>CALNVZ010003432.1:33384634-33457377 GCA_940671915.1 Paracentrotus lividus
GGATGTCGTGTCACTCACGACACATAGAGTTGGACCATTTTCCACAGAGAGGGAATGATTGATAAGGACAATAAATGTCAGAGAGGTACATATACCAGCACTTATGGTACCCTTAGAGAACTACTTGGGCACAAATCGAACCATAATCAATAATAGTCAGAAACCCATGTCCAAAATTTGTTGTGTCACTCACGCACCGCTTTTTAATCATTATTTCCAGGACCAGTTGTAAAATTCAAATCCAACTGGTAATGACACATGCCACTCCTGCATTATACATTATAGTCATGATCCATTCATAACCTACAAGTGCGAAGATATGCGCCCTTCTGTCAGTCCGAATGTTGTGTCACTCACGTTTGAATATGACCATTTCAGTTATTAGTATGCTGGAATTGTCCATACAATTAAAAATCTAGGCATACATGTACATGTACATTGTACATCATATTGGCGAAACATTTGATAATGTTATTTATGGATAGTTAATGCACATTTACAGCATACGTGTATTCAGACCTGCCAACCAGTACGATTTTAGTCGTATTCGTACGATTTGTAACTTAGAATACGGGCGTACGATTTTTTCCTATTTTGATTCGATTTTCTCAAGAAATTATAATAGACATCTTTTTACTGTATCTGTCGTTCCATAGTATTTCTAGCATATATATGGCATTCCATAGTAGTGATGTCATGTGTAGCACTCACGTAGCTTCCCCATGCGTGTTTTTGTACGCACTGTATGCTATATCGTTTTGTGCATGTGCTTTATATTACTACTCGCTCCTCTGCAGTGTGCGCGCTCCACACATCTGCAATACACTGGCGGGATGGTCATGACTAGCGCAGCTCCGCCGGAGTTTCGGCGTTGAATACAGCTAGCTACTGTAGCTATGCGTAGTTCCCACACTGAACGAGTCGATCACCACGACGCGGAACTCCGGTGGTTTGAATGAAAATAACGCATGAAACTCTTGAAAATGGCGTCCAATCCTGCAAGTAAAGGAGGAAAGAAACAACCCAGAAAACAGTGCTTTAAATGGGATTACTCTGCGAAATGGGAGTTTATTGTCTCTTTGAAAGTTGGATCTTTCACGCGGTGCACTGTATGTAGAGCTGACTTTAGCATCGCACACAACGGAGCTTATGACATTGAACACAAATATCAATTTTTATAATCTTTTGTCTTATGAGACAATCGCTATGACATTTAAGAGGACTTAAATTTTTAAATTTGAAAGTTGTGATGTATGTGCCTCCCTCCATATGATACAACAGTTAGGTGAGTCATTATTATTCAAACATTGGTTCACATTGTTTTTAAGAATGCTTCCTGTGGATACATATTATGTGAAACTTTCAGAATGGTATTTTTACACTATAATCTTGTTTACTCTAATTTCAGGTAACAAAACTAGTTTTTTTCCCCCAAACATAGCAACGTGAACCAATGTCTTTAATCATTTTGTTAAAACCCCCGTGAGATATGCATGTGTAATTTGATGTTTTCTTTTCCATCTGCAAGAACAGTGCGCATTTTATCATAGAAAACAGTTTGGGGGAGAAAATACAGTTTTGGGGATAAAACAATACAACTTTTCATTCCCAGAGGTTGGCAGCTCTGGTGTATTTCTTTCCTGTTGATCACACATGATAACATGTGAACATGTGAACGGATGCGAATCAGATCTTTTAGTAGGAAGAAATTAATTAATGGTCAATATACATGTCTGTAGGCCTACTGTCATCGGAAGGGCACATATTCAGTTTCCGAAGGGTTTATTCAAGTTGAAACTTAACCTGTTTGTTTATCATCAATCTTATCTGTCTGGCATTTTCGGTCAACTGTCTGAAGTTGCAGTGGGTATGCAAAGTTCATACGTGCAGTCTAACGTGTAACATATCCTATGGCTTTTGAATTAGTGTGTTACTCAACATTACATAGAGTCATATTTACACCAGTTCTCTTTTTAATACCTATTGGATGTTAAATAGAGGTCATGTGTATGCATGTATGTGAGTCCTAGAATGTTGAAGAAAACCAATACACCCCTGTACAAAAGTAAAAAAAAAAACACAAAAAAAAACAAAAACATTGAAGCATGTCAATTTTCTGTACATGTTGTACATGCAACTGCAGGTCCATAAAAAAAAGGATTAAGTGTTATTCTAGATAACTTTTCCTATATTATATTGAATATCTGCTAGTACACATACATCTGTGTAAATTCATGTTCATGTATATTATGTATCAGAGGAATACGTTTGGTTACATTGGAATTCCAAGAAAACAAGTAACATTAGTATCGTTCACACGGCAAGCCTTAACTCCAAGTTAACTCCAAGTTGTCCTCGAGGACATATGTTCTCGAGGACAACTTTGAGTTAACTTGGAGTTAAGGCCCGTGTGAACGAACTCGGTGTTATTGTTCTCGAGGACAAGTCGGGGTATTATGTTCTCGACAGATCTTAGGGTTAAGGCTCGAAACTCCAAGCGGTGGTGGTCTCCGATCGCGCGTTGACGTGTGGACACGATTTTAACTTGGGTTACTGTTCTCGAGGATAAGAGTGACCTCTTGTGCAGGTTAAACTTCCGGTTCAGTACCTCACAAAACTTTGTGCGCTCTAAAAAATTAACACGGCTGCCGCATGCATAACTAGCACGATACCTATAAACTTCATTTTTGAATAATTAAAAAACAATAATCATACATTTGAAAGAAACCTTAAAATATCGATATATTATTGGTATAAATTTAAATCTAAAATAGAAATAAAATGAAAAAAAAAAGTCAAATAGACTGTAGTTGCTGGCTTGTTTTATTTTTGTGCACTTTTGAAACTTTCCACTCAGTTCAGAGCTTGCAGAGAACTCGCTCGATAGTCGGTGGTCGATACACCTATTTATTGATTGTTTATTTAAAAAAAAAGAAGATTCGAACTAAGTTTAATATACAGATACTTACTTCTTGGAGAGTATACATGTTCTACTTCGGTCATCGCGCCGCTCGCTTATCCTCGGGGATAACTATCCCGAGGATAAGCACTCCGTGTGAACGTAACTCGAGAACAAGCCGTCGGGGTTTAAATTCTTAAGGATACAGTCCTCGAGGACTAAAAACCCCGATGGTCCCGTGTGAACATAGCTATTGTTGTGATGTTTCATCAATGTGAGCCTTGATATATGATATCTTTAATTCCTTTGTCCTACAACACCAGATGAGGTTTTTATCTCAAGGATACAAATTAGGTTATCCCTATTCAATTTTCAAAGTCTATTAGACATTGGAGGCCAGGCAAGTTTGCAATCCACTCTTCACATGACTAACAGTTCTAACAAACATACAATACAATGTACATAAACTGTATGCATCATATGTACTTTTACATTGTACATGAACTACATTGTACATGTGTGATATTGCTCAACCATGTAGCAAAATTATTAATATTAAACTATCAAACTTCCATGTTTATGGAGAATTGGTACATCTGGTGAAGACCATGGTATTTTCATGAGGGTTTTTATATGTTTAAAAATGCATCAAATCAGTTTCATTTGAGTATTTTTTAGAAATAATCCAGTTCCCATCATTATGCATCTTAAAACGTACATGTGCATTTCATGACGACATGAGTACAAGGTGTTAATACTAGCATGTACATGTAGAGTGCAGGCCTACATTTTAAAAACAAAGCAATGATTCTATCTTAATATGCATGCTTTCTTTTTATTGCATGCTTATTTCTCTTCTTCCGTTTAATCTGGTGTGCTGAAAAGATAAAGCTTAACCTGCAGTTATCAGTTATAAAGTTCAAGAAGAAGAGATATGCCAATTAAGACTTAACCAAATCTTTCTATTACATGCTTAAATTCTATTGTTTATTTAATCTTTGTTTTTTTATAGTTAAAGGGGAAGTTCACCCTGGAATTTTCTTGGTTTTGAAAAATGCAGAAAAATAAAAGAAAAATATGAATGAAAGTTAAAGAAAATCGACCAAAAATAGCGAAGTTATGAATATTTAAAGTTTGGATTCTGTGACGTCACGTGCGAGCAGCTCTCCCATGTGTTGTGTATGTAAATTCCATAAATTTGTCTTTTTTCATGGTTCTTGATAAAGGAATGGGTCAATTTGATAGGGGCATGTATATTAACATATGTTTGATGATGTATCGACAGTACAGGTGAAATAGTTAATTTTCTTCTAAAAAATGACACTTTATGGAATTTACACTCATAACACATAGGAGAACTGCTCGCATTGTGACGTCACAAAAATAAAAAACTGTGAATATTCATAACTTCGTTATTTTTTGGTCGATTTTCTCAAACCTTCACTCATATTTTTCTTTTATTTTTCTGCATTTTATAAAACAAATTTAAACCCGGGGTGAACTTTCCCTTTAACTTAACCAAATCTAACCAAATCTCATCTTAAAGGACTCATCCGGGCTGGAGTTTGCATTATAAGAAAATAAAAGTAAAATCGAAAAAGCACAACACTGAAAATTTCATCAAAATCGGATAAGAAATAGCAAAGTTATGAATTTTCTTAGGTTTTGAATTTTTAGGAAACAGTTCTTCAAATTGGCAAACTGATGATGTCTCAGTCCCCCTACTTTTCTTTGTATTTTATTGTATGAAATACCAATTATCAGATTTTCTGCCCCAAGGACATAAAAACAGGGATTAATCCTTGTGGAATGTTCAAGGCCACAAGTGCTTTTACCTATTCAGTATGAGGACAGATTTTCTGTATACGCAATATATGAAAAATGAGTAAATAGCATTTCAATATATAAATACACAAGAGTAGGGGGACTGTGACATCATCAGTTTGCTCATTTGAATATTCAAATATTCAAATGAGACAATGAGACAATTACCAAGAACTGTTTTACAAAAAAAAATCAAGACCTAAAAAAAATCATAACTTTGTTATTTTTCATCCGATTTTGATGAAATTTTCTGTGTTTGTGCTTGATGAATTTTACTTATTTTAAAAAACTTTTTCATTTCAGCCCGGACTCCTCCTTTAAAACATTTCTTTTTGTAAAGGCATACTAACTTGAATATTAATGTTGTATTTATATTGTAAATTGTATTTCTTTATATAATTATCAAAATATATATTGTTTTTTACTGTCTGTGTGTTTGGCATTGACAATCCTTCCTCTTTGACTTTGACATGGCAGATTTGGAGTGTGCGCATCACAGGCTGTCCCTCTTATCTGTTTTTATTAGAGAATGTGTTTGTAACTACATGTATGAATGTAACTTGTTCAACACTTTCATCTTGTTTTACAATGCGCCTCGGAATAGTTTAACTAGACAGATGGTGCTATACAAATGCGTTATTATTATTATTATTATTGATATGCAATGACCAATGTACAAAGTACAGGTTGTACAAAATGCATCCTCAGGACCATTATAATGCCCGTTGTCATGGTAAATCGTGAGAACATGAAACAGTGAACAACATGTAGGCCCTATCTGTTGAATATAAGACTGCATAATGTGTGCATAGTACACTTGTACATCAGTGATACATTTTTGGTGCATCTGATATTTAAATGGCTTATAAATTTAAAAAATTAATGTAAGAGTAAATCATTCAGCCAGACAGCTGTACGTCCAACATTAGGCATTACCCAAACATTGCTATTTTGGGAGCACACACACTGAAATCTTACACACCCAGTTTATGACACATAAATAGGGACATTTACAATTGTGCGTTGCAGTAAACAGAAGTGGACGACTCTGTGTGTGTGTGTGTGTGTGTGTGTGTGTGTTTGTGTGGGAGATATTACATGTAGCGGTTATGAGTACCAGAAGTAAAAGCAAACAATTATTATTATTGCTTGTGATTCATATTTTTCTTGAACCAGTTTTTCAGAAAATGTTATTGATCCAGCAAGCTACATTGCTTTTTGAATGTTTTTACAGCTGAAAATGAAATGAAAGATACATGTACTGCAACTGCAAAGAATATAGCGGTTGTTTTTAAATAATAGCAATCTTTGTTTAGGGAAAGATGTACATGTCTGCTATATCCTACATACATGTACTTGTTGTGTATTTGTGTACATGTTTGTTTGAAACATGCATACATTTTATACATTGTATTTCAACAAATATAACAAACATGTACATGTACAAGTTTTATAAACATTAAGGCATTTGTTATTTACAATGTAGGTGACAGATTGCAAATACATATTAAAAGTCTTTGAGGTGTTTCACAAGGAGCTAAGTGTTTCACAATGCTAAGTGCATCCTGTACATGCAATCTCGATGCGCATCCCCTGAGCAAGATCTGGTGAAATAAAAAAAATGAGGTAATGCGTACAGCGTAATATAGCGCACTCAAATATGAATTTAAGTGCAACTTTAAACCTGGTGTATAGTTTTGGTAACAAAAAAGGAAATGACACAAAACCAATTAAATGTGTTTACATGTTGTCCCCATTGCACTAAAAGATATGTGTGAGAGATCTTGTGACATTCCTTTCATTATTTCCGATGAATTTCATTGACAATGATGGAATGAAGCGTAATTTAACTGCCGTTTAGACCTCTGCTTAGTCGTTCGCACGCCGGAGGTTACTGCGTGAATTAGTGCGAAGATCTGTGTGTAACACCCACACAAGAGAATCCCCATTGGTTTTCCACGTGAGCGCTAACCTAAGACGGGTCCCCGACTTATCTTTTTTATACTTATATTATGAAATAAAGACATATGAAACGAGATTTAAAGTACTATGATTTGCTTTATTATTGTTATTGGATTAAATCTTTCATAATTTATCTAAATGTTAATCCAAATTAATTTTTCTATCTCCTGAAACTATACACCACCTTTAAGTCTACTTGACTCTTTATGGAACGCTCCCTGGAGGAATAACCTGGGAGTGACAATAAATATCCATTTGGATTTATATCTTCAATTTCTGATGAACCTCTAATACTGTTTGATTTTATAGCTCACCACAAAATTCTGTCATTGATTTTAAGAAAAGGAAGCCCAATGACGGTTAAGAATAATTCTATTTCTGGTTCATTGATGCAATGTTGTGGTGTATTATTCTATCAACATTCAATTGTAATTTCTGGTAAGGAAAATGTTGACTTACAAAACAGCAGCTTTAGCAAATCATACATGTTCATATACATGTAAGTACATGTAGGTAAACTCTGACCACATCATAATGATATGGGTGTGGTGAGTTATGTAAAGCTCTGGAAAAAAAAAAAACTAAATTAAAAAAGTGCATTCAAGTGCTTTTAACATAAAACAAAACAAAACAAACAAACCAATATATATCTTGAAACGTGTAAATGGTACAATTTCATTTTTAAAACGATTTTGGTTTTTGTATGAATGTACATGTACATAAAACCACTCTGCCATTTTATGTCCTTGCTCAACATTTTATAGCGTTTTGTCATTATCCCTCTTTTGGATACCAGGAACGATGATAATACTTATTGTACAATAATGCAATGTACATGTATAGTATAGATATATTGACTGCTTTGAGGGACATGGTCGTTTCTAGATCCTGCTCAAGGGAATCTCCGCATCTGCTATAACCCAAGACCGCAGGTCGCGGGTTATGGCAGATTCGGAGATTCCCGAGAGCAGTCTAGAAACGACCATGTCCCGAAAATAAAAGCAGTCAATATATATTTTATATGCCGAATCTAAAAACAACAAACATGGTCTAATTTTGACCTAGAACTAAGTCTAAGTGAAGTCTACGATCTAGATTCTAAAATTGGCCTAACGTTAGATCTAGACTAGCCTAGAGTCATGAAAGTTTAAGTCAGTTCGAGCCTCTGGCTCTGCAGGCCACAATGCATGCTCACCACACGCACAGGCAACACATTTGCATTCTACTTACAACTAACTGCAAACTGCAAAAAGGAAGCACCCTCCAGATTAACCTCTAAATCGCTTGTTTAGATCAACATCGTCATCGGAATTCAGGCTTAACGCTCAACTAGAAATCTGGGATCCGTTCTAGCGCGACGAAAGAATTTGTCTACGCTGCGCGCACGCGCGTTGACGCACAAGCAGCGGAGTTGTCTAAAATTATCGACCAAATCGCGCCGCAAATTATGGTATCTGAAATAAAGCGCATGCGCAGCAGCCTTGCACGTAAACAAATGGGGATCGCACTATGCCCATGGGCAAAAAGTACTGTAAAAATGTTCTATTGACCGGTAAAACCGGGAAAAATGTCTATGGCGGCCATAGGTCAGATTATGACTGCACTTTCAACCAATCAGAAGACAGGATTATTAAAGATTCTTAAAATGAGGTATATAAAGTACATTATGTGATGCTTTATTATGAATTTTGTGTATGGGCAATTCCATGGTTAGTCGCATTACACTTTTAGGTGCCAATTTTGTAACTTGGTGGTACCAGGTTTACAAGAATGAGTCTTTCTTTAAAGTTAATACTTTAATTTAAACCCGACGACCATAGCTTTAAAATAACAATATAAGAAATGTTGCAGACATTTCATTCTACTGTGAACGTCACAACAGGTTAAAAATCGGTTAGTCGCATTACACAAAATGGACAAGGAAAAAACTTCACTTGCTTCAAAAAAATATTTTGCTCAAATCATAATACTTTTGCCAGTTTTATTCCTTGCACCACCTAACCAACATATTTAAGTGTCAAGTCAGCTAGTTAGATTCGGTTAACAATTTAAAGTATTCTTTAAAGATTGATAAATGTCGGTTAGTCGCATTACGTTTTTTTTATGTGAGTTTTTTTGTTATTTCACCCTTTTGTCACGAATTTAATGTCATTATTGACCTTTAAATGCAGAAATTTAATTATCCACCCTTCTCTATTTAGTGAAAGTTTCATGAAAAATATCAAAAGAATCTTGGGTAATTTGAATTTTAGTGATTTTTTTTCATGTAGTCCCACACATTGAATTTTAATGGTGGTTCTAGTTCTCAAGGAAATGAACGAAATTGAAAAATAATTTGTATTGATTTTGAAAGAGTTTTATGATCCAGTAACACCAATGGCAATAGATAAGTGATAGGTCATAGAATAAACATCAGAGAAACATTTTTAATTTTTGACAAATGTCCTAGTGGGCGTGGAATTGCCTGTATAAATCTGATCTGCATTATACACGAATGCTGGCATCTCTACCTGGTAATATGTACTCTAGCTCCAACAAATAATATGGATGCTCATGCATTTAACCTCTGCCAAGATTGATACTACATGTAGGCATATTAAATCTCATGGTGATTTCTCATACAAGCATGCTTGTAGTGCATTATGTTGATAGAGTATATTATAAAATGGCTCTGTGATTTTACGCATCTTGGTTGGTCAAAACGCGTCACGTGTAATGCTGTATTTTCGATGCAAAGCACCAGCGTGCATTTTTCGGCACAAAAAAGTGATAACACACTCCGGGTCTTTTTTACTTTCTTGGATGACGATTGTGATGTAGATCTTGAGCTACTTACCAAAAATTCCAAGGGATAATCCCTTGGAATTTTTTTTTGGTAAGTAACTCTAGATCTACTAGATTTAGCAAAATGTTGCAATTTTATAAAAGCGTTAACACGCTTCTCTGTATTGTGCGATTAAATGTAAATGCAGTGATCGCTCGATGCTTCGGATGGAGCTCGCTGCACACTCGCCTTCGGCTTGTTGCAGCGCGACCCCTATCCAAAGCTACACTGCTGCACTGCATTCAACGCTAATGCACGCTCGGGCGTGTGTTAACTAATGCTATATGAATTTCCAAGAAGTCAGTGTAATATGCCGCATCATATTTTGTTCTACATACCACAATAATGAGTACAGCGTATAGACAGCTGTGCCTACATGTACATGTACAAAGTACATTGTAGGGTATGATTAATGTTTTGGTATTTTCTATGTTTTTAGACCTACAATGTACATTGCTGATACATTGTACATACAATGTATCAGGTTAATCAGTACATCTACATGTATAAATAGAATACATTGACAAGTTTATAAATAACCAATTGAAAGGAGTTGAATAATAATAATAATAATATAAAAAAAGAAGTTTATTTTAATCCATTTTACTGGGGTTAATACTATCAAGGAGTGTATGTCAAGTTTATACCAGGACTTGGTACAGTGTACATATTTAAAACAAATGTACATTTTGTAGGATGTCCATATCGAACTCATGTATTTGAGTTTTATGTACATGTAGGTTTGGTAATTATTAACCTGCTTTTAAAATAGCATTTTTTAAAAATTCTTATTTCTTTCCCCTTTTCCTAGATGCTACATTTGTAGAAATGTACAAAATAAGAACTGCATGTACTGAGACATTGAATCTGAAAACCGAGATTGAATTTTGATCTGAATAATCTGTGTGCTGTCCTATTTACTAATGAAATTGTTATTCCTTGTTTCATTTTATTTCTAGATGCTTGGAAGAATTGAGTATGTACACAATAAGAACTTCATCCACCGAGACATCAAGCCCGATAACTTCCTCATGGGTATAGGTAGACATTGCAATCAGGTAAAAACACTCTCTTTATACAGTGCGTATCAAAATAAAGTTAATCCAATTTGAGAGGAATTATATTCCCAGGTTATTTATTTTGGCAATTTTGTATGCAACTCTTAACCCTTGAAACATTTCTTAAACAGATGTCGACCAAAATTGAGTAGATTTCAAATGAAGATGATAGGTATAAAATCCAGTGTTTGCAAGTTTTTGTCAAAGGACGAAAGACAGAATAATTGTTTCGCTGTTTCCCCATATCATCAAACACAATCCTATTCAGTGACGTGTGGCAGCAGTGAAATCTCCCAAAACATGCAAAAAACTGGATTTTTGTACACACAGTACTTGTCACCTTCATTTACAATATATTTGGTTATTAGTGACATCTATAATGTAACATAGGTATCATTGTGCAGGTGAGGAGTATATCTCTCCTTCTCTTTAATTGTATGGTTCATATACTTGTATAAATCATCAAAATTAATGAGCTTGGTATATATGGCCCTTCTGAAATTGCATGAACTTTTGTTTAATATGCACCTTTCTAAATTAATTTATTTTATTCTCTGTTTGAGTTGACTGGAAATTCCCCAGTTCCCATGAATGACACATACACTGTAAAAGCAAAATAGAATGACATACATTTGAAATTACAATGTGCACATAGTAATTACCACAGATGTTAGCACAATATTTACTGAATACGCATGTACTGGGTTGTGCTAGAAAAAGATTCACCACCACTTTTCACATTTAGCTCTTGAATATGATACAGAAGCTTGATCACTTTTGAATTCTAAAAATAGATTTATTAGCAGACATGAATAGCAAACATATATGATTTATTGATATTGGCATGTCATGTAGGCTACATGCATATGTAGGCCTATTAAAGTTTATACATGGATACAGAATTTGGGATCACTGAATATTATTGACAAAACATACATGTACATGTTTGGAATCAACAAATTTGCTGTTTCCTGGTTTATATGTTTATAAAACATACAAGACCAATTGGTGGTTGCCTCATAGTAAGCATAAAGTTTACATAGTACATGTACATGTAGGTATGTGTATTGTAGCCTATCTATTCACCTCCATGTAATAGTTCATAATGCAATCATAAGGAATCAACTATGACATGTGCATTAATGGTATAGATGATTATTGTCATGTGATGATGAACCTGTAGAACGAAAGGACATCAGACATTAAGCACAAAAAAATATCTCAGCTGTTAGTCACATGTAGTTCATTCAAGGAGTGCAGCGTTTCGTCAACAGGAGCATAGCTTGCATGCACAAGCCCTTGTCAGGTACAAGATGCGAAAAACAAAGTAGCAATTTTGAGACATATGTACATGAGATTTACACCTCAGCTCCATACATGTAGGCCCTGGTTGATGCACTTAAGAACTGGACTAGGATTCACTCAAGCAGTTCAATTCAATTCAATTCAATTTAATTTATTTTCCAAAGCATAAAGACATCACAAAACATAGAATGATACAATATTTTTAAAAACGCATCATTAATAATACAAACAAAACAGGACATGGTACAAAGTAAAATGAGAAAAGCTGTGGGGGTTGCAGCCACAAAGGAATTACCCTTATTAACGGCCGACCTTGACTATCACAATGGTTATATTCAGTAACGGATCATATTAACTTAATGAAAAATAACATCACAATAATAATAATAATAATAATAATAATAATACATTACAATAAAATACAATACAATTTACGAAACAATACTATACAATATACAATACAATACACAACATAATGCCTAGCTTAATGGTATAAATAGAAGAATCAAGAGTTCAAGTTGTTTGATATTTAACAAGAATATACTTTTTTAAATTACTTTTGAAAATATTCAGAGATTTTGAATCTTTAATAAATTGCGGAAGTGAATTCCAAACAATTGGTCCTTGGTAAATTATAGTCTTTTGGGAAAAAGATGTACGTATCAACGGTAAATGAAAATTGATAGCATTTCTGGAATGTTACAATTAAGATCAAAATAAATTAAAAGTAAATCAGGGAGAAGTTGTTTATGACAAAGGTACATGAAAATTCCAACTTGATATAAATACAAATCATCAAAACATTTGTAACATCTTGAGAGAGCGGAACATAGGTAATGTGTGGGCAAGATATGAAGTGTGGCTAATAATTCTAATAGCACGTTTTTGTAATTTGATAACTCTATTGATATAAATCAGATACAAATACCCCCATGCAATTATGTTATAGTATTATAGCTCAACACTAACATTTTTTAGGAGTTGCCCTGCAGGGCAACCGAAAATTTGATTTTCCTCCAAAACGGTTGCCCGAATGAAAAATCTGGTTGCCCGGCCAAAAAACAAAAACAATAACAACATTGAAGATTTTATTTTTATGTTGAAAACTTTGCATAAAATGTGATTTATAATGAACTCATAATGTAACCTAACGTTAGTGTAAAGGCCCCGTGGCAGAAAATAAGAAAAGCCCAATACATTTGGTCCATCATATAGGACCTTACACTACTCTCTCAAGAAAATGTGGTTGCCCAGTTCGGGCAACTGCTTTGATCATTTCTTCCAAATTGGGTTGCCCGAGGGTCAAATCTGGTTGCCCCGGGCAACAGGGCACATGCTAATGTATGGGAGTATAATCGAATTATACATCATCGTAAGTATGGTTTTAGGATCAAGAGATTTTATACCCTTTTCTCATTACGGTTTCTTTACCCTGTACTATCCTTTACCCCATACTATTTATTTCCCATTTCCGACGAGCCAAAATATATAAGCCTAACCCCGGCTAAGAAAAAGGAATGCTGTTCTCACACGGAATTTGCTAACCCATGCTTTTCCAATAGAGCGATTTGTTGCTTATCTCTGATTAGACAACAGCTGCTGGCACCTGTGTGTCTCAGCACCGCTTTTTGAGTTAGCAGGGTATAACTTCCATCGCTGTTCTGAGGGGAGTTCTTAACCTTGGCTTTTATCCCTTAGCACCGCAATTGCCCGGCTAACCCTGCTATTTTGCAGCGCCAGAGAATCCCGTACTATAGGTGGGGTTAGCCTACTTCGCCAAAACGCTGTGAGAACAGAAAGTGGAGTAAGCTTAACCCCGTACTACAGTGCGTCCCAAAAAGAACTATACACTTTTGACAAGGCTACCAAATTAAAAATAAACCCCTCACAAAAAGTTTCGCAAATTGACTTTGGGCCATGATAGCTTTTCAGGTACACTTAAGTTATTCCTGATATTCATACCACTGGAAAGATAATTTATTCCCCTTTTTATTGATATCCTATTTGTAATGATTGTATCATGCTTCAATGCACAGAATATCAGAATGTGGAGAAAAGAAAAAAGTCAAATGTTGTAAAATGCATTTTTATCGATCACATTGAAGTTCCGCAACTTGACTTTAGGTCCTGATAACTTTGGGGATATTTTCTAATTTTTATTGAATTTTAGACCATTGTCACGTCCATTTATTCATATTTTTATTGATACCTAATTTGTCATGGTGATGTCATGCCTGGGTCCACAGAACCTCTGAATACCACATGAATAAATGACAAAGTGAAAGATAATTTTCAGTTTAAATTTCTGTAACACAACTCTGGACCTCGGTAAATTTTAACGTGGGGATTTAATCATTGTCAATTTTTATAGCATTAAAAATTTCATTTATTCTTCTTTTTATTGATACCCTATTTGCAATAGTAACATCATGTTTGAATGCACATAAGTTAACTCACGAATATAATGCAAAGTAAAAAGTGAAAAGTTGCGAAATGCATTGTTATTGCTCGCGACAGACAATAATACTCAAAATAGGCATTCAATTAGCAACATTTAACTTCTGACTTGTCCTAACATTCAGTTGTTCTGTCCATGCAGGAACAACACTATCGTTACAATTAGGGTGTCATTGAAGAGAGGAATAAATTATCTTCACAATGGTCTAAAATTCAATAAAAATTAAAAAATACCCCAAAAGTTATCAAAGCCTAAAGTCGAGTTGCGGAACTTCGCTGTGATAAATGCATTTTGCAACATTTGACTTGTTACCTTTCTCCATATTCTGATATTCTGTGCATTAAAGCATGACATAATCATTACAAGTAGGATATCAATAAAAAGGGGAATAAATTATCTTTCCAATGGTATGAATATCAGGAATAACTACAGCATACCTGAAAAGTTATCATGGCCCAAAGTCTATTTGCGAAACTTTTTGTGAGGGGTTTATATGATTCTTGGGGAAAAGGTTTAGATTTATACAATGTATAAAGCTCATCTTACATGTATCAACTATCATTATGATAACGCATTCTTCAGTGAGCAATGCCTACTTTTATGAAGGACACAAAAATTAGCCTGCGCAGGAATTCGCTATACATTTATCACCTGGGTATGGCATGCCAAGAAGGATTCAAAGAAATAGTAGAATGAAACAGGTAATGGAGTAAAAGATATATCAAAAGTCAGAAATAAACAATTAATATTATGCAAAATGTAGTTTTTCACCATTTTGTTTTCATACCATTGATTTTTGCTCTGATTTCAGTTTATTTTTGTCTTTGTTAGCCGATTTATTCAATTATTACTTGAATCCTTCTTGGCATGCCATACCCAGATGATAAATGAATAGCAAATTCCTGCACCGGCTATTTTTTGTGTCCTTCATAAAAGTGGGCATTGCTTACTGAAGAATGGGTTATTTTCGGAATTGTTTGTGTCATAATGATAGTTGAGGATATGAGCTTTATATACATCTAAACCTTTTCCCCCAGAATCATATATTTTAATTTGGTAGCCTTGTCAAAAGTGTATAGTTCTTTTTGGGATGCACTGTATAGGTAGGGTTAAATGGCAAATTAGTATACTACCTATAGTACGGTGTTAAGGAAAATTTGGTATGTGAGAAAAGGGTATTAGTTTATACATTACATGTACTCTGATGTTTTTAGCCAGTGTATTTGGTTATATGGTCTGTCCAATTTAATTTATTATCAATAGTTACTCCAAGAAATTTAAGTGAGGACACCTGTTTAACTGGGGATCTGCATATTTCTATATTTATATCGTTAATGTTGCATTTCCTTTGTGTAAATACCATAAAATGTGTTTTCTTAATATTAATTGTTAGCTTGTTTTCATATAGCCATTGGGAAATTGAATTAAGTTCTTGATCAAAAGTTTCTTGAAGAGTTTGTACATTTTTGTGAGAATATAATATGCTCGTGTCATCAGTTAATAAAATAGATTTTAGAATATTTGATGCATTGGAAATATCATTTATTTTCTTAATATTACCTTCAGGAATATGAAGTCTACTTTGGTAATATATGGCCATGTGTTATAAGTTCGCCTCCTTTTGCGTTATTCTTTTTTACTACAAACGGCTCCTTTTTCTCTTCAAGGACCTGTATCTCGAAAAGTATACCCCCTATAATTTCAAAACTATACATTTTCTGAAAGTTAATTCCTCAAGGAATCTAAATCTGCATTGAAAAATTATACCAGGTGTAAGATAAAAAAGTTATTAAGAAAATTTCAAGAAATTTAGATTTTTTTTTTTATTTTCATTGTTTTTATCATCAAGTCATCTATTTCACCCAAATATGATTAATATCATTACATTCTGGTAGATAATATTCAGACCTTTCAAACAAGGTATAATTCATTATGGTTTACAATTTTAGAAAGAAAAATGTAATGATTGGAAATTTAGCCCTAAAAAATAGCTTTTTTTTCAAATTTATGAGGGGGTGGTCCTGTCAAGTACTGTTGCACCATCAAACATATGGTTTAAGTGATGTGATGGTATAAAGCAGTGTATAAGCTTTAATTTGGTGCTAAATTTACAATCATAGATTAAAATTTGGCAGAGATATTGCAGTTTTTCCAACGGTACTACAATACCTCTAATTCCTAATGACTTTGTACAGGAGGCATCATATTTTAAGGCCAAATAATGATTGTTGAGTCTTCCTCAATCCTGGGTACTATTATGACATCAAACCTATTGTTCGGTGATTTCCTGGTATAAAGCAGTTTATAAGCTTTAGTTTGGTACCAAATTTATAATCATAAGCCAAAATTTGGCAGAGATATTCAAGTTTTCCCTAAATTAACTACAAAATGCAAAATTTCCCATTGACTTTGTACAGGCGTCTCCGCTTCCGGCGTCTCCGCTTCCGGCACCACCCCTACTCCCCCAAACTTAAACCATTGTAACTCCACCAGAATGTTACCTAGAACAATGAAACTTCACAGGGAGCTAGTACAGTAACATAGCTTCAAAACGAGTTCAAATTTGTTACATAAACTTTCTTACTTTTGAAAATATTGACAAATTAATGCTGAAAAATAGCAAAAAGCGTAACAGCACCACCCTATTTGGTTGACGAGTTCATAACGCACGACCCTATTGCTTTGTTCACAGTATAATTACATTTGTGACTTTGTTACAAATTTTTTATAAACATTTTTTCTATACAGAGTAGGATTTTAATATACATTTTATACATACAACATGTTTTCTTACACATTTTACGAATATCATTTGAAAATCATGGTTTATCTCTTCATTTGTATTTGCTGGATATGGATTTCATAAGAAAACAAGTGTCATATAAAGTCATAAATTTGTCTATAAAATCATCAATCAACTAATATTGATATTGTTCTGATCAAGTGACCATTGTGACATTTTTATGGAATTAGCAAAAGAGTGTATATTTTCCCTGTTTATTTCTCTCTTTACTCTGATAGTTTCTTTATTGGATATCAATACATCATAATCTGAAATACAAAAGACAGGAAAATGATCAGAAATGTCTGTAATAATTGTACCTGAATGAATCGAGCAATTATCATTGGTTATTATATTGTCAATTACAGAGACAGATCATTCGGTAACACGGGTGGGATACTTTATAAGAGGAAACATGGAGTGCAGCATTAATATTTCTAAAAAATCAGTTACAAATTGAACCTTGCCGATATTCAAAAGATTTTTATTGAAGTCACCCATCAAATATAACGTAGAGTTGGTTATATTTACATTATCAAATATGTCAGTATTGGAAGAAAACAAATTGTCGATGTGTTGACCAGGAGGTCTATAAATAACACCTACATGTACATGTACTATCACATTTGAATTATAATTTTGAATTTCAATAAATAGACTTTCAATATATACAGTGTTTACATCTAAATCACAATGTAGTTGTTATAGTTGATATCATTTCGAATAAAAAGACCAACACCCCCTCCACGCCTATAATGTCTATTTATGTTAATAAATTCATAATTATCTAGATTACACAGAGTTTGAGGGGAATGATCACTGAGCCATGTTTCAGAAATTCCTATTATAGAAGGTTATATGAAAGAGTACTTTTTAATAGGAATAATGTTAAATTGTCAAAGTTACGACATAGACTTCTTGAATTAATGTGTATGTGTAAACAAGATAGCTTTTTCAAAATATGTTCTATTGGGTACATGTATGTACATGACACAAAGTTATTAAATTCATCAGGTGTATAATATGATTCATTTGGACCATGGTCAGACTCTGAATCGGCTGGAGTTACATATTCTTGTAAGGTTTTTAAATCAATTTCATCAAGAGATTTCAGAAAAAGATTTTGGCAAGATACAGACATTCAATACTGTAATTATACAAAATGAACACAAAACACTTAAAATACACTAATTATAAGATTGCAATTTATTTAGTAATAAAAAGCAAAAGGTTGCAACATCAAAATATAGATGTAAATATATATTGAAAAAATAAATAAACCCCTCCCAAAAAGTTTCGCAAATGAACTTTGGGACATGATAACTTTTCAGGTACGCTTTAGTTATTCCTGATATTCATACCATTGGAAAGATAATTTATTCCCCTTTTTATTGATATCCTATTTGTAATGATTTCGACATGCTTCAATGCACAGAATATCAAAATATGGAGAAAAGTAAAAAGTAAAATGTTGTAAAATGCACTTTTATTGATCACATTGAAGTTCCGCAACTTGACTTTAGGTCCTGATAACTTTGGGGATATTTTCCAATTTTTATTGAATTCCATACCATTGTCAAGTTAATTTATTCCTCTCTTGATTGATACCTTATTTGTCATGGTGATGTCATGCCTGGGTCCACAAAAACCCTGAATGCCACCTGAATACATGCCAAAGCGAAAGATAATTTTCAGTTTCAATTTCTGTAACACTACTTTGAACCTTGATACATTTTAATGTGGGTTTTTAATCATTATCAATTTTCATAGCAATAAAAAGTTAATTTATTCTTCTTTTTATTGATGCCCTATTTCCAATAGTAACATCATGTTTGAATGCATATAACTCATGAATATAACATGTATAATGTAAAGTAAAAAGTGAAAAATTGCGAAATGCATTGTTATTGCTGGCAACAGACAGTAATACTGACAATAGGCATTCAATTTGCAACATTTAACTTCTGACTTGTCCTATCATTCAGGTGTTCCGTGCGTGCAAGAACAACACTCTCGTTACAATTAGGGTGTCATTAAAAAGAGGAATGAATTTACTTGACAATGGTATAAAATTCAATAAAAATTCGAAAATACCCCAAAAAGTTATCAGGGCCTAAAGTCGAGTGGTAGAACTTCACTTTGATAAATGCATTTTGCAACATTTGACTTTTTACATTTCTACATATTCTGATATTCTGTGCATTGAAGCATGACAAAATCATTACACAGAGGATATCAATAAAAAGTGGAATAAATCATCTTTCCAATGGCATGAATATCAGGAATAACTAAAACGTACCTGAAAAGTTATCATGGCCCAAAGTCCATTTGCAAAACTTTTTGGGAGGGGTTTAGTTTCCAGTTCAAGTGGATTGAAATTACACTTCGTAATGAAAACAAAAACAAAACAGAAAAAAATCTGTTTAATTGATTACATAATAAGAGCTTAAGTGCTACAGTTACTTTAGGTTTTGGTTGATATCAAACGTTTGGCAGTCTTGCCTCCAGTGGTCATGTAAAGACCAAATATTCTTCCATCTGAAGTCCATTCAGAGTTAATCTTGGCACATTTCTTGGCTTTAGATAGAAGAGTAGCGCTTGTTCTTGTCAGATCTTCTTCAATGCCCATTCTCTTGCCTTTCAGATCGCGTTGTTTCTACAAGATTAGACGTGTCATGCGATACGAGATGAATTTTGCAATGATGACATCAGGCTTTCGGTCATCAGCTGGTTGGGACACTTGTTCCTTCCGGGTATTGCTACGAGTCGAGCGGCTCGGCGGCTTCGGGGGTTCGGCATTCTTCGATGGTGATCGGTGGGAACGATCTATATTTTCCTTTGTCAGTTTTACTTTGAGCAGGTCATTTGCGATTTCGCAAATAAGGTCATCGGTATATTTTCCTTCTTTCTCAGCGACTCCATAAAACCTCAAACAATTGCGACAAGAATATTGTTCTTGATTGTTGGTTGCTCTATCAACTCTTTCGACGATTGATTGTTGGTTTTCAACTTTCTCCTTTAGATCATATCCTTGATCTCCCTTTCTCTTTCAAACAAACAGCATTCTAGTTCCATTATTTTCCCTTCATTTGTGTTGATCCTCGTAATGAGCTGGCTATAAATCTCTTCATGAATTGCTCTCTAAGGGTGCTATCTCACTTTTCGGAAACAAAATTGAGACAGATTTGCCAGCAAGCATTGCACTATATCTGTCTCCTCTGTCTCCGCGACAGATTTTTGTGTGCTACAGGAGACAGTACAATGGCATGCTGGCTAATCCGTCTATTGTGCCACGTAACATTTTGTACGTCGCACAAAAGATTTCGTCACGGAAAAAGCTAGTACAATGCCATGCTGGCAAATCTGTCTCAATTTTGTTTCCGCAAAGTGAGATACCACCCTAACTGCCTTTCGAATATTGCCAAGGAAATCTTCGCCGGTTATATAACGCTGAATGGCGTCATTAGCAACAGATTCTATTACATCACGTGATTCGTTATCAGGCATAATGGCGGTAATAGATTAAAAAATACGTATATAAGACAAAATGAGGTAGAAGTGATGAAATTATAATAGTTAATAATATGGAAAGATGAAATTATACGGAGTTATGCGATTTTCTCAGATCCGAAAAAGATGACAATAAGGTAGTTGTTGTGCACTTCAAAATATAAATGTCAACATAGCAGATCTTTTCACTCAAGCGATGTTCAATTCACAGGTGTAAAATTCAGTTTACATTTGCAAAACTTACTCCATTCAATCTGCTAACTCAAATGGTCCAGAGTTGTGGAATAGTATTCCAGAAAATGTAAGGAATGAAGAAACAGTTGGAAAATTCAAGTCTTCTCTGAATACTTTTCTTTTTAATTGTTAGTCATGGTTTTTGATCCCTTCTGCTTTCACTTGTCTCTTCCTCTTTTTCATGAACACGCATTGAGACCTTTATCAAAGGTATAATGCGCTATATAAGAATTGCTATATTATTATTATTATGTTAGAGTTCGACCTTCAGTATTTTGTTTTTCTCTTATGGGGTCACTTTTAGAATTTTTTAACTTAGAGACAAGTTGCGGAAAAAAAGAAGGAAATATGTTAAACGTTCTATTAAAAAAATAACTGGACAGTTGATATGTTATTGAGGTCTATGAGGGACATTTTAGTACAATACGTACATCTTCACATGTATAGGGCAGATTATACATTTTCAGTGCTACAGGGTGCAAGTACATTTTTGTACAAGTGTCAAATTCAAGTCTGTGCTTGAAGACTATCTGGGATAGGCCCATGACTGACTGAGGAAGTCTTGTCTAGAGCGTTAGACAAGCCCTTCCTCTGGACCTTTCACTTGTAGGCTTGATGACACTCATATAATTCACGTTCCATCACATGAGCACGATTAAACCCTTCCGTCCACCGTGTATATCTGTATCCCATGTCCCCATCAACATGCTACTGTGTGTTTGTGATATGAGCTGCTTCATCATCATGACCTACATTCATTTGATTGTAAACGACTCAAAAAAAAAAAAAAATCAAATATGATTATTTTTGGAATGATGTTGAGTGTATGTTTAAAAAAAAAGTCTATAGCAATAGGCTTGAAGTCATGTTTCTCGGTATCCTTTGTTGTGACGAGAGTTAACTTTGATTTAGGGTAATAAAACTAATTGGGAGTTAGACTAAAAATTGCTATCATATTAAACTTTATTTTGAATGTATTTATTTAAACAAAATATTACTTGTAGAACATTTCTGTATTAGGTGAGCATAGTGCTGTGCCGATCCGATGATCGAGTCCCCGATCCGATCGATTTTCCCCCTTTTCTTAAATCTCGTTCGATATTCGATCTTAAACCCACGTAAAAAAAATCGAATGTATATGATCGCAATGTTATATTTATCGCGCCAGAGCAGTGCCACACAACCCGCTCGTAGCCTGCTGCATGCCGCGGCCCGTCGACATTCTAGTCAAACTTTTTTGTTTTTGTTTTATTCTTTTCAGTCCCTTTGACCAATATACATGCTGTCAGTTAGCCACAAATCGTAATTACACACAACAAATCACCCCACACGCCTTTGAAGTTTGGAGTTCGTGAAAGTTAGGTCACATCCAGGCACACTGAAGACGCACATGAACACTGTAAACATAAAATCAACACAAACACGCAACGACCACGTGCGTTTGTCTTAGTGTGGTACATTATCTCTTGCACCGACATACAAAGCACATGTACTGCGCACTCCAATACGACGTGCGGGTATAACGTTATCATGCATGTCAATTCCATCGTGTTAATTCTGCAAATTTGTTATCCGCGCCTGAGTCAGCAAAGTGTGCCTTGGAATTCTGAGCGCATATTTCACGATTTTGACTACAGAATTTTAATTTTTAGATGGAATAAAGCATGAGTTTAAGTGCTGGTAAGAAATTTCATTTTTTCGTGGCTAATACTAGAAAAACTTTGGGAGCCAGCCAGGCTTTTTCAATTACTTTTGATCGATCGAGGTAAAATTATTTATGTGAAACTATTTTCAAATGTTTTTGTGTTTTCGTCAGAGTTTTGTTTAATCTCACCATCGCACTGTGGTTTGCCTCAATTCAAAGGACTGCATGCGTGCAGCGCACGCAGGCTAGGGCCCTAGCATTGCTTTTTGGCGAGTGCGAACTTTTCGCGCATAATGAGCTCTTGTTTTTTTTCCTTTTAATAAAATGTATTATTCTTTCCGATCGATATCCGATTCCGATCCGATCATGCTGCCAAATTTCCGATCCGATCATGATCCAATTTTTTCTTTTTTTGCACAGCACTAGGTGAGCAGGTTATATACCAACTTCTTGTATCCTTATCTGATTCTAAGTGCTATTGATTGATTGAAATTATCACTAAAATCATTTTCTGACATGCATTCTGACATGCAACATTGGCTACGGGGGTGAAACAAACAATAGGAAATGTGCACGGGTAATATTGACTATGGAATGTAGATGTACATGTACATGTAGTACATGTAGGTCTATCTGTAGAGAAGCTTTGACAATGGCCTCAATGAACTAAAGGCCAAAAGTGTAATATGTACAGTAGCTCAAAACACAAAACATACGAAGACTTTCAACGCATTTTGACTATCTGAAGAAAATACATGTATGATCTTATAATAGCCTATGCTTTTTGTGCTGACCATGTAATAGCATGAATTAAAATCTGATTATAAACTGATCTTCAATTGTACTGTCTTATTTTGTGCCTTGTAATGAAATTGTCAAAGATCTTTTGATCATCTACATGTATCCTCAATTTTGGTTGATTATAGCAATTCATAATCATTTAATCATCAATAATCCTATCAAACCATACAAAATTTAAGTTAAGCAGGGTTGAGTTAAGTCATCTGAAACATTAATCTAGTCTGAATTGAATATTTAATGTTATCCCTTATGTTTAATCCACAGGTTTTCATCATCGACTTTGGCTTGGCCAAGAAATACCGAGATAGCAGGACAAGACAGCACATTCCCTACAAGGATGACAAGAATCTCACAGGAACTGCCAGATACGCTAGCATCAACGCCCACCAGGGTATCGAACAAGCGTAAGTAGCAGTGACAAAATATACATGGGGTACAGGGATGATTTGCCCCTGAAATACAAAAAGAGCCCATTAAAATCATGAAAGAGCCCCTCTTAATTCTAGATTAATTCAGTACTCCAGCATCAATGCCCACCAGGGTATCAAACCAGCGTAAGTAGCAGGGAATAATTCAGGTGGTGTGAGGATGCTTTGTCCCTGAAATGCAAAAAGAAAACAGAGAGGCTGTGTTACGGTGCTATTTCACTGCGTGGAGAGGTCTCCGCGAAGTGAGATAGCACCCTTAATACAGCCCACTCCTGTTATACAAGATCCATGGGACCAAACCAATTACTTTGTTATGATGAAATTTTCTTATGAATGATAGAATGCACATGTTTCAAATTGGTAACCTTGTTATAATGAAATCTTGTTGTATAGGTACTCATTAAAACAGGAGGTGACTATACTTGATTCTTATCTTTGGGTGGAATGCATCTATGACATGATTCAATGTCTTAGATTAATGCCATTGAGAATAAGAGGAGTCCCTGAAAAATAAAACCATAAATTTCCCTGTTATGTTTCTAATATTTCACTCCGTTCTATTAAAGTCGTCAACATGAACCCTATATATTCCAGGTATTGAATAAGCATATAGGTAGCTAATAGTGCCAATATGTACTCTGGGTATCAAACAACGTTGCATAGAGCAATACCCCCCCCCCCCCCCTGCCAACAAAGTAGTCATAATGGACCATGTGTACATGTACACCAGGGTAGTACGTAGCTAATAACCTTAGGCACAGTAATCATTGTTAAGTGTGTGTTTACATATTGGAAGGAAATCTTATATGATTGAGATTCGCAAACGTGCTACAGTTCGCTATCAAGGGATTTGGCGCAAGAGTGGATTTTAAAACAATTTGAGTATTAATTCCCTCACTGCCATCATAAAAAAACAACTATCTCATGATTTTGTTTTATTGCAGCACCAACATCATGTACAATGTACCGGTATATTGAATGAGAATATCAAGAAAAATCCACTTGGCTGAAAAACTGTTTAGAAATTCTTTCTTTTTTCTAGGTTTGATCTAATTCTTCTCAATTGATTCCTTTTTATGTAATCTTCAAAACCAGTGATGTTTTTTTTTTTCTTCTGGATTTTGACTGGTTTCAGTCACTGACAGCTTCGATTTCCCCAGCATCTTTAGCTTTCTTTTCATCCCAAGTTGGAAAAAATGGCTGATGTTTATTCAAAATAAAAATATTATGTCTAGTGTTCATCAAAGGAAATAAGGACTGTATATCCATATCACTGTTTTAAAGATTTCAGAATGTTGTTTCTAGATCTTACCATTTAAAAATTTTCAGCGTAACTACAGAATCAACTTTTTCAATAGGTAATGGACAATAATGTAGATCTGTGCAATGCAAGCCTTTAATTTATTTAGATTTACAATACTTTTTCATTACAGTATTAATGGAATGTCTTGTAAGGGCGCCAAAAATCTCCAAGGCCTAACAATGACACTTTGTAGGGGCATTTAAGCCACTGAAGGGGAAATCCAAGGCTTTGCCATCGATAGCATTCAAGTAATATAATAGCCGTGCTAGTGCTCTGTTGGTGTTTAAAAAAGTTTCATGAATTTTGTTTTATTTCATTCAGGCGGAGAGATGATCTTGAATCGCTAGGCTATGTCATGATGTACTTCAATAGAAGAAGTCTGCCCTGGCAAGGTCTCAAAGCTGCCACAAAGAAGCAGAAATATGAGAAGATCAGTGAGAAGAAGATGTCCACATCACCTGAAGCACTGTGCAAGGTAAGGTCTTGGAGAAACAATTGACAGTGAATGGTGAAATTGTCCTAAAAGCCATTGAAATGCAACATTCAGCAGACTTAAACATCATTCTTTGAAATGTGGAAGCACCTATAAGGTCTCTGAGAAACACCAAACAGTAAAACTGAAGTAATGTTCATTAAATAATCGAAGCACCTTATAGGGTCTGACAACCAATGGACACAAGAACTAAAGTACTGTTCATTAAATTGTTGAGGGCACCTTATTATGTCTGTGAGAGGTACTGTGCAGTAGAACTAAAATATTGTTCATTGATTGCAGTGAGTTGTGGAAGTACTTTTTAAGGCCATTAAGGTGCAGCATTCAGTAGAACTGAAGCACTGTTCACAAAAATTGTTAAAGCACCTTATCAGGTCTTTGAGAAGCACTGTTCAATAGAGCCAAAGTATCATTCATTAAATTATAGAATTCCTGAATGGGTATTTCAGAATTTAAAGCATCATTGATTAGCATTTGAAAGAAATTTAATAGGGTTTTTGAGATAACACTTTGATGGAAGAGTCTTAAATGTTTTCAATTATAAATTTCAGCAGAACTAAGCACCCTTTATAAATGTATTAAATATCTTGAGTAGTTAATGGCTTCCTTATTTCTGTTGTGCTAACCTGATGTTATGAAATGTAATTGCCATATTTCTCCTATTTTCTCTAACAGAGTTTCCCAGCTGAATTTGCAATGTACCTGAAATACTGCAAAAACATGAAGTTTGAGGAAGCGCCGGACTACATGTACCTGCGCCAGCTATTCCGCATCCTGTTCCGCACCCTCAACTACCAGTATGACTACATCTTTGATTGGACGTTACTTAAACAGAAGGCAGCCAATCAGGCGGCAGCCCTCAACAACCCAAGCAAGGTGTCGGCCAATCAGGGAGGGACCCTCAACAACCCAAGCAAAGTGTCCGCCAACCAATTCACCCTGGCACAGACGCCGCACGACCAAATGCAACACGCCAACCATCACTACCGGCACCTCCAAAGAATGTCAGAGAGCAAGAAGAGTAAACCGTGATCCTATTCTTTAGCTACTTAATCCCAGTCAAGAGATAGATAGAGTGTGAGGGAGAAAGAGAGAGTGAAAGAGAGAGAGAGGGGTGTTAAATGAGGAGCCAATCAGGTGAATGCAGGGGTATGGTATCTTCAAAAACAGACACAATTCATCGCACCTGCTCTCTTGAACCTCTTATAGCCTTTACCCAGTTTTGAACATTTGCTGTTCACCTACTGGAAGTCAAAGGGTGCTCTTACAAATGCTTCCTATGAAGTGTTTGGGATTTTCTCATATTGTATTATACACAAAATATTTGGGGAGAAGCACATGGGACACCTATCTGGATAGCATTGTGTCTCTTGCCCTCCTTTCACACACTTACATTTCTTATTTTCTCAATCTTGTAAATCCAGTTGAGGTGTAGGCAATTAATTTATTTCTAATGTTTTGTTTACTTAACATTTCTGCTGCAACGAAATACAGAATGAAAATTCTAGTCTGCTAATGAATTGTGTCTGTTCCAATAAGGCTTAATACTTTCACTTTTTGTTTTTACCTGGTAATTTATTTGCTATGTTCCAGGTCATTGTTTTCATCTTCTTATAAGTTGATCTAAAGTAGATTTCCTGTTCAAGCTATTTTTAATTCACGGTTTTCCTCTCTTTGGCTTTTGGGTCCTGCGCCGGGTAGTTGGAGAGATCATCTCCCTTTATAACATCATTCACTGTCCAGTTGATCGAGAAATAAAACTACTAAGTATAGTGTCCTTGTGATTCTGGCAGATGAAATGCCTGTGGTTTAATAAGAGTTCAAATGTAAATTTGAAGATATCTCCAAGGTATTTGAAAGGCTCTTTGAAATCAAGGATCTTAGCAAAGACTGCTTAACCCTAATCAGACTGGGGGGGGGCCATCATGGCCCCCCCCCAGTCTTGACAGCTACCAAAACACCCCAGTCTGATTAGGGTTAAGAAAGAAACAAGATAGAACGCATTTCATTATATTGAATACATATTGCTGTATTCTGCTGGGACAAATGTAGAATTTTGATGGAACAAGAGCACATGTGCCATTATCAGCACATACCATCTTCTACCGCTCACTCTCTCACCTGCACTTGATACAACGATGTATGTTCTTCTTTGTAATCTCCTTTTTCTATAGGTAGTCTATTTGTCTGCATGTGCGCTTCTCACTGAGTATTTATGGATGTTTATAAGAATTGCAATATAGTGTTGACTTTTATGTATCATACTTCCAAAAATCGTAACGTCTAGACAGAATTTAGGTTGTGTACATTTTTTGAGGGATCATTCACTGAGTACTTAAAGGTTGCAAGTTCATGGAGCAATCAAGAGATTCAACAAATCGGTTCTTTCATGATGAATACAGCCCAGATTTCAGGAGCTGTTCTTTATGCACATACATGTACAACAAACACTGTCGGATGTTTAATAGATTATGATTTGAATAAGACCACCTGCTTACTGTCAGAAAGGTTTAAACACTGGTATTCATAATCAGACTGCAGATTCAATGGCCTTTTGAACCTCATCGGATGACAATATTCCTGCATGTCTGTACCTTCATCAAGGAGAATGAGTGCCTCAATGTTTTCTAGTCAGAATTGATTGAGAGTTGGTCAAAGATGGTATGAATTCTGCCATGTATTTAAAGGTTTGATGGGTGTGTAGTTGGTTGCTTCTGCCAGAAGGTTATGTGTGAGTGGTTTGATTTATAAAGTGGAAGTTTCTTTGCACGATTATGATATCTGTGCAGAGACAAATAAACACACCTTCTATGAAAACGGACATTTGTAACCAACAGTTTAAAAAGATGGTATTTTGGATTGTTGTTGAAGATGGTATAAATGAATCCATAATTTATTAGAATTGTAAGCTCTCACAATTAGATAATGTTAGTGATAGTGATTTTGATAATGGTTAACCTTGCCATTGATTAATCCCCTTATTATGTAACACCTACCCACTTTGAATTTTAGACTTACATTCTGAAATACTTTTTCAATCGAGATGCCAAATTTCAACATTGATGCCTGGAAATTTTGGAAAAGTGAATTTGAACATTCATGACTGTTAGAATTTTTGTTAAATACTGGTAACCACTTGGTGTACATGTAGGAATCTTTGTCACTGACTAAAAGACAGCTAATTACTAAACTATACATAGAAAGTATTTTTTACTTTATATCCTTAAAATTGAATCCATTAAGAAATTATACTTAGAAAGCAACTTGAATTTATAATGAATGAAAGCGCATAATCATATTTTAGTCATATTTAACAGTTTAGTTTGACCATTAAAAAGAAAAAAAAAATACAAAAGCAATTCAATGACAATTGATGGTAATAGAACCAACCAAGATAAGGCAACTCTACATGTATATGACATGACTGTAACTCACAGAAACAGTTAACAGACAGGAGTATCATCTTGTATATATATCTGAGCTGTAACATTTATTTATTTTGATTAAGAAGGTCCTGTCCAAGCCAACTTATGAACAATTTCTTTGATTTATTTGCTTTGCCATGGATTAGCCTGAAGTTCTCTATTGTATATTTTTGTACTACTTGTAAGACGGGTTAGTGCTAATTTGTGATGGTGATATGGGAAGGCTTAGAGAAGCATGCTGTAGATTATTCTTGTAATACAAAAGCTATGATCATGCTATGTACATTAACTTCATAAAATATGGTGATCTTTACGGGGAGGGGGGGGGCTCTCATTTGAGGGATGTGTCGTTGTTTCTAATTTAATTGATGCTTTGTTTCTTGCTTTGGGAAGAGAAAAGTGCTTGCCATGACAAAATCTAGATATAAAATAGTGATGTATCCATTTTTTATGATCATCGCATGTGTGTGTGTGTGTGTATAAGGTTGACGTCAAATATTTTTTTTGTTGTTTAGGTGTCACGGTCATATATATTCACTATTGTCATTTTTCACAGGCCTTGTAATACAAACGAAACATATGTTTTGAAAATGATATGATATCCTCTGCTATTCAAAAAGGAAAAAAAAGGAGATAGAGGAATTACGATGACTGATAATATTGTATGGACAAAGCTTCATTTACCACTGTTGTTTGTTTCTGAAAACATCACAGTCACCAAATTTTGGCTGTTATCGCAAAGAGAGTACCAAATTGAGTTTACAGAGCATGATTGTGATAATCTTTAAATTGTGCCCTTGTTGGTTGCATCATAGCGGCTGTATTCAGATAATGTGTGTAAATATGGGTTTGATTCTGATGTCATTTCTTTGCATTCCATAGCCAATGAAAAACTTGCCTCTTCATCGTAGAAAAAGAAATCCAAACCTGTATTGCCCCACATGATGTTGAAGAATGGAATCACAGTTGATAAGAATTTTGTAATTAGTAATTTTATTACTCAAATGCATTTTACCCAATCTTTTTTTACTTTAAGTGACTGGATTTCAAAATGGATAGAAAATAAAAACTTGTTACATGTCAGTGATAAATGTGATCGACTTAACTGCAGAAATGGAACGAGTAGAAAAATCTGAAGCGCTTGCAAAATGGAGAAATTATTTCCTGATAGTATTACTGATATTTAGATTGCTTTTAGGAACGGTTCATAAATGTTACAGTTTCTTGAGGTCTGCTTCACAATGTATCAGTAAGCATGATTAAAAAATTGTAGAAACTCGCCAAAATTCATCATTATTACATCAAAGGCTTGTAGCAATGAACTATATGTATTTATCACTTGTACTTTTATCGGGACTGTGGTAAATTCTTCAATTGGAACTTCAATACTATTGCATGTGCATTATCAGCTTTTTTGTTGTATCATTTGATCACAATCGTATGTCTTTGTTTGATGTATTATGCCGACCATTTTCTCGCCTGAATTTTGGTTAGACATTTAATATCAAGGTCATATACATGTAACTTGTTTAATAATGTATGTAATAATGGTACCATGTCTATTAGTAAAGGGATATATACAACATACTAATATCCATGCTTTACTCTTGAAAAAGTGCAAATAGCAGATAGTCCATATAATTAACATGTATGTAGCCAGACAAGTCCCCCCATCATATGGACCAAATCAATTTTATAGGAAATTTCAATTTTAAAATCATGTTATATCGATTAGGATTGAATGAAGAAATCTTGTCTTTTATTGTGTTGGTGTATTTTTATGGTCACATATTAATGAAAAGGTGGTTTTGGGTAAACGTAGTCATTGATTTTGGCGCAATTCATAGGTTTGTGGATAAAATTATTAAGGAATTTTGACAACATTAAGAGCATTTTGTATTATAACCCTCTATAAGACAAAGAAAATGACCATGTGTATTTTTTGTCAAATTAGTTTTTAACCTTGATGAGATAAATGGGGCTTTTCTAAATGGATTCAAAACTTGCTACCTTTTATCTTGACCGATGGGCATTGATCAGTCTATGTAATGGTCAGGGGCCACCCTCCAGAAAAAAAATTGAAACAGATCAGTGCCCATTACTTGCATGATTTCTATTGTAAATGTGCTGCAGTGACATTGTCCAGGTTAATTTTCTTTGTTCCCCCTTTTTTTCAGGGCTACTTTGTTTGTTATTTGTGAAACAAAATGAGATCTGTTCTTTTTGCTTTTGATTCTGTTTGATGCCATAGATACATTATCAAGTTAAAAGTCAAAAACTGATTTCCTTTTAAAGTAAAATCTCTCTTTCTTTTCTATCACAACCGTGTGTGTTTGCCAAATTCATCCACTTGGCTTTAGTTTGAATCTTTAAAAAAAAGGGGAAAAAATATTAACGATTTGTGTAGTGTGTAAATATTTCTTCATGCTCTTTATTGTAAAATAAACAAAACAACCGAAACATGTACATATATACACTGCTGACTTCTTAGAGTAATATTAGCACAGAGCATTGAATTCAGTGTGATATTTTGTCAATAGAAATAGTGATTTCTGGGGTACTGAAGAGGAGGACAAAAGTTGGATTGGAGGTGTGTATGATGAGCATGTGATATGAGGTTCTTGATTTGAATGGGAACCGTGCACCACTGTTTTAAATGTATTCATCAAATAGTATGTAAGTTATTTCTCAACAGTCGTATATACTTTCATTATTTGATAATGTTATGCAAAATTACACATGCTTGTTTGAAATAAACATAATTGTTGCCCCAAGAACTTGTCATTTTTGTGTGTGTTGTGGGACTATTTCCATGGGAGTTGTGTTCAGGGTCCGATAGGAGTTAAAGGGCAGCTGACTGGTCAAATGCCTTCTAGTATTTCAGAGAGAGAGAGAGAGAGACGGAAAGATTAGAGAGAGACGGAAAGGGAAAATATTGTAAAGTGAAATAGAGAAAATGAAGATAGAGAAAAGAAAGAAAGAAGGGGAGATGTTTGAAGAGCAATAAGGTGTATGATAGTTTAATATTTTTTTTTTTATAAGGAACAGAAAAGTATCAAATTATCTACTGTATTTCAGGTTGAGCGATTGTGACATTTGTACACCAAAAATCAAATACATGTGAATTAATTGTCAAATCTCTTACAGTTTTTTATTTTTTCATTTTAATTAATCCTAATTTTATTTCAACCATAAAACATCTTTAAATATTTACATTCGTATTATTCAACAATGAATTAAAAATCAACATGTGTATATTTACAGACATGAGTTGCTTAATTCATTGTTTTTGATTTATGAAAAAAAAATGACATGACACATTACCGACACATTACCTAAGACAAACGGTACTCCAATATTTCATCTCTAATTAAAAAACAAAATACTACCAATAAATGAAACAAACGTCTATGTGGCTTAATGCTCACAAATCAAGAAAGATAAACATATATGACTAAAAAGTGTAGAAGTGGAAGGTCTCATTTGCCGTACAATTGGATTAAAAGTATTCATGAAGAATTCACAAAAAGAAGCTATGTTAAAAATGACTAACATTTATGTGCTGTCAGAAAAAAAACAACAACATATATCTCTTTGAAAGGAAGTGTCATCCTTTTTCACAAATTGCGAAAACTAATGCAACTTGGCATAACTTTAGAATATGATCAACCTATACTGTTTATTCAGTCTTACTGCCATAGGTTCCCTAGATCAGTAATATGAAACAAAAATCTGACTACCCATCTAGACCAGCTGTCCATCAACATCGTTGATATTACAGCACGTGCAGCGCATACCACACACAGCAATTTACAGTTGGCGTATCAGCGTGCATTATTCTCTGCGCTAACGGTCAACGGTTCGCACCGTACGGTATATTTTTGAGGTTCGAAAAAATAGGAATGAATTTTGATAATCGCAATATAATGACAAACATACACATTTGAGCTTAATCATGTTGTGGGAAGATATAGTCATTGATATACTACTTTATCCTCTCATAAACTAGAAATGTAATATTTTTGCCTGCCTTTGAGCATGTTTTGTATCAATAAAAGATTTGGCACTGTATGATATTAAAACACATTTTATGATAGACTTTGATAGACTTCAAATATTGAATTCATACTGTAAAACCAATATTTAAAAATACAATATAGCTAGGGGATTATCTCAAAGTTCGTAAGATCTAAATTATATATATATAGATATTGCACGCTCTTTTAATCAAAAGGTACCTAATAATTGATTGCTTTATAGAATATAATAATCAATTAGTAATTGCTCTAAATACATCACAATTATAAAAATTTATCGATGTAGTTTGAGTGTCACTAATGCAGTATGAAATAAATACAATTGAAATGGCAGTACAAAAATATATGTTCATATATTTCGATTTGAAAGTTATCAAAAATACAAAGAGCATTGCATATACATATGACCAGAAAGAAGTACTGTGCAGCTAAATCCTAGACATAATATTCAATATCAAAACATTATGTGGACAATTGAAGAAATATAAAAATGAATTGAATGCAAATATTTCATTTAATTCAACTTTTAAAAAGCTTTGCTTTGACATATTTTGAGTTGATCCATGTTAATGTTTATCAGGCACGATATTCGATGCCAAATTGTGAATTAAACCAAGGGGACTTCTTCTTCTCGAGTCCTTTCTCTCAATTTTTGTCTATTTGCGAATTAGAATTTGATTCAGACTCTGCCCATTAGATACTGAACGCAGGCGATCCCATTAGGCGAAAGGGGTAATGTTGGAGAACAGTATTTCACTGATCCAGCTATTCTAATAGTCCCTTTGATGTATTTTCCTGTAGTCCAATTAGCCAAGACGGTTGTGAGTTTAATAGTCCCTCTCATGTGGTTCCCTGTAATCCAATCCAAGATGATCAAAGATGTCTTTTTCACTGTGGACTGGAAGCGGAGTTCCTTCATGAATTTTCTCTTGCCCTCTCCGCACAACTCCTGTCCGCAGCGCATGCTCAGATAGAGACATCCCTGAGTTAGATTGGAAAGAGAAGAAAGGAGAAATACAGTAAAAACAAGGGAAATAAGATGTATAGATACAAACAGAGAGATATATGAACCCCCCCCCCCCCAAAAAAAAAAAAAAAAAAAAAAAAGAAGAAGAAGAAAAGATGCACATAATTCGAGAGAGTAAGAAAGAAAAAGATTGTTTTGTTTGTTTGTTTCAGTGTTACTCAGTAACATACGACATTTTGAAAATCAGTACTAGAACAGTAACATTACGACATTGAAAAATTTATTATAAAGGAATACTAATATTTAGTATCAGTAATAGACTTGAAACTAGAGTATATTAGTGAGTCATTACGACTGTTGAAATCATAAAGGAAACAAATGCATGAGAGGGGAGACAAAGGCAAGCACAATATGATAATATTTTCATAAAAACTAGATCCTTTCTTGAGCCAACAAGATAACTGCATACTTTTAAACAAAAATTGATAAAATAATAAGTGTTGAACTCACCTTTTTCTTAGCTAGCGCCCTCATTGATCGATTGAAATGTCCTGATCCAGTGAAATGAACAAGGGCACAGGGATACTCGCTGTATGTGATACAATGATGTCAATTCGACGATGCTATGGCAGGAAATAAAAAATAAGTTTGAGTTAGTAGAGAAAAGTTCCTAAGAATGTTTGAAGCATCATGAATATCTTCATGACATACTATGTAAAAAAAACTCATTAAGCGGCGATAAATAATGATTTCAAATGGACGATGCTACGACATTGTACGAGGAAAGGAATAATGTGATCAGGAAAAATTACTTTTGGCTCATGTTTTTCCCTGAGAATTTTAATAAATTGAAATGGCATGTTCTATTTTGTTTACATTTTATGGTGACATAATCAAAAACAGAAAGAAATTAATTATGATATTTTGGCGGGTTTGCAGTGGTCATATGACATTTAAAAGAAATATATGATGTCTTGTTAATAATTCTTTTATAGAAATCAATCACTTTTTAGTCTTTATGTTGAGTAACATGGGTTTGTTATACCTTGTTGTCTCCGGCAAGCTTGCAAACACCACATGTACTCTCTTTGCTCTCCCTTTCCTTCTACTCGAATTAAATCATCAGTGATAAATCCTAAAAAGAAAAAACAAAACACGAAAAATTATTGATGATGAGGTGTCAATACTGCAGAATATACTAGTCAAGAATTTTTTTAATAGATATTATTTTGCCCTTTTAACAGTGCCACGCTCCTGAACCCCGCACTCGCTCATGGGGAAGGGAGGTGGGGGGGGGGGGGAGGGGTGGACTACACTGCGTCCCCAAAAAACGCAACGTTGTTTTTACCTCAAAATTTGACTGACCATCCCAGGTTCCGCTTTTTCTGGGATATATACAGTGTATATGTTTTTTTGATACACAAGTATTTGTTTCTATATTTTGAATGTATATGATTTCAACAATGAGGATAAGTCTCAAAACATGTAGCAAATATAAGAAATCAAATCAACATAAGTCATCAGTTTTTATGACCGTGACGAAAAATACACTGTCCGAGATCACGTCGGTCAATATTTTCTCGCGATGCCTCTCCAATCAGTCAATATTTGTATACTATAATATATATGGGAAAACTAACGCAAGATACAGACATCGAAATCATATTGTAAACCTATGAGACAGCTATTGGCATGAAAATAATAATGGACTGCGCTATGATGCTGCCTTCGTGGAATAAAAGAAACTGCACAATCCTCAGATATTTTATTCTGACCGACTGATGATGTACTAGTAAGTTATACGGTTTTAGCTCTCAGACGACGATTAATGATCTGATACGACCAAAAACACAAGTAACTTATATTAACATCTACAATTTTTGCGCGATGACAATGAACGGGGGGGGGGGGGGGGGATGCTGGACATAAAATTATTGTCTACGAAAATGTAGTATCTTCTTGTTTTTTCTCTCTTTCTTTTTCACCCGCGCGCGTTCGTTGCCGAAATGTTTTAAAACTTAAAAACGCAGGTTAGATTCAGCTGCAAAACAGTGGAAATATAAATTAGATACCAGGAATTAAAGATCACGGAAACAAGTTAAATATAAATTAGATACCAAGAATTAAAGATCACGGAAACAAGTTAATGTAAGTGATTAAGCATCAAAGGAGATCAGTAAAAAGCGATTCTACCAGGCGGTCCTATTGCAACAGGTTTCATAAGATCACCGACTGGCGTATTGCTACGTCAATTCAATAATTGCATGGCGCTCTAAGATTCAACATCTGTCAATTGTCATTAATTTACAAAATACAAGACTGGATTCGCGCAAGGAGTGAGCAAGTCCTTGATTCGCGTATGTTGGCAGAACTTAATTTAGGGGAAACTAAAGTGATTCTGTTACTTTTCACATGATATTCAAATTAAAGTAGGTAGGCCTATATATATGTGTTTTTCTTGGTGTTGTGATTGAGGTAAAAACAAGAAAAATCAAAGACTGAGCAATCTTCTCATTGTTTTAGCAAGAATTGGCTACCAAACGTTTTACGAACGGAAATTCAGCCGCTTTTCTTCGTAAATTTCAGTGCGGGGAATTCCCTTTTACGTCTGCTTCCTCTTCAAGATATATACACAATCAGAAAAGTTACTTCTGACAAGTCATAGGCTTCGGAAGATTTTCAGGATTGGGAGGGCTCAATTTTTTTGTTACCAACTTTTTCGGTTTTTTTTATTACCCCCCCCCCCCCCCCCCCCACATCGACAGAGTTTTTGAATATAACGAAGTCTTCTTTTCATTTTTCATTATTTATTTATTTTTATTAAATTTTTTTTTTAAGAAAGAAAAAAAAAAATGATTATGATGTAAAATTCTATAAAGACCTTCTTGTATGGGTTGTGTGCTTTGTCATTTTCTTAATGAATATTGATATGCGAGCGCGAAGCGCGAGCTAGGAAAAATAAAAATAAACAACTTTGAGACGGTTCTTTGAAAATGCTTTGTCACAGTTTTTGAAAAATGTGGCGGAGACGTCTCTAATACTTTTTATCCGTCGCGGAGACGTCTCCGTCAAGTGAGATTTCACCCAAAGCGTTTCTAAATGTGGTATCTCACTTCGCGGAGACGTCTCCGAGACGGAATAGAAAATATCGTCTCCGCGACGGATACAAAGTATTAGAGACGTCTCCGAGACGTCTCCGCGACATTTTTCAAAACTGTGACAAAGCATTTTCAAAGAACCGTCTCAAAGTTGTTTCCGCGACTCATGAAACGTCGCGGAGAAATTTGAAAAATTTGAAATTTGAAATTTGTCGCGGAGACGTTTCATGAGACGCACCAAAGCCCCAGATAGTAGGGACCCCTGGTTCCTATATATTTTTTAAAAAAAGATGTGCGAGCGAAATTTTGTCAATAGAGACCTGAAATATGAGCGTTTTATTAATAAAAAAAGGTGGGGAGCTCAATGACATCCCAGCCTCATTAAGATCATGGTAGGGGCTTAATGATGTCTGAGCTTCCTCCCCACAAAAATAATAATAATAATAATGATAGAAATATTGGGTTAAATATTATCTGAATCAAATAAGAATATATCATAAGGGCGTGGCCGATATCTGTATGGCATCAAAACTATTTGGGGGGGGGGGGTGATATCAGTGATATCTGAGCCCCCCCCCAATATATATATTTTTTTTTGGGGGGGGGGGCTGCGCCCCAAGCCCCCCCCCCCCCCCCTCCCGGTTCCGAAGCCTATGCAAGTCGATTTCAATTAATGTCACAAATGAAAACTACCATGCAGACCTAGGAAATTGAGATATACCCACTATCCTATTTTGTTTCGAGATAAATTGTTATTGTTAATGGCTGACCTTATGCATGAATTAAAGTAAGTAATCGCTTTCACTAGAATTTTGCTAATGCATTTTATTATTTTATGATATTGTAATATTTTCGTTGTTTGTTTGGTAAACGATTGTAATATGTCCCGTTTGTTATACCACGCAAAATAGCGTGGACTTGCCCCAATGTCTTCATGGAACAGCCCCTACTTTTACTACTGTAAAATATATCCCATCAAGCAATCTAACATCAAAGCACAAATCCCTCCTAGTATTAGTAACCTCAAATATTTCCACTCAATTCTATGGAGCCCGCTTCTGCTGAATTGTGGAACAGTTTGCCCGATCTTGTGAAAGGCGCCAATCCAACAGAGTCCTTTAAAACTCTGTTAAAACTTACCTGTCTGTAAATGAATACATTAACTTAATTATCGAACATTTTGTTTGTATCATATCGTAATTTTGTGATTTTCATAATATCTCGAATATCAGGTAAAAATGGTATTTCATAATTTCTATCATATTCAATTTGCCATCTTTCCTATTTTGAAGCGCATAGAGACTTTCTTATGTTTATGATATACGCTATCATTATTATTATTATTATTATTATTATTAACTTGGACTTTGTTTATCATGTTTATCGGCAAACTCATATCCCAACACTCAAACCCAATTATTATATGTTATAAACGACGCTCCTTCATAACCAAGTCGTTAGTAAGTTATAAGAACAAATGTACGAACGTTTGTTCGTCAAATTTACAAGTCGTAATACGAGCATAATTATTTACGAACGACTAGTGATCAGTTTTTGTGCTATATTATTGAGAATGTGATATAGCACCCAAGAACATGCCCCAATCGTTCATAAAGACATTCTTAACTTTAAGAATAACTTGGTGAAACAACCCCTCTTCATCTACAAGTGATTTGCCGTCGCATTTTGCAAACAAGAAAGAGAACGAATTCCCACTTGACTCATGAGAGAGCGTTTGCTGGAATTCCCTTTCACTATACTTCCTCATCAAGACCTAATATTACGAAGCCTCGTAACTTCCCAGTATCAAGTCGATTTCAATTCATATTACAAATTGAAGACATCTATACCTTGGTCAAAGAAGTAATTCAAGTTGAACATGTACACCAACTTCCCCAAATTTTGTTTACAGAGAAAATCAAATTGATAAATAAAGGACTGGTCATGGTAGATATATTTTTTTCTCGTTGGTTTTCTCAGGCTTATTATTTTCCTTTAAGTCCATTCAAAGAGACAGATTTTACAGCGACATTAATAGGAGAACTGACGAAACAAAACAAAACATATAAATGCTGGTGATACGTCAAATACGTCCTCAACAATCAACTACTTTATGACTTAGGGTGCTATCTCACTTCGTGGAAACAAAATTGAGACAGATTTGACCGCATGGCATTGCACTACATCTGTCTCCTCTGCTGTCTCCGCGACGATTTTTGGGGCCACAGGAGACAGATCTTGTACAATGACATGCTGGCTAAACCGTCTTTTGTGTTACGTAACCTATTGTACGTTGCACAAAAGATTTCGTCGCGGAAAAAGCTAGTACAATGCCATGCCGGCAAATCTGTCTCAATTTTGTTTCCGCGACAGAATAAAAATCCGTCTCCGCGACGGAAAAAAAGTATCAGAGACGTCTCCGAGACGTCTCCGCGACAGTTTATGAAAAAAGTCTGAAGTAGTCCCAAATCCGTCTCCGAAAATCTGGAGACGTCTCTGAGACGTCTCCGCGACAATTTATATTAAAAAAATAAAATATGAAGTAGTCCCAAATCCGTCTCCGATATTCAGGAGACGTCCCCGAGACGTCTCCGCGACAATTGGATTTGAAAAAAAAAAAAATCTGAAGTAGTCCCAAATCCGTCTCCGAGACGTCTCGTAGACGTCTCCTGATTTTTGGAGACGGATTTTGGACTACTTCAGATTTTTTTTTCCATCAATTGTCGCGGAGACGTCTTGGAGACGTCTCCCGATTTTCGAAGACGGATTTGGGCCTACTTCAGACTTTTTTTTATAAATTGTCGCGGAGACGTCTCGGAGACGTCTCGGATTTTTATTCTGTCGTGGAGATGTCTCCGCGACAGAATAAAAATCCGTCTCCTCGACGGATAAAAAGTATTAGAGACGTCTCCGAGACGTCTCCGCGACAGTTTATGAAAAAAAAAGTCTATTTGAATTGGACTTAAAGGAAAACAATAAGCCTGAGAAAACCAACGAGAAAAAAAATATATCTACCATGACCAGTCCTTTATTTATCAATTTGATTTTCTCTGTAAACAAAATTTGGGGAAGTTGGTGTACATGTTCAACTTGAATTACTTCTTTGACCGAGGTAGAGATGTCTTCAATTCAAATTTTTTTTTCATCAATTGTTGCGGAGACGTCTCGGGGACGTCTTCTGAATATCGTAGACGGATTTGGGACTACTTCAGATTTATTTTTCACATAACTTGTCGCGGAGACGTCTCAGAGACGTCTCCTGATTTTCGGAGACGGATTTGGGACTACTTCAGACTTTTTTCATAAATTGTCGCGGAGACGTCTCGGAGACGTCTCTAACGCCCGCCTCACACTGTGCGATTTGCTGCTATGCGATTTTGGAGGAAAGTGTTATAATGTTTGATAAGAACATTCAAACAATGAAATTCATGCTTTCCAAAGTTCTGGGTATTCCTCTGAATACTAAAATTAAAATTAACAGCGATTGCGAACCCCCTTCTCTGTATAAAATGAAATTGTTTCCATATCGCAATGACGTCACAGCGATCTGGCGATTTTAAGCTAAATTGAACTTTACTTCAAATTAAAGGCTCGAATTGGAACAAAATTTCGATTACAGTGTTCCTGTACGACTTTTACCTCTCATAAGATACTTTTGCATGTTTCAAAATGTAACATTTAATGCAAACTGCCATTTGTTCTAAAAATCGCATCGCAACAAATCGCACAGTGTGAGGAGGGTTTAATACGTTTTATCCATCGCGGAGACGGATTTTTATTCAGTCGCGGAGACGTCTCCGCGAAGTGAGATAGCACCCTAATGCGGCGGTCACAACTCGCCGTACCTTCGACGTGCAACTTCCTACGATGGATGTCGTAGAAAATTCGTGCAGCGGAGGTACCTTGCAGGTACAATGCATGTACGACGTACAAGCGGTTTTTACAATACCCTATACAGAAACGCAGGAATCGCAGAAGTTGACCCAGGACCTGTGCGTTCATTGTACAATCAACGCAGGCTACGTTGATGGCACGTGCCCCGTAGCCTACGACGAGTTGTGACCGCCGCATAAAGAGGCAAGTATTTTCTTTAAACACAGAGAGAATATCTATTAATGCTGCTTTTTTTATTCTTCTTTTGCCAGAATATGCAGTCTTTTTTGTAAGAATTTTAATTCGACTTTGATTTCTTAATAAATGGGGGGGAAATGAAATAAATAAGTAATTTAAAAAAAAATTAAAAAATAAGACAAATCAACACAAAAATAAAGTTTGGGCGGACTCCTTTCCATCATTTTTTTTAAACGCGGTTTATAATAGTGTAATATTATGGTCAATAAGTAACTACTATTCAACTGCCAAAACTAGTGGCAAAATGGGTATAGGGTGTGCCTTTATCGAGAATGATATATTTCAACCCAGCGATCATAAAACACTCCAAAACTTATATAAACCTCGATAGAGAAATGATAACAAAAAGAAAGAAACACAAACAATATGAGTAAGACAACAATCCAGCAGAAGAGATATCCTCGTCCGAAAAATAAAATGAAAATGATACAAAAACAAAACAAAACAAGACAAAAGACACGCGAAACATCAAATCATGGTTATATCTATACGTGGGAGTCTGACATTTCTCTTTCACTTGTCACAGTGATTGTTGTTATATGATTCTCCTTGAGTCATTATAGGACGTTGATCTTGCCCACATAATCGTCTAGACTGGAAGTGATTTAAAGCTCTTTTTCCAAATTAAAAAAGAAATCGGAACAAATATATATATTTTTTTATTTAATAAGCCCAATGCATTTACCCATTGTTTGGTTAGATATTCACTTAAAATATATTCGGCGTATATTTGGCAAGTGATTCGTAAAAAGACGCTTCGAAAAGATAAAAACACAAAACCAAACGATATTTTATCAAGAATAAATTATATTGTCACAAAATGGAAAAATCGCAGATGGTCATTTCTTTAGGCCAGATATCCGGAAGTATCTATCTATCTATCTATCTATCTATCTATCTATCTATCTATCTATCTATCTATCTATCTATCTATCTATCTATCTATCTATCTATCTATCTAGTGGTTGGGGGGGGGTGTGTATTATTTTGTAGAGAGTTTGTGGTCATTATATTTATTATTTTCATTTTATTCCTTTCCTCTTTATGTTTCAGGACTAAACTCGATATGAAGTTTGGATGTGTAATTTCAAATTCATTCAAATTTATTGGAATCCTTTTCAATTCAATTTTATTTTTAACTTCTACAGAAAATGTAAAAATATTTTATTTTGAAAATTGCAACATAACTTTCAAATCACTTTATTTATAAAACAATTCTTAAACTGCATAATGAACAAAAGGTTGAATATTTAAGACAAATTATTACAAAAAAAACATTAATATTTTCTATGGAAATGGAGGGACCTATCATTATGTTTCAAAGTAGAATCGTTCGAATAACAATATCTTCACTTGAAATGTGGATGATTAACCCTGAATCAATTCGATGCAGTACAGTTCTAATATGCATCAAGGCGTATTAAAGTGAAAGCATTGTGGTGTAACCAATCGGCTTTGTATGAATTATGTATTGTGACCAGCGAAAGCAATGCATTGAACTTCAATGACGTAGATAATTCAGGATCAAATGGAGGTCAAGGTATCAATTTCTTTTGGGAATTAAAGGGCGAGTAAATGGTAGCCCCCAGTCCATTATACGTTCATGACATGATCAGAACAAAGAGTTATACCCGAGTTCGCGATACATGATTTCATACGTCAAAAATAATTATGCTAGAATATCGAATTCACAGAGAGCAAGATGGAGAGATAGGGGATAGGCTACAATATTTAAAAAAATAATAATAATAAGTAGGGGGCTGAGCAGAAGGAAAAGGGGAAGAACATGCAAAATATTTACAATTAGTTGCTTATTTTCACATTTCGTACAGTCTACTTAAAATAAAAAGGGGTGGGTAAAAGCCCCCAGCCCTCTCGCTCCGCGCCCCCTTCACATTTCTTGTACGATTTGGCATGAGATAGAAATGTATGGGTGATCCCCCCCCTATTTTGAACCTTCTGATTCTGCACCTGACATTGAATGTGAAAGGGATGTCAACGTGACGTCTCTATGGAGAGCCAAACTGTATCGCTCCGGGACGCAATTTTCATTTATTATAATCTCTTTATGAGATTAGAATGTTTACCTAAAGACCTTGAAATCTTTTGCAATGAGATACAATGACAACAATACTTTACTTTTGTCCATAATTCTTCGCAGATAACCAGTAATCTTCTTTAAAATCAAAACAAAACCCTCAATATATTGTAGGTTACGTAACCATCAAAATTGAATAAAATATTTATTAAAAAAAAGGGGGGGGGGTGTCATTCCTCTAAATTTCAGCACGTTTCCTCCATCAATTCATGGATGAATCTCAAGGAAATCTTTAAGCCCACATTGGCTACCAAGTGTAAGCCCAGAGTGAGACGATGATACACTGCTTAGCTATTGCGTTGAAATAATAATTCACTAAGAACCCGTTCAATGTTATTTATCAAGCCAAGTGCTCACTTTAATGCATAAAAATGAGAAATCACTATGACAACCCATGCATCTTCGCCTCCGTGTCACGGCCTAAATACCATTCTCCATTCCACTCCTTCCAGTGGCATCTAACCAACCTCAACAAACAATCAATCATAGGATCACTTCCTCACCAACATGTCATCTTCAATCCTTGAACTCATTCTCTCAAGTCACCGTATGCATGTATCTAAGCGTGACTCTTCAACGTGGTATTTGAGAAGCATCTCGCAAGAGTGAGGGAGAGGCATCTTTGAGAGAATGGCACGTGACATCAACTTTATACCATACATTTCCGCCCTGAAATTCATAAATGGTCTATCTATTCTTACCTTTTCCATTTCAGCATTAATAAATTTAAGACTATATCGAAGAACAAGTATCCACCCATGGGCTTTTGGCCTACATCTTCCATCGTAATGGTGGTATCTCATTTGCCCATGAGACGGGTTTGGGACTAGTTTGGGACAGGTTTGAGTTGGTTTGAAACTATAGTCGCGGAGACGTTTCGGACATGTCTCATGAATCGCAGGAAAATCGAACATAATCATATTTATGAATATTTTAGATTTTTTTCTATGTTGGGGAGACATCTCCACCAAAAAACAATAAACAATATATTTGCAAGCTATTGTCAACAACATCTTACGTTTCATCATCACAGAGAACCCTCACATGACTTCTCAACTTGATTATTCAAGAAATAGCTTGACATTATGGAGTTATGACACGACTCGTAAGATATTTTGTTAACAAATACCTTACTCGGGAAAAAAAGAAAGAAGAAAAAAAATCTTGATTCAAACAGGCGGGAAGAGATGTGGGCGTGATGGGGCGATGCGTCGCGACGCAGTCGCAGAATATTTGGCCCAATATTGACGACGATTTTCACATTTTCAAGTACCAAATCTAAGTGTGTTTTTTTTGGTGGTTCATAGGCCTACACATCCAATGAAACAATATTTTCTTGGCTTCTTGCCACATTATGACATATATGATCACTAGTCCAAGATGAAGGTTATGTGGAGTGGGAGGGAAAGATCACCAAATAGGAAGATATTGGAGGCGAGGTCAAGTGTGTAGTCGTCGTGGAATCTCCCATTTATTGTGACTTCTTTACTCCTTGACTTCTGTGATTTACAACGTAGGTGGGATGCGAAAACAAATTTCGACATCGTGGGCATGTATAAGAATAAGAAAACCAAAATTTGTCTTTGTTTTATTTCAAACATAATCCACATAAAGCCCATACAAAAAAAAAAAAAAAAAAAAAAAAAAAAAAAAAAAATCCCTTAACGCAAATTGGCAAGACTGTGGTGTGTCTTGCGAAGATTTGTTCTTATATAGTAATAAAAGGTGTTACAGGTAGAATGAAAAAAAGGGTGACATTGTCACAATAGATAAAATGCAACTGAGAAACAGAAAAAAAAAAAATAGGAGTATATACTTTAAGCATAAAGATGTATACTTTAAGCATAAAGATATATACTGAATAGAATAAAGATATTTAGCATGTTTAGAGATAAACTTAGAGAGAGTGGGTGAGGGGGGGGGGAGGGAGAGAGAGAGAGAGAGAGAGAGAGAGCGAGAGAGATGGAGGTGGGAAGGAGGAGGAGGATGATTTGAGGTGGTGTATGGTTCGTATATAGGATGATAAGGATGAGATGACGTCACAACATCATCTCTCACATCAAGCATCTCAAGAGACACCTAACCACTCTCTGCTCTAGCATCTCAAGAGACACCTGACCACTCTCTGCTCTAGTCTACAAAACGCCGCCACTTTTTCAAGATATTTCAGCAAGTAATTGATCCTGTGTTATCCATTCTCTGCCCGTGATAACGAAGTGAGGTGACGCGCATAGTTTCAAGGTTTGGCCTCACGTGCATCATGTAGGGGAGACCGGGTATGGACGTTACAAAATTCACATTTTGGGCCAGATAATTCTAATGAAAGAACTCACGCACTCCATATTGGGTCTGTAGTTAGCCTATTATGTTGGCTAAAACCTGAGGCATATAAAGCTTGAAAACATGTAAACACTAATTAACTACAGCTTAATTAGACATTTTTTGTAACAACCTATACGGGGTAGGTTTTTACACCATACGGGGTTAATTGTTACAATATAAACATACGGGGTAAGTTGACAATGTGTAAATCTCTTATACCATACTTTAATTTCAACTTTCCAGTTTCTTGACATCGTTAACAGTAGATCAAGTAGAGCTCTAGAATAGACAAAAGTAATAATAGAAAAATAAAAATATTAACACCTGAAAATTGAGACAAAATGTAATTTCACATAATTATGTAATGTAATTGGGGTAAGTTGTTACATCAACATGTGGTATAGGTTGTTGTAACAACCTACCCCATGGGTGATTTTACGCACAGAAATCAACTGTAGCACAGTCATTAGGCAGAATTACAGGGCATGGCTGGGGGTATATTAGTGACATACATGTACTATATTTACAATACCAGACTATCATCATGTGCCTTCAACTGAAGCTCTTAAAGGGTATTACAAATTTCAATTTTTGTCAAAAATTTACTTTGAACTGTAAAAAATGGTTTTTGTTGATTTACTTTTTAATAAAACAACGGAGAAACCTCACGACCGGCAGTTCATCACAGCTATGTGTAGGCTGTATATAGATGCCAGTTAGCACATCCTCTCTTGTTCCATCTTAGCACACTGAGAACTGTAACAACTGACCCGTGTAACTTCCATACCCGGTCTCCCCTACATGCGGATTAGGGTGTTTTCGATTTGTATCAATGTGCCATGCACCTAAACGAGATTGAGAGGTAAAGAATGGAAGCTTTTGACAAATAAATATGATAATAATGGTGGCTTTATCATACGTGACGTTAAAAGCTCTTTATATCCTGGTACTATAGTCTCAAACTTGAAATGCTTCATCTCAACCGACCAGTCGACTGCAACGTGTAGCGAGGAGAGGTTTGAGCTTCACGCATGAGGAAGCCACCGTTATTATTATAATCAAAGCTTCCATTTTTACCACTCACTTGCAATCAAAGGTAGCCGAAAAAACTATCTATTCACAGTTTCTCTGCGATAAATATCGTTCCTTTGACCACGGAAGCTCTAGCTTGGTTTTGACCCATATCCTCTTTTCCCGCGTATTCTGTAAGGATGTTTCTTCCCGATTCTTAGAATGATTGTATTTTTTTTTTTTTTTCACAAATGCGGAAACAGACAGGAAATGGAAAATGTCCGAACCAACAATAGGATTCTCGCATGTTAAAACATATAAAGATATTATACACAAATCATGAGTATTTGTGTGTGTGTGTGTGTGTGTGTCTATGATAATTAAAGAAATGAAGTTACCTTCATTTCTCAAGTGGAAGAAATTCAAAGCACTTTCATAGATAATCACTTTGGTCAGATATTTATTATTTACTACTCACAGGGGCTAAGAATAACAAATAAACAATTCTAATGTGTATTACCATCACTACTTCTTTATCAATATTATATAGAGAATATTTATTTGAGACATAGTTGCTGGAACTAAATGCGTATAGTTGGAAGAGGAAGGGGTGCGTCATTCAAACAAACTAATTATAGCCATTAACAAGACGAACTTAAATCTGAAAATTCGAATTCTTTTTTTAACTTTAAAAAATCTAAAAATTTGAAAAAAACAAAAAATTATATTGTTTCGGAGAGATATAAGATCACTATTCGTTTTTAATATCAACATGACTATATTTGAAAAACGTTAATATTCTGCTCTTTTAAAATATAGTTGATTTTGCTACGTATTCCCATTTTTATAATTATACCTTTAAGGGACTTATATTCAAAGTTGGTAACTTATCTACATGATAATCATACGATATCTGATTATTATGCGTGTTTTTCATGTTATAGTACCAAACATTATGGAATATTCTATAGGCACGTTAGGAAACTTGCATCATCGTCCGTTGTCCTATTATTGGTGTACCATCTGGCCTAACAATCCCCTGGTCAAATTAAATCACAATTAGTTTATCAACATTATCAAATAGTGACGAAAGCATGACGTCATAATAGTCATTGCTCCATTCGGCAAACAGGCGAGGCAGAACGGTCGCACAGTTATACAATTTTCACAGTATAGTCATGATAGTATATAAAATCAATATACTATACGGATAGAATATGGCATAATTTTTGTATTGCGATGTCGTACATCACAGAGTATTTACTTAGAAATATAGAAAAATGTGGAAAGAGAATTTCCACCCTCAGCAACTCCTTGTAAAACGCAACTTTCAGTTTCACGTTCATCGAATGAGTAGCGAAATCTCGTCAATGTTTCAAAGGAAGCTTTTGGAACAATGATCTAACAATTAGAGCGCATTCGATTTTTTAGAAGTGATAATTATATTCATTTTCGTTCACATGTTTTCTACAATAATTGAATGAAATATAAATGATCAGCAATTTGAATCGCTATACGTAAACAATAAAATGCATCAGTAAATTTCCAAACGACGGTGATGATAATATATTTGGATGCATTGAATATATTAACTGTCCAAACCATGCATGGTCGATTAATTTGTTGACGTCAACAGGAGGATTTCGCTAAACAAGCTATAAATCATAAAATTAAATTAAGAAAAATAAAACTAGGACGACAACGACATTTTATTATATTTGTGGAGAGATTTTTGCATATAGCTTTAGTTATTATTATGTTGATATGCTTTTTTGGTATCATGATTATCAAAAGGGAAATAATTATACATCTGATTTAAGTTTCAACTATATATTTTAGAAAGCTGAGACGTGTGAGATATTGCTACATGTACTATTTCTGTATAGTGGAAATATTTCAACACTTCTTGGCTTTATCATTGTAAACATGTATCCAATACTGAGCACTAATTCATGTCTCGCAAATATCAGAATTCTGATATAAGTCACAAGAAGATAATGATAGAGGAGACATTTTATACATAAAAGACGTGAAAATAAGATGGAGAGGGAGAAAGAGAGAGTGGGGTGAAATGCGATTGATCAGCGGTCCATGAAGGGTATTAGAGGAGAGAGAAATGAACACGCAGAGCTGTGATCTTCATTGAAGGCGGTGTCGGGGTCGCCATGGGGCGAGGAGGTTGAGCGAGTTGTATGGAGAAAGGGTCCATGCTGAAGTCACAAGTTCTGTTGTGGTTCATTGGGAGAGGAGAGAGAGAGAGAAATAGAAAGAGATAATGATTAGAAACAGTATAGGGAAACATAATCAACACCACATTTACTTCTTATTGCTCATCAGACTCAGTAGTAGAATAATAACAAAAACACATCCAAAGTCTAGGCGACATGTTGTGCCGTGACTTGTGGCGACAGAGCTGTCTTCTCCAAGTCTCAATTTGACTGACTGTTTCGATATTTTTTCCATATTTCTTCTGAAACCATTATCGAAACGTGAATATAATCTTGTGTAGGCATAAGTATATGTTAATGGAACAATGTGAGGACATATCTTAGAGATTTATCCCAAATTATTTTGGCTGTAAGAACTCAAACTTTGCTTTAAGCCGTATGCGTTTACCTCATAACATGGATATCTTATATACAGTGCGTCCCAAAAAGAACTATACACTTTTGAAATGGCTATCAAATAAAAAATATAAGATTAGCTCATATCCTCAACTATCATTATGACACAAAAAATTCCGAAAATAACGCATTCTTCAGTGAGCAATGCCCACTTTTGTGAAGGACACAAAAAACAGCCTGCGCAGGAATTTGGTATTCATTTATTACCTTTGTATGGCACGCCAGATTAGAATAAAAGAATAATGGAATAACTCGGCTAACATAGTAAAAGACATACCGAAAGTCAGAAATAAACATTCAAAATTATACACAAATGTATTTTTTCACCGTTTGGTTTCATATCATTGATTTTTGCTTTGAATTCAGTTTATTTTTGTCTTTGTTGGCTGATTTATTCCATTATTACTTGAATCCCTTTTGGCGTGCCATACAAAGGTGATAAATGAATACCGAATTCCTGAGCAGGCTAATTTTTGTGTGCTTCACAAAAGTGGGCATTGTTCACTGAAGAATGGATTATTTTCAGAATTTTTTGTGTCATACTGATAGTTGAGGATATGAGCTTTATATATAATCTAACTTTTTTCCCAAGAACCATACATTTGTTTATTTGGTAGCCACTTCAAAAGTGTATAGTTCTTTTTGGGACGCACTGTACAGTGTGTTCCTAAAAAAAAGGTCGCCGCGAAGTCTCTTGATTCTGCAAGAAGTCGCGAGAAAAGTCAAACAAATGTCATACATGTCCAATCTTTTAGTATATTAGACTTCTTTAATACGCGAGCAAGTCTCTGTGGCATCTTTGCGGACGGTTGCCGCGACGTCCCCTAAGTATCCACGACGTCGCAGAGACGTTGTCGGAACTTGCTAACGATTAAAATAAATCGAACGGGCTAATAATTTTTACTTGCTGGCGTCTTAAAGAAGTCTACTAAAAGATTGAACATGTTTGAGTTTTGTTCCATTTTCCCTGGACGCTCTGAGGTCTCAGGAGACGTCAAGACGACGTCTCCACGACTCAAGAGACTCATGATTGCGAACCCCTCTCATTGCCATTGAGATAGGTCCTTTGACAAATGAAATGGCATTTCATTGAAACTTTGTGTGACAAAACCCCCCAAAACTATGAAACCAACAATTTATAAAAAGTTGGTTTCATACCCTAAAAACGAAAAACTTGGTAAAATGGGTTTTGTACCTATCACCTTCAAAGGACCCTAACTCTGTGACCCATTACAGTTTGGACGTACGCAATATCTCAAATTAAAGCTGATGAGTTACTTAGTATTTTAGTAAACAAATTACAAAAATAAACAAAATCATTTTGAAATGACTGACCTTTGAACTTCGATTACCTTTTTTTAGGAACACACTGTATAGGCCTATATCCGTGCTTATACATAGCATAGCATCATTAATTTTACCTGTCCAGTATAAAGGGCCTGTCCCACAGGCGGCGATCGTTGAGGCGACAACCTGATAATTTCATAATTGTAAGGAGTTCAGCTTTAAAAAGGCGATTATAAACTTAAATACGACTATATGTACACTAGGCTATACAGCAACTTGCTACCACACTCACAACAGCAAGATCGCCAGTTGCCGCAACAACGACCGCCTCCAGTGCAACAGGCCCTTTACATGGTAGTGTCGTGTAGACGGTTATTAAATCGCTATCGGCAAAGGAACGTCATCAAAATTCTCCGTGTCCCCAACTATCAAAAACAATATCTTCATCAACAATATTTTGGTCGTTGTTGGAAGGCCATTAGGGCATAGCATAATAACCTTAGTCCGAATATCAAGTAAGGTAAACACTTACAATAGAACATGACCAATGAAATATCTTGTCACGGGTGTAATGTCGACCGAGGATACTATTAACCCATTAATTTGGTCTAAGGGTAGGCCCATTTCTGCCCATTATACAGACATGAAATATGTAAAAATACGAATACGACATAAAAACATGGAATCCTATCAAATACAATACTATAGGAAAAAAAATCAAATTGGGGAATATTCATTTTCATTTGCCTCCAAGACTTTTGCTCATTAATAATCTATGATTATAATGTTTTGTACAATAATTATTGCTATTGTTCATATTTGTATTTTTTATAAATTGCACAATGAACAAAACTGATCCAACAATTTTGTTTTTCTCTGTCAGTGAATGAAACTGCTAAAAGTCAAACTCACTCAATCCCAAGTGCTTGCCAACTAGATTTTAGAGTGAAATTTACTTCATTATAAATGTAAAGTGGCAAATTATCTTGTTTACATTAAATATAAACTAAAAATATAAGTGAATTTAAGCGGTAAATATATACTCTCTAAAATGTAGAGGGTATATTATGTTTACCACTCACTTCATTATATAACACCTCGAGAGCAGACGATATAGGATATGGAATATACCCCCTTCAGCTATCTAGGTTACCATGGATACCTCATGAAAAAGTATACTTGTTGTCATCATATATTTTTCTTTCACCATGCGTGTGATGATTATCATTGACGTTATCAGGTTGACCAACAACGACGTACACACCGACCTCTCCGCATATCGAAAAAAAGAGAGAAAGATAAAGAAAGAAAAGGACACAATATTCATGTACAGTCTTGTGGACGTGAGGCATGCGCCCCCTATCTTTTTTAGTATTGCATGTTGAACATACCTTTTTATTCAAGAAAATTTGAACTTGTGCCCCTGTTTTCAAATTTGCCGTTTGCGCCCCCTCTATTTCACATTCATGGATCAGCAGTTGATGCATCTGTTCGAGACAATGCTTTCTTAAAGTAATTAATGATTTTAATTTATTATGATTGCTATTTTTTCTTCAAATTCCAAATGTGTTTTTACACAGCAATGCGAAGGGTCTGGACTTAACCAGTATATCACCTGGGTTGAGTCTGTCAACTCTAGATTAATGATTTTAAAAAAACACGCTCCTGCTGTTACAGAGATGTAATCTCAAAGATAGGCCACACTCTCAGCATGCAGTGACAAAATATTTCTTATTTATGGAATCGTTATGAAAATCCAAATAATGATGACATAAGACTTGTTGTCTAAAATAATACGCGAACTCTTGCTAGAAATCATGCTCATTGAAAACCACAACCCAAGCGGCAGATCCGGGATTTGAAAATAGGGGGTAGGGCAGCCCGTAAATTTTAAAAATAGAGGGGGCAGCTATAAATTATTCGATTTTGACATGTCAGTCAATGAGTGCTTTTTCAAAAAATAGGGGAGGGGTACGCTTGTTGCGCCCCGCCTGGATCCACTATTTTCACACTGAACGCGTGCATATACACTGTAAAAAATATTTGTATTTTTACAGCAAATATGCTGTCAGCAGAGTCGCCATAAAAAGATGTAATTTTAAAAACAGTTTTGTTGTAAATTTATCCTGCAAATAATTACGTGAGAAATACAAAATGTACATCAGGAGTAACACATTTGTTCCGTTTTTAACCAAATACGTAGGGGAGACCGGGGATGGAAGTTACACGGGTCAGTTGTTACAGTTCTCAGTGTGCTAAGTTGGAACAAGAGAGTTCGTGCTAACTGGCATCTATAATTATACAGCCTACACATAGATGTGATGAACTGCCGGTCGTGAGGTTTCTCCGTTGTTTTATTAAAAAGTAAATCAACACAAACCATTTTTTACAGTTCCAAGTGAATTTTTGACAAAAATTTAAATTTGTAATAGTTCTTACAACTGAAAGCACATGATGATAGTCTGGTATTGTGAATATAGTACATGTATGTCACTAATATACCCCTGAGCCATGCCCTGTAATTCTGCCTAATGGCTTTGCTACAGTTGATTTTATGTGTAAAATCACCCATGGGGTGGGTTGTTACAACAACCTACCCCATGTCGATGTAACAACTTACCCCAATTACATTACACATGTAAAGTAATTTTGTTTCAATTTTCTGGTCTTAATATTTTGATATTTCTATTATTACTTTAGTCTATACTAGAGCTCTACTTGATCTCCTGTTAACGATACCAAGAAACTGGAAAGTTGAAAAAAAAAGTATGGTATAAAAGATTTACACATTGTGAAATTACCCCGTATGTTTACATATAGTAACAATCTACCCCGTATGGTGTAACAACCTACCCCGTATACGGAGTATGTTGTTAAAAAAAAAAATGTCTTCATTAAGTAAGCTGTAGTTAATTAGTGTTTACATGTTTTCAAGTTCTATGTGCCTCAGGTTCTAGCCAACATAATACTAGTAGGCTAACTACAGACCCAAAATGGAGTGTGTGAGTACTTTCATTAGAATTATCTGGCCCAAAATGTGAATTTTGTAACGTCCATCCCCGGTCTCCCCTAAGCTATCATGGCTAATGATTTTTTTCCTTCTCTTTCATTAATTCTTAGAGGAGAAATTTACAACAAAACTGTTTTTTAAATTACATTTTTGTATGGCGACTCTGCTGACATCACTTTGCTGTATTTTTTTATTTATTATTTTTTTTTTTACAGTGTAGGAAGTATATACCTTATCTTTTTTTTTTCTTTTTTTTTTTTTACTGCGTTACTGCACATTTTCTACCAAAATTGACATTTATCTGTAGTCATTATTCTTATTGCAAGTTTCATAATCCATGAAAATGATTTTTTTTCATCTGATTACCACTCGTACTCGATATCACATTTTCGTATATTATTTGCTAGCATTGATGGTTTACATAACCATGATTACATTCACAATATAATGCCATAGCTGTTGATTCGGTATAATCCCCTCGGCTATCTAGTTTAACCTTGAAATCATGATCATTCGCGTCATCTTAATATTTTCTTGTTTGTCTCCATTACACTAATATTGCGTGCATCTTCTGCGTTATCAGATCGAGCAACTGCGTACATTGTGTAAAGTTTCACGAATAATAGACAAAGTTTGAAGCTAAGACATAAACAGGATAATTATCCAACCTGTATCATCATCATAGCATGCGTCGAGATGAAAGCAAACAAGCACTTTATTTTGAAGATAAACACACCATCTAGATTCGGATCCAGGATTTGAAAATGGGGGAGGGGGGGGGGCGACGCCGAAAATTTTTCCCGATTTCAATACGCACAATAAATGAGTGGTTTTATAAGGGGGTGAATCCCCTAGGCTCCCGCCTGGATCCGCCACCCCCATCCGAAGCTTCAAGAGATGGTCAAAGACGTAGGAAAATATTATGCTGCTCGAGGTTTTTTCTCTCCTACTGCTTTTCAGAGAAAAATATTTGAATACACAAACAATTGCGTCTTCAACATCGATGCTCTTATGTTGTGGATACTCTCTTCATTTTGTGTCACTTAACGCTGTGTCGAGTTATCGACTCGTTATGTAAAAGGCACTTGATCAATAAGAAATATTGTGAGAAAACAACTGAACTATAGGGGAAAAAAACCCATATGATAGTAGATCTGAAATGATAACAAATAAAATAAATAAATCTTTATTATTAATATCATTTATAGCCCTGCAAAAGTTTATTAGGGGAAAAAAGGGGGCAGTGAGGAAGAGATATGGAGAAAGAGACACAAATAAGAGAAATTAATGGTGACGGTTAAGAAACAGGAGAGAGAGAGAGGAGTATGAAAAAATAGATATAGAAGCATTGCTAAAGGCCCGGTCCCACTGGCGGGAGGATTAATTGCGCACGAGTTGCGTATACAAATTTCGTTCTTCCGCAACAAAAAACAAAAACAAAACAAACAATCCGCAATTCATACACAAATCATCCTAAAAAAGCTAGTGGGACCGCGCCTTAAAGCGCCAATATTGAGCTTTATACATTCATCTTTTTTTTTTCATCAAAACAATCATTGCATTTCGTCCCCCTTTTTCCACCTCGTTCTCTAAATCTGATTCCTTCAATATCTTCTTAAGCAATGTTTTTCTTATTCCATCTCTCTTCTTGCTCAGTAAACGTGTCTAATTCCACATCTCACCGATTCATCATAATATTTCCATCGCTCGATTTTCAATTCTTTTATCACAACTATTTTCCCATATATTTTTCATATAATTTCGCTCATTTTTTTTACTCAGTGAATGTATTTTCTCCATCTTAATGATTCAATAAATTTCCTCCATCTCCCTCCCTTCTTTTCCATCTCCTCTCTCAATATGATTCCTTTAGTATATATCTGGAATATTCTCTCTCTCATTTCATCTCTATTTTTGCTCAGTAAATGTGTCTCGTTAGTCACTGACTCATCATCATTATGTCAATTCCTCGATTAAGTTTATTCTCTCATCTATTTTCCGCTCTCGAGAATGTCACCCACCTTATATTATACTGATTCATCAAACTCTTTATCATGTTTATACCTCCCATTCTCTCTCACTCTCTCATTCTCTTCCATTGCGTTCACAACTTTCTATATACCATGACCAATACGGTATAATGCATTTCTTGCGGTTTGATAGCATCATATACGCTTTACTGCAAACATAATAATTAAACAGTGAATCATTCAAGTATGGTTTTTGCAATTTGATGAAACCATGAAACGGTCATCACTTTTGTCATAAATAGTACAAATTCATCGTTAATATAATTATAACAGTACATGGTTTTGATTCAATATAAACATATCGATTTCAGTTGATATATAAGCACATTTTCAAACAAGAAGTAACAGATAACACAATCATTTTAATAAGGAATATCAATAAGGATTGTGGATTACGGCTATAAATGATGCGGTAACACTGTTGGCGAAAAATGACTAAAATAATATTCATATCAAATGAAATTCAAATTTGTGTAGGCCTATACAAAGATGAAAAAGACGCATTGCAGCATAACAAATTAACAAAATAATATTGAAAATAATTTTACAGGTCTGTAATTCATAATATATTCAAAATCATCTTTTAAATCGATTGAATTAGATTATAAAACCAGTCGCGTCGTATGACACATCATAACTCATCAATATTATCTACATTCCATGACTAATCAACACAAAGAAAGTGTGGTTACTTTGAAGCTCCTTGCATTGACCATTACCCGACCCTAAAATTCAGTTAGGTTATAATATTGTTCAGAGTAGGCGTTAGACAAACATACAATTCATTCCCCAATATCAGATCGCAAACAAAACGAAGGTTACATGATAACCACGATGATAGAAAGGTGTATGAATTCAATCATGCATGTCTGAAATGAAATTGCATTCCATCAATATACCGTCACGAATTGGCAAATAATCTTTCAAATAGTCATGCACGATATACCCTAAATTCGACTGACATATACTTTTAAATTTCAATACCATGGACCTATACTTGATTACCTTTATCACATGGGTGTGACTCATCTACCTGGGCATAAAATCCTCATTATGACGTAGCAAACTCTTATGCAATACTATAAGCCATTTCCTGATATAGGAGACTAACATAAAGCCATGTACAACTCCTTGGGATGGTTTGACATTTAGTATGCATGAAATTTTGAACATCATTAGATTAAACATCATTTTGTTCAATGTCGTGTATTACAAAGAGCAATATTGCACGAACAGGATACGACAATTATTACACAGGTCTCATTGTATGTAGCATACAAAGTTTGATCGGTACCAAAATGAAATGCAATTCAAGCTTATCAAATACTTTGACTTGTCCCGTTTGAAGCTGTTTGACGTCATACGATAATTCTTTGCGCATGACCGCAGATTATTATTACATTGCTGGGGGCATTTAGCCGACTCCAATCCATCCATTGAATAAATGCAATGAATTAGTTATTACAAGTACAAGCGAAGCAAAGTCAGGGAAGTTTCGGCGGGTAATATTCCTCGAGGAAATCAGACGATGATATTTTTCCTCGCCCTTGTTCGCGCATCTCATGGGGATGATATGACGTCATAACAGCAGAGACATTGGGGGATGCTCGTTAGCATAATCAAATTAATCAAAATCGATGGGGAAAATTTGGACAGTAATGGGGGAAAATCGTTTAAGGAACGTAGTAAAAGAGGTATAATGGTAATCAATATGAATTTCTCAACATAAGGCATGTAGGCCTTAAAGAGGTATGAAGCTACACATGTAATCAATAATTACTTGTTTTATCAGTATAAATAGTAGGCCTAAAGTTCAACACAAGTTTGGACAAGGAGTAAAAAAAAGAAAACGTGTATAGGCCTACACTCTTAAATCGTAATGTTTCAATAATAACAACAATATATTATGTAATAGTTAAACAGTAATAAATATACCAAAAAGTATTATTTCCAATAAATACAATCATTGGCTTCAGATGACGTTGTGTATAAAATGATGAGTGGAAAATATGGTAGAAAAGTTCAAATGTTCATAAATAGCTCCCTTTGATGTTCAGAATGTGAATTCGTTCTGGTGGTCGTCGTCCTGGTCATGATGCGTCGACGCAAGTCCGGCAGCTCGGATACGGCTGATGGTTCCCTCATCGAGAGTGGCTAAGACATCGGGCAAGGCGTTGCGGCGGTGCTTGAGGCTCGGGCTTTCGAGAGGGGATGATGGACGATCTCCAGATTCGGGTATGGTCGCTTGGAAAGCCATCGCTGAGAATCCACTCGCCTCGCCGATACCTCCCTGCATGGTCGTCGAAGTGGTGGTTGAAAGGCAGGTTGGTTGGGCCGTGGTGAGGCAGGCTGGGGCTTGTTCTTTGATCAGATTGATGTCCGTGTCGGAGATCCCGGCATGGACATTTGCCATGGCGTTGCGCCGCTGGTTTAGGCGGGCTGGCTGCTGGGTGGCCGGGGCGGATGATGCAGTTGGAGACATGACTGTGTACTGGCAAACTATGCTCATATCACGATAAATCAACAACGTGGATCAGTTCTTACGATGGATTGTTCAAATTGATGAGAAAGCTAAATAGCTTTTTCAAATGAAAATGTTTTAAAAATCTGCTAATTTGACGAAATAACGGTCCTCAGAATGTCAGCTCAGCATTCACAGTGCGACGTGTAGTAGCAGTAACTTTAATTTTATGATGGTCTCTTTCAATACTGAAAGTATCAAGTATCTCAATCCAAGTTCAGCTTTATCTTGAAGCAGGCAAGTTCAGAAAGCGATATGGCTTTTCAGTTGGCAAGCCGTCCTATTTATTAGACACCGGCATCGCCCGCTATGTGCTGGTATTGTATGCATGCCCTGAATAGTGAGTAATTGTGACTCGCGAGAAAAATCCCTTTTCAGTGACGTAGCCAAACACTTCAGTCAGACACGCCCACTGGGCATGCGTAATAGAGCTCCGAATCTCCACACATGCAGCAGACCAGCAGACAATGTATCGTACAGGAATCGATACAGACAACTCAGAAATTGGCGGGATTTTCTCCCGAGTCACTTTGATTTTCTAGGCATCCATTTCATCAAGTGCGCGAAAACATCAACAAGAGTACAAACCCTGGGAAAACGAAATGGTTGGGGGTAATGAAATAATAATTGCTGCGTCATTCTTTAATGCAATGTCTATGCTGCCAAAAGTACTGTCTGAGCAGATAATGATTTTTATAACCATATCTGCCTCCACAGACAAATGAGCAAAAACTGTTAATACTTGGCCTACTTTGCCAATTTAATAACGTCAGGCCACTAGATAATCTACCAAGGATTTAGAGGCATGGAGAATAAAATCCCAAGTCATTTTGTTATTATACAGAACTCCATAAAAGCACGCCACATCCAACCAAACACTGAACAATACTTCATTATCATTATCTTCATTACACGGACCTCTTTTTCTTTCAAGCGCATAGGGACTTTCTTTAATTGTCTGTAATAATTTTATGCGCTATATAATATGTATAAGAAACGTTCATTGTTAATTATTATCATTTGACTTGACTGTATATTCTACTGAGTTAACGTTTATTATTACACGGTTGCAGTGATTTTTGTATAGTTTAAAGTTTGGACTTAAGACTTTATAGAAAGTTGTCTGTTATATCAATGAAGAATCTCACCTCCAAGGTTATATATCCTACTGATCTACGTAAAAATCGGTGTCATGTTCCCCCCAAAAATTATTTGCTTTCATTATCATGAAGGATTGAAGAAATAAACCAAAAAATAATGGCTCAAATGTTAATTTCATCATGTTCTGCAAATCTGGAGATTTTATATTTTTACAAGTATAATTATGTAATTGCAGACCTGGAATCGCATGTCAAGGTAAGAGAAGGCCTGTATAATTACAGGTATATGTGCAATAAGTCAAGGTAATGTCACTTGTATAACACCATGACGTCATACCTACATACAGCGCAGCCACGTCGATTCGGGGGTTTCCCCCGTACACAATTTCTAAAGTGACATATTCCAACTTTTGGTACGATTTTATACCGGCTTTTTAAATCTCTCTTTTTTTTTCTATCGTTTAATTGATTAAATTCATTAGATCCTCTTTAGTTTTATTGTATTTTCCTCCAGTTATAATCATGAATGATGAGATCGATTATACATTTACAGTAATTTATTATTTGTAAAAGATTAATAGGCAAAAACCTTCTTCAAAATAGAACGACTCCTTTTATTGAAAGATTTATAAAAACAAATAACTTTATACATAAAATTATTTCACGGCATGGGCTAGTTGTTACCCCGTAATCAAATTTTTTAAAATGTTCTTTTATTTAGTTTTCAAATTAAACAAAAAAACATATTATTATTATTATATTACAATTTTAACATGTTTTGAAATAAGCAAAAATAAAGCTATAGGGTAAATTGGGGTAAGTGGGACAGTGGGGTAAGTGGGACACTTTGGGGGAATTGCATATATGCATATGATTAAGACCTGCCTTAGTGGAAGAACTATTTTAGCGTGAATAAACATACATCTAGCAACAAATTGCATGCCTGTTTGGGAAAAATTGACAGTTATCGGAAAAATAATCGTTAAAAATCTGTAACATCTAACGTTTTGACATAAAACGATTGCCAAATAGCTAATTTTGAAAATACACACGTATGGAAACAAATTGTTCACAAAATAAATTTTAAACGAGAAAATAATAAAAAATGAAATAAGATTTAAACAAAAGACTTAAAGCAATTGTTTTAACTAACTGTCCCACTTACCCCACATGCTTGGGGTAAGTGGGACACGCCAATTTCAATAGTATTTTAATGTATAAATAAAGTTTGCGAAGATAGATCTTCACTCCGCACTTTTATATCACAGATTACTGCATGTATTACCCCAATTTGACGGCTGGGGTAAGTTGAGCAATAGAGTAATAATGATTAATATTGCCACTTTGACCTTCATTTGGAGGATTTTTTTAAAAACCAAAACATATCTAAAACGTTTATATCTAAATAAACTACAAAATGAGATATATGATTGCTTTAAAAAGTTTGTTTTAACAAAATTATAGGTAAATTTTCAAGTGTCCCACGGGTTTTATTGTTGAACTATGCAAACTTTAAAACTTTAGTTTTTGTAAAGTTGTAATACGGGAAAGAAACATTTTTTTCTTTTCTTTTTTTAAATACTATACCTTTTGTTTACTTTCATACAAAACGGGGTTAAAGGACGAAGAAAATGCTTGCTTTGTTCACAGAATAAAAGATTTAAAAAGTGCTCTTGAGCTTTGATATGTTGAAAGAAAAAAGCACTTCTTTTTCATCACTTGAAATGTGTACAGGAAAAAGGAATAATAATGAGTCGTGACAATGTTTGAGAAAATAGTTTGGCAATCAGTTCTTATGATATCTGGAATATCATTTCTAAGATTCTTAGAAAGTCTATTCCACATGTATAAACAGTGTTATGAAGACAGAGATCTTTGTTTCTCATTTTTAGACCACATTTTATTCCATGAATTATGCTGTCCCACTTACCCCAACTTGACGGGGTAAGTGGGACAATGAAGTGGTAATGATTAACTGTCACTTTCTCCTTCATTTGGCGGAAATTGTAACCAATACATTTATAAAACGTTTATATCTAAATTAACTTCAAAATGAGGTATGTGATTGCTTTATTGAGTATCTCATTTTTGTGTTATGCTTACGTAAATGCTTAAGTGTCCCACTAACCCCAATTTACCCTAATAATTATGTTCCGTAACTACTAAAAAAAAGAACAATAATGTAACTCACTTTTCTCAGTAAGACACTATTCTTTATAAGCTCATCCATGTACATATTGCAACATTATACCAGCAACATTGTACAGACGTGAAGTAACCCGATATATACATATCACATGTCTCCCAAGATCAACATTAACATATAAGTTGTTGCTTGTTATATTTCGGAGAAGGTACATAATTTAATTTGTAAATGATGTGACGATATCACTTTGGAGAAAATAATGAAATCAATGAAGAATACAAACCTATGAATTTAATAACTTCAAGACCACGCAGGTCCCGAAATGGAATATACAGTCTGTGTAAAAAAAAAATGGTATAGTCGGAAAAAAATTATTTAGGTGTGAAATATTTTCAGATAATTATGTATGTGGTACCAAAATAAAGCCAAACGATTTTCCTTGCTGATGCGATTTATTCTGTATAATTTGATTTCGTAAAACAAAAGTTATGCTAAATTTTGTGCGACGAGGAACAAATCGAAATTGAGCACTTCGTGGCCATTATGCAAAACCTATACCATGTATACACAAAGGCACGGGACGGCGTGCGAAAAATGGATTTTTCTTGATTGTAGAAAACTATAGTCATATTTCAAAAAATACAACACCAAATGTGATGAAAAAAATTGCAGGTGAAGGTCTGATCTTCCTGCTTTATAAAAATACCAAAAAATAGCAGGCTGTGATTAAATTTCATGCTATAAAAAATGTTTTCCACTTGTACCATTTTATTTGACACAGACTGTATTTTTAGATAAACCTAAATCATTCTTAAAGCGTTATGAATTACAAGAGTTGCGTTGATGTCATTGAAATCACATTAAATATTATTTTTGTTTGTTTCCTTAAAACCAGGAGTATAAATATGTTGACGAATACCAACAAAAAACACAAATTTTAATGTATAGGAGCTGTGAGAGAGATTATAACGATTATATAACTAGTTGATTTCGATCAGAAAAAAAAAATATATTTTTCTCATAATCTCCATTACTAATGATTTTATCTTTAAAATGTTTAAACTTCAACTGACTTCTTGATGGGAATTCTGCCAAAAACATTACACAATAAAATTCACATTTATAAGCCATTAGAATTGTTCAGGGTTTTCCCCTCGCTAACTACAAAATAATTTGACACAATTAGGCTACATACGAATATTTTTTATGGAGTAAACAACTGTGCAAATCGTATTCATGCTACCAGGTGAACCATGACCATAAAAATCTGAGTTGGTTTTATTGTGTTTATTCTTGACTTCCTCTCTGTAAATTCCAGTAGCAAAATAATTATTGTTCAAAATTGAGTGGCGGTTGATATTGACTGGCAAAATAAATTTCACAGTTTTACATGCCTAATGCAGATTTATAATCATGATAATTCTCATTACATTATATCACATTATATATATGATGAGTATTTCGTTGGAGAGGATTAAGGCATTATTTGAGAACATTCAAAATATTAGTTCTTGTATTGTGTCTTTCAAATATGTTACAGATGAATGTGATATTTCTTCAAATTTGCCATAATCATCTACTAAGCTGCCATAGCAAAGTAAGTTAGGGAGATATCCGTTGGTATATTTGTAACGTCAGCATGGTCAGCGGTACTCTTCCATGTCTAAGAGGACCCCGGTTCGAATCCAATACCGATGTTGAACATTTTTTTGTTGATAAATTATCACTTGGGCAAGTGCAAAAATAGCACTTCAGGTGCTGATATAGCACTTCAAGTGCAGTCACTATACGAGCACCCATAAATTAGCACTTCAGTTTTTAGAATGTAGTCTCGAATTCAAAGACGATTTTGGTTTCGTATAAACAATTAATATATTTTTCCCATTGTGTCGCAAACAATAATTATATCACTGCACTTTAAATGCATCTTTTAAATATCGATCCGGAAGAGGTGAAGAAAAAAATTTAAGCACGAACGAAAGAGAAAATGACAATGACGACGTAAGATCAAAGAATGGGAACAAAATACGAACTGAAACAACATTCACATTATAAGTGGGGATTGTGTAGAAAGTGAGGGCGAATAAGAATGCAAACAAATCATAAATCAATCATAACTCTAGTTTAACAACATTATGTGAATAATAATGAATACATCCGGCCATTTGTGACCATGGAAGAAGGACATAACCAAGAAAACAAAAATGTCATAAATCGAAAGATTTGCTCAAAGATATATTCCTTGCCGTCGGGAACTCGTTAGATGAGAAATAAAGCGCCAAATGCTGCATGTCTGACCAAGAAAAGTCCATGGTCCGACTAACGTCACATCTCATAACGATGTAAATCGTTAAGTAATCTGTTTACCGGATAAGAATTTGATAACAACATATATGTTTTGCTTTCCTGAATTATCGCAATGAGTCAAATAAGCAGAGCAACCAAGTATGAAGGAGATTGTGATTATAATATTGGTCTGAGGCAAGGGCTTTTATCATGTTTATCCATGCACGGTAACGCAACGGATTATCAATACCTTTATAAAAAATTATATATATTGGGCCATATAATTTAGGTCATATATTAGGGTTTTATAAGAGTACATTATAAAAAATTAACGTTTTTCAAGATATTTTCGCTTTACTCGCTTGCGTATGAAAATTATATACCACGCACTTTATTTTAAAATTTCTTAAAATGTTCGGTATCCATAGATAAATAAATAATGGTAATATTACTTAAAAACAAACTAAAAACACTAAAAAAAAAAAAAAACAAACGAAAACAAAAAACAAAAAACAAACAAACAACATAATCCTGAAGTATATCTGGTCCGCAAAGCACTGTAAAATCTAGATATTCAAGTTTTTGATAATCTATTCTGTTGTATTTCAATGGTCTAAATTTTATGAAACACAATTAATACAAAAATATATTACCATGTTATCCTTTAAAAGCGGGATGCTCTATCGAAGGGTGCATTCACTATGTCGAAAGAAACATTGCATAATAGGGATAAGCTCAGGCATAATAATGTATTTTTTAATGGCCCTCATCAGGGGAACTTGATGAAGCAAACTCTGAAAACTTCAAATAGTTTTTAGCAATCGTTCTTATTTCACAAAATATATATTATTCATTATTTTGTATTTTTAGATTACTGTGTATATAAAATTGTAAATAAACCGAGTGTTCATATTTTGCAACATCACAATATTCAATATTTTCCACTAAAAATATTATATGTTCAAATATCTGTTTTGTATTTATTTATTATCTTAATGTATTTATTTATTATTTCCGTAACGAAAGTAAAACCATTCAATGATATTATGTGTCTGTTTTTAATCATTACTCCGTGTACTATTGTGGGTCGTCATACTGCATGCCCCGATCAAACGTTGCGTGGAATCGATGCAAAATGCTGAATCTGAGCAAGATTGATAGCCCATTCCAGAAACTTGTACTTCTGAATAAGACAATTTTAGTCATCTTGATTTCATTATGATTGATCCATATACTTGATTTGTCCTTGTATACAATATTATTGGATGTGCCCGGACAAAAATGAAAATCAGATCAGGAAAGGGCAAGAATAAATTATGTTAGTTGCCCGTGGGATCACCGTTGCTCATCGTTTAATTTTCTTTTCTCTCTCTCTCTCTCTCTTTTATATATGACATTGAATAATCAATAGATAAAATCTTAGAATCAAAGAAAATATGTGACCATTTGAAATTTTATTTTAATCTTTTATAATAATTATAAACCCATGAAAAAAATCCCCAACTTTTTGCATTATATATTCCAAAATACTATTAAAGTTAAAAACGCTTTTCTATCTTATTTTGTCATAACATGTCCCCCTCAAATTTTATTGAGCAACTTGTATATGGACTTGTGTAAAACTTCAGTTTACATACCGGTTGTACGAAAACGTCACCTGATACTACGTATAGCTAATTAGCTATTATGATAAACACAATGTGGCAATAATTACAGCTGCATATCATGATGCAACAAGACTGGTAGAAAACAAGGTTTTTTCTAATATCTATCGAAGAAAAACAAGAAAAAGAACAAAATGTGTGTGAATAGACAGGAAGGAAAGGCGAGGAAACGGATGCGTCTTTTGTCCTCCCAATCATTTGAACAATCTGTTTGATTAAAACGTCACACCCATTGATTAATACAATGTGTTAATTTTAATACCTAATGTCCCAATTACAATGAACAATCAAACTCCAACCCGATAAATAACACATTGTCCGTTCGGGGTAATGTTATTGTGTTCGGTGCGAGATTGGCATCACTGGTGTGACTTGCGAATGGTAAAATCAAGCTTTGTTTTGAAGTTTATTTCGTGCAATTCTTGCATCGAAAAACAGAGTGTTAATTTTGATACCTAATGTTCCAGTTACACTAAACAATCAACTCCAACCCGACATTGTCCGTTCGGGGCGATTTTATGTATTTTGATGTGAGGCTGGTCTCGCTGGTGTGACTTGCGAATGGTGAAACCAAGTTTTGTTTTGAAGTTTATTTTGTGCAGGTGGTAGATGGTAGCAGATATAATCGAAAACTCACCTATTTCAAGGTTTTTACTAATTTACAGAACATTATCATAATTCCTTTTGTGCAATTCTTGCATCGAAAAACAATGATTGTAGTACGGTGAAGAAGGGAAAACAGTAAGTCAAGCGGAACCGGGAGGATTCAAAGATGACGGCAACGATAATGATTATTCGATCAAATTTATTTTATTCAGTTTACACAATTTTGACAACAAAATATGTATTAAAAAGAAGAAGAAGAAGAAAAAAAAAAAACCCGCGAAAATGAACATCAGAATCATACTTTCTCACGAGTCCAGCCCCAAACTTTCTACTTGGCCCTCGCACTTTCAAAACCGCCCCATGACCCCTGAACCAATGGCGTGTACATCATGTACCATCAAGAATTTCTATTCCGTATGAAATTACACTTTCGGTAGAATGAATGACAAGATCAAGTTCAAATAGATATGTTATCAACTCAAATGACGATCAATCGTTCGTTTCTTGTGAGCAATGGGCCCTGTTCGTTAGAAATTCTAAAATTCGACGGGTTCGGCTAAAATTATTCTTGAAAATGATTTTTTGAGTTTGACATTATTTTCAGCATTTCGGTTGCATCTACAAAGTTCGTTGGAAATTCTTAATTTCGAAGTACACGATTTTCGGCATATAAACTAAGAGAATGAGGTAAAAAAAATCCTGAGCCATTGTAAATCAAAACATACCTGCGGAAATTTAAAGTAGAGTTCGGCGAAAAAGTCGAAGAAACGTGAATTCATGTTTTTTTAATAGTCACATCACAATAAAAAGTGGAATAGTGGATGCACACTTCCTTCCACGTGTCATCGATTTTCATAAAACTTGATTTCTGTTTGATGACCCATGCAAGTATAAATACAAGTAGAAATCTGGCCAAATATTCCCAGAGAAATCATGCTTTCTTTGAGGTAAAAGAAAAGACGTTTTTTTATAGGTTACATACAACGATAAATCGATCGACAGTTTCTTGGGAGCGCTGTGTCATAACATTCATATTCATTTGAATGCAGCAAAAATATGAAATTGGGTTAGTCATAAAAGGTAGAAAATAATTTATCTAGAGTACAATATGTCTAGAAGCGTTCACAATCTCTGAGTGAGGAAGTTGTGATGATGAGTTCTTAAGAATTAAATAAAATGGTAGGTCTAATGAAAATTATAATGCAATGTTTTCCTTATCACAGCACTTTTGTATCATCTGTATAATTATGCTTAAAAGTATAGTGTCAACAACACACGCAGAAATAATGTTAAATTGTGAGACAAAAAAAGAAAGAAGAAAGAAGAAGAAAAAAAAAAAGGTTCTGCTTTTCACATTTCATATTATTGTTTAAAGGTACAGACCATTGTGGACGCACCTTTAAAAGTGCATGTTGGCATTGTCATATGGTAAAGATGCATTTTAAAGGCACTGAAGTGAAAAGGTGCAAGTGTGACATTTTAAATGCGTATCCAGTTGTACTTATTTTCTTAGACTGTACTGTAACTTTTTCTGTCATTTCTAGATGATAAATTGTTGTATATTTCATTATTTATGATGAGTAGTATGTCAGGGTTATATCCGTTGCCATATTTTTATCTCGATTGTGTAATTAAATTTGGTACCGATCAGGGGAGCATTTCATGAAACAAATATTCACTGATTCTCACTGACAACTGTTATAAGCTTTTGAAATGCTTGCATCTGATTGGCTGGGAGCAAATTTGCCGGATAAAACTTCCGACAAGTCCTTTCATAAAACGCCACCCCCCCCCCCCCCGGTGTCAGAGTTTACGATGGTGCCTCTGAAATGACGTAATGTATTAACCTGTCTATTGTGTAATAATCAGGCGGGTGATTATCACAGTTTAATTACAACCGTCATAATGACATGTCGACTGACCAACTACTGCTCAATCTAGGTACCGCTATCTAGTTCCGTCCGGTACCATGATGACGGAAGCTTTAAAGCTGGATTAAATTTTTGGTCAGATTCATTAATAAAAAACTCCACCTCTAAAAAGAGTATCTTCCACCAATTAGTTGCTATGAGTCCTCTATGAAAATTTGAAATTGACCGTTGGACCATCCTTGACACCCTCTATTGGCAGTGACATTATTTTCCCTTATTAAAGACCTTCAAATCAATTATTTCATAGGTTTAGATAATTTATCTAAGAAGCTATACAATAAATATATTATCTAAGAAACTTTCCTCCCCATGCATGCTCTCATAGTTGTTTAAAAAAAAAAAAAAAAAAAAAGTTCCTTTAGCCGATACCGGTACCCGACTTTTGAATTCAGACATTTTCATCGTAGTACTATATGAACATTTTGAGATCCCTTTTATCAAGCGATACATGTTTCATAATTATAATGTTTTACTCTATCTTAAAATTAATTAAACTTTGATCAAGTTATTTCCTTTAAAAAAAAAATATATATATATACCCCATTTTCTTTGCTCATTTTTTCATATTATATATTTCTGGTCAGTTTCCAAATTTATCCAAAAATTATATATATATATATATATTTACCAAAACCATATCCTACCTTTAATGTAAAACCTGCATGCAGAGGTATTTATGTAAAAGTCATTTCCCTTCAACCATATATACTCAACTCTCCATTGCTCATATGGATGGCGGATAAATTTGAACTGCTTGTATGAAATGGTGTTCAACTCGTATTATTTTTTTTTTTTTAATTAAAAATCCCCTTAAATCAACGATGCTTGAAAAAAAATCAATAATTTTGTTTATTAAGTCTTTTTATTACAATATTTTGTGATCCACGAAACCGTACAGTTATAACCATAACGAAAGTAGTCCCAACAAATACATTGTGTTTTGTTATTATTATATATTTGTGTTCTTGTTTACTAATCCACTGTTTTCCTCCATGCTAAGAGCACAATCTGGATTTTAAAAATCTGACTTTAATAGGGCCTATTATTGTAGAAACTTATCGGCAACTCTGCTGCACGGTAAATAACAACATTTTCTTGTAGCTTTTGGGAATTTACAGTAATTTAGTGTTGTAAGTAGCTAACTGTAAGTAGCTACTGTATTATAGCTATTAGAAATTTACAGTAGTTTAGTGTTGGAAGTAGCTTACTGTAAAATAAAATTACTGTCAATATAACGACAATAACGTGCAGCAGAGTTGCCGGTATTTTTATTTTACAATGTTAATCATGAGTAATATACGACGGAATTATTTCAACCATAATTCTGAAAAACAAATAATAGTTCTTTATTGAGGGGAAATCCCCTTCTGTTTTGGTGTTTCGTCCTCCAACCTCAAATGTCATGAACTTTGTATAATATCCCGAGATATCGTACTTTGGTAACGGCCCGGTACGTAAACATGGCCACGTCGACAATGCTTTGTCACAGGGGAGGTTTCATTTCGTTTAAAAAAGACCACAATCAACGCTAAAAGCTTTTAATTCATATAGAATAAAATTATTCGATTTTATTCTTCACATGAAATAAACAGCATTTTGAAATGCCTATATGGCCACATGTCATGAGTTGGGTGGAAATGCGTTACATGAATAAAAATTTGTAGAAATGTACATTGTCACAATCAAACATCTCTAGTTTCTTAGTAGCAAGTCCAACATGTATAAAAGTATATATATATTGAAAGCAGAGATTGAAAGGAAGATGATTAACATATTTTTGTGCCTGTATAGGGTGTGTCATAAAAACTATACGGAGTGCTACAGGAAAAAATGGTTTAAAAAACTTCACAATTTTACTGGTGAATAATTTCTTAATCCTTTCACTGAATGAAATGAATCATCTTGGATTGTGTTAATAAGACCCTATGGCCCGAATTCACAAACATGGTTAAGTTAGTCCATGGTCTAAATCAGGTGGTTTGTGAATACAAAAATTTAGACCATGGTCTAAATCCGTGATTTAAACAATTGATTTAGACCATGGACTAACTAAACCACGTTTGTGAATTCGGGCCTTTGTTTCTAAAAAATACAAACTTGTAATACAAAATTATTTTTTCTAACCGTGCTACAGGGTGTCAAAAAAAGAAGAAGAAAATTGGGCAAAAATGGCAGAAATCCTGTCTTTTACACTTGGATTACAAACAAAGTTTATTTCAAGTAATATGTTTCCACTTAATTGTGTTTTTACATGCATGAAAAGAAAATGGCATGTGGCAATTTTTTATGTCTGCATTGCAATGTGTATGAGGATGTGTGCATTAAGTATGTTTTAATTGATTAATTCATTGATTAAATTACTTTTGAAAAATCTACTTCACATTTACTTAAAAACCAGTTAAATTCCAAAGAGAATGCTATATCACTCAACCATTAAGACCAATTGGCTGCAAAGATATAATGCAACAAACAATAACAAAGTAACAAAAATGGGAATTCCCTATGCTTTAACACATGCCTCCACCTAGGATCCTCCACTGTAGGATCCTCCACCCCTTACCCTGCTCCATTCAAAGTATCTTTGTATTAAAACTAAGAGCACAACAAAGCTGAAACTTCACAGCCATGTAGCCTGATAAATCTGATTAAATTATCTACAATATGAGTTATTGCACAGCTCATGACTGTACATCATTTTCATGCTAGTGAAAAAATGTGATAATTTTTCCTCCAAAATGTAACGCCTCCACCCTTTTACTATACCCCAACATGTGACACATAACCATATAGGCAATTCCATCGTTACGGACGTAACATTGAGAGGCGACTCAGACAATTAATCGATAAACAAATGTATTTGCAGTTGGAATTACAGTTTATTCTTTCTACGTTTGAAGAGTTCAACATTCTACAATTTCATTGCTTTTAAAAGCTTCATTGTTTCAGTAACCATGATGTTGGAAGCGAGCGTTACGGACGTTACACAAAAAGGACATGGTGTTTTTTTTATTATGGAACATAATGGTAAAACCCTATTTTCAAATAGGTCTTACTTCATTCTAAGCATTCACAAATTTTTTTTTTTAAGTACTTGGTATTGTTTAATTTGGCTAATTAAGTTGTTACGGACGTTACATTTTAATTGTTAAGACGTTACATGTGTACAAAGTCAATGTAAATGGATTTTTTTTTCTCATGTTATCCATAATAATATATGATTACTTTCACTTTAATTGGATAAATTAATTTATTTTAGCATGATTATGCTTCAAAAAATAATTTATAAAACAATGAAATACATAAGAAATTGATTTTGATGCCAGATTACAAAAAAAAGTGTATCTGTGAAGATTGCTGCAAAGAATATCCAAACCAAAGATAAGCACTCAGTCGCTTTATTTAGTGAACTAGGCAAAAACTCTGATTTATGCATAAATTTGCATAATTAATTACAGATTTAATTATTTCCTTAAAATTTTACTATGTGAATTGGTAGATGACGCCAAGGGGTAATATTTTACATTGGTGGTAATAAACATAAGGCGTTAAACATTGTAAGTAAAGCTGTAAAGTCCGTATTGTAACGTCCGTAACAATTCATGTAACATCCTAACACTTGTTAGCCTATTTCTAATAACCATAATTGAAAAATTATTCTACCAATATGGTTAGTTTGCAGTAAATGTGTGGTATGATGATCAGTCATTTTTTTTTTTCATTGTAGCTTTAAAAACATGCATAAATGGTCAATGGAAAATAGAACAAGATTTTAATTATGCATATTGGGCTTCCTTGATGAGATATATATTTTTCTTTTTCCATTCATCTGGAGCATGTTTTCTCTATAACCTTGAATAAACATTCTGTGGCACTTTTAATGATATAAATTAGAATTTTACGATATCCGTCATTTTTTTTATAAAAAAAAAATTGCACTTTCACACACGCATGTTCAAATGACAATATAATTAGTAAAACGAACATTCTGAGGTAAAATCTTTTCCCATCTTAAAGGTATAGGAATACCCCTTTAACAACCATAGTCGCGAACAACACCATCAATCAAATTGAATTTTGGCACCTTGTCCGTTTTGATATGGAATTGTCCATTGCCTCCTTGATGTACAAAAGGGGGTTCCATCGTCTTACCCCGCCTTGTCTTGGCATCTTATGAACATCATTTCTTTGGAAAAGGTATAAACTAAACCCGTGTCGGCCTATATAAGTAGTTCTGGGAGAAATAGGAAACAGCTTCATGATTTCTTCCACTGATTATCCCCATCTCCCAAAATTATATTTTGGGGCCTTTGTTCTTTTGTCTTCTTTCTTGTCAAAAAATAAATGACTGCGTCTGATCATTTTTTACTCTCAGGAGTAAAAATGAAATGATCGAAAAAAACTTATAAACTTAAAATGAAATATGACAATATGCAGAAAGGCGTGTTAGATAACTACATGCATTTTAGCTACATAAATCATGTTACAATGCATGTGCACAGAGAATGTATGGCAGATGAATTTAGTTCAGACACAGTTGATGACTGAAAATAGGAAAAACATGAAAAACATATATTACATCCTCTTTTCGACAGACAATTTTGAACTATTTAGATATTTAGCATAACGTCTCTCAACGAAGGTATCCCATGAGTAACCAGTAACAAAATCACCTTATGATCATCCATCACTCAAAAGTCATTGAAAAACCTGTTTTGCTTGTATATACATGATCAACTATTCACAGTATCAGTAAATTGATCAAAGGCCATGCAGTACGCACTGCTTTCAATTAATAAAGACCATGTACCAAGATCTACTAGTATCCTTTAATGTGAATCTTAAGGTGAAGTTCGTTGATCGTCCACATTCAATGACGTAGAGACGTTCAATGACTCTGATTAAATTGACGTTGTCCATTCATCT
>CALNVZ010003432.1:33457402-33511766 GCA_940671915.1 Paracentrotus lividus
CAGACCGTGAAGATACCCGACTTCATTTATACATATTCACATGTCATCCCAAGATCAACAACTTAAACAATATAAGTTGTTGCTTGTTATATTTCGGAGAAGGTAGCATATTTAATTTGTAAATGATGTTGACGATATCACCTTTGGATTGAGAAATAATGAAAATCAATGAAGAATAGCAAACCTATGAAGTTTAATAACTTCAGACCACGCAGGTCCCGAAATGGAATATACAGTCTGTGTAAAAAAAAATGGTATAGTCGGAAAAAATTATTTAGGTGTGAAATATTTTCAGATAATTATGTATGTGGTACAAAATAAAGCCAAACGATTTTCCTTGCTGCATGCGATTTATTCTGTATAATTTGATTTCGTAAAACAAAGTTATGCTAAATTTTGTGCGACGAGGAACAAATCGAAATTGAGCACTTCGTGGCCATTATGCAAAACCTATACCATGTATACACAAAGGCACGGGACGGCGTGCGAAAAATGGATTTTTCTTTGATTGTAGAAAACTATAGTCATATTTCAAAAACTACAACACCAAATGTGATGAAAAAAATTGCAGGTGAAGTCTGATCTTCCTGCTTTTTATAAAATACCAAAAAATAGCAGGCTGTGATTAAATTTCATGCTATATAAAAATGTTTCCACTTGTACCATTTTATTTGACACAGACTGTATTTTTAGATAAACCTAAATCATTCTTAAAGCGTTATGAATTACAAGAGTTGCGTTGATGTCATTGAATCACATTAATATTATTTTTGTTTGTTCCTTAAAACCAGGATATAAATATGTTGACGAATACCAACAAAAAACACACAATTTTAATGTATAGGAGCTGTTGAGCAGAGGATTTATAACGATTATATAACTAGTTGATTTCGATCAGAAAAAAAAAATATATTTTTCTATAATCTCCATTACTAATGATTTTATCTTTAAAATGTTTAAACTTCAAACTGACTTCTTGATGGGAATTCTGCCAAAAACATTACACAATAAAATTCACATTATAAGCCATTAGAAATTGTTCAGGGTTTTCCCCTCGCTAACTACAAAATAATTTGACACAATTAGGCTACATACGAATATTTTTTTATGGATTAAACAACTGTGCAAATCGTATTCATGCTACCAGGTGAACCATGACCATAAAAATCTGAGTTGGTTTTATTGTTTATTCTTGACTTCCTCTCTGTAAATTCCAGTAGCAAAATAATTATTGTTCAAATTGAGTGCGGTGATATTGACTGGCAAAATAAATTTCACAGTTTTACATGCCTAATGCAGATTTATAATCATGATAATTCTCATTACATTATATCACATATATATATGATGAGTATTTTCGTTGGAGAGGATTAAGGCATTTTTGAGAACATTCAAAATATTAGTTCTTGTATTGTGTCTTTCAAATATGTTACAGATGAATGTGATATTTCTTCAAATTTGCCATAATCATCACTAAGCTGCCATAGCAAAGTAAGTTAGGGAGATATCCGTTGGTATATTTGTAACGTCAGCATGGCAGCGGTACTCTCCATGTCTAAAGGACCCCGGTTCGAATCCAATAACGATGTTGAACATTTTTTTGTTGATAAATTATCACTTGGGCAAGTGCAAAAATAGCACTTCAGGTGCTGATATAGCACTTCAAGTGCAGTCATATACGAGCACCCATAAATTAGCACTTCAGTTTTTAGAATGTAGTCTCGAATTCAAAGACGATTTTGGTTTCGTATAAACAATTAATATATTTTTCCCATTGTGTCGCAAACAATAATTATATCACTGCACTTTAAATGCATCTTTTAAATATCGATCCGGAAGAGGTGAAGAAAAAATTTAAGCACGAACGAAAGAAAATGACAATGACGACGTAAGATCAAAGAATGGGAACAAAATACGACTGAAACAACATTCACATTATAAGTGGGGATTGTGTAGAAAGTGAGGGCGAATAAGAATGCAAACAAATCATAAATCAATCATAACTCTAGTTTAACAACATTATGTGAATATAATGAATACATCCGGCCATTTGTGACCATGGAAGAAGGACATAACCAAGAAACAAAAATGTCATAAATCGAAAGATTGCTCAAAGATATATTCCTTGCCGTCGGGAACTCGTTAGATGAGAAATAAAGCGCCAAATGCTGCATGTCTGACAAGAAAAGTCCATGGTCCGACTAACGTCACATCTCATAACGATGTAAATCGTTAAGTATAATCTGTTTTACCGGATAAGAATTTGATAACAACATATATGTTTTGCTTTCCTGAATTATCGCAATGAGTCAAATAAGCAGAGCAACCAAGTATGAAGGAGATTGTGATTATAATATTGGTCTGAGGCAAGGGCTTTATCATGTTTATCCATGCACGGTAACGCAACGGATTATCAATACCTTTATAAAAAATTATATATATTGGGCATATAATTTAGGTCATATATTAGGGTTTTATAAGAGTACATTATAAAAAATTAACGTTTTTCAAGATATTTTCGCTTTACTCGCTTGCGTATGAAAATTATATACCACGCACCTTATTTTTAAATTTCTTAAAATGTTCGGTATCCATAGATAAATAAATAATGGTAATATTACTTAAAACAAACAAAAACACTAAAAAAAAAAAAAAAACAAACGAAAAAAAAACAAAAAACAAACAAACAACATAATCTGAAGTATATCTGGTCCCAAAGCACTGTAAAATCTAGATATTCAAGTTTTTGATAATCTATTCTGTTGTATTTCAATGGTCTAATTTTATGAAACACAATTAATACAAAATATATTACCATGTTATCCTTTAAAAGGCGGATGCTCTATCGAAGGGTGCATCACTATGTCGAGAACATTGCATAATAGATAGCTCAGGCAATAAGTATTTTTAATGCCTATCAGGGAATTGATAAGCAAACTTGAAACTTCAAATAGTTTTTAGCAATCGTTCTTATTTCACAAAATATATATTATTCATTATTTTGTATTTTTAGATTACTGTGTATATAAAATTGTAAATAAACCGAGTGTTCATATTTTGCTAACATCACAATATTCAATATTTTCCACTAAAAATATTATATGTTCAAATATCTTTTTGTATTTATTATTATCTTAATGTATTATTTATTATTTCCGTAACGAAAGTAAAACCATTCAATGATATTATGTGTCTGTTTTTAATCATTACTCCGTTACTATTGTGGGTCGTCATACTGCATGCCCGATCAAACGTTGCGTGGTGAATCGATGCAAAATGCTGAATCTGAGCAAGATTGATAGCCATTCCAGAAACTTGTACTTCTGAATAAGACAATTTTAGTCATCTTGATTTCATTATGATTGATCCATATACTTGATTTGTCCTTGTATACAATATTATTGGATGTGCCCGGACAAAATGAAATCAAGTCAGGAAAGGGCAAGAATAAATTATGTAGTTGCCCGTGGGATCACCGTTGCTCATCGTTTAATTTTCTTTTCTCTCTCTCTCTCTTCTTTATATATGACATTAATAATCAATAGATAAAATCTTAAAATCAAAGAAAATATGTGACCATTTGAAATTTTATTTTAACTTTTATAATAATTATAACCCATGAAAAAATCCCCAACTTTTTGCATTATATATTCCAAAATACTTAAAGTTAAAAACGCTTTTCATCTTATTTTGTCATAACATGTCCCCCTCAAATTTTATTGAGCAACTTGTATATGGACTTGTGTAAAACTTCAGTTTACATATCGGTTGTACGAAAACGTCACCTGATACTACGTATAGCTAATTAGCTATTATGATAAACACAATGTGGCAATAATATCAGCTGCATATCATGATGCAACAAGACTGGTAGAAAACAAGGTTTTTTCTATAATCTATCGAAGAAAAACAAGAAAAAAACAAAGAAATACAAGGGAAAGGCGAGGAAACGGATCGTCTTGCCTCCCAATCATTTAACAATCTGTTAAATACGTCACACCATAATCATAGTGTTATATAATACCTAATCCCAATTACAATGAACAATAAACTCCAACCCGATAAATAACACATTGTCCGTTCGGGTAATGTTATTGTGTTCGGTGCGAGATTGGCATCACTGGTGTAGACTTGCGAATGGTAAAATCAAGCTTTGTTTTGAAGTTTATTTCGTGCAATTCTTGCATCGAAAAACAGAGTGTTAATTTTGATACCAATGTTCCAGTTACACTAAACAATCAACTCCAACCCGACATTGTCCGTTCGGGCGATTTTATGTATTTGATGTGAGGCTGGTCTCGCTGGTGTGACTTGCGAATGGTGAAACAAGTTTTGTTTGAAGTTTATTTTGTGCAGGTGGTAGATGGTAGCAGATATAATCGAAAACTCACCTATTTCAAGGTTTTACTAATTTACAGAACATTATCATAATTCCTTTTGTGCAATTCTTGCATCGAAAAACAATGATTGTATGACGGTGAAGAGGGAAAAACAGTAAGTCAAGCGGAACGGGAGGATTCAAAGATGACGGCAACGATAATGATTATTCGATCAAATATTTATTATTCAGTTTACACAATTTTGACAACAAAATATGTATTAAAAGAAGAAGGGAAAAACCCGCGAAATGAACATCAGAATCATACTTTCTCACGAGTCCAGCCCCAAACTTTCTACTTGGCCTCGCACTTTCAAAACCGCCCCATGACCCCTGAACCAATGGCTGTACATCATGTACCATCAAGAATTTCTATTCGTATGAAATTACACTTTCGGTAGAATGAATGACAAGATCAAGTCAAATAGATATGTTATCAACTCAAATGACGATCAATCGTTCGTTTCTTGTGAGCAATGGGCCCTGTTCGTTAGAAATTCTAAAATTTGACGGGTTCGGCTAAAATTATTCTTGAAAATGATTTTTGAGTTTGACATTATTTTCAGCATTTCGGTGCATCTACAAAGTTCGTTGAAATTCTTAATTTCGAAGTACACGATTTCGGCATATAAACTAAGAGAATGAGGTAAAAAAATCCTGAGCCATTGTAAATCAAAACATACCTGCGGAAATTTAAAGTAGAGTTCGGCGAAAAAGTCGAAGAAACGTGAATTCATGTTTTTTTAATAGTCACATCACAATAAAAAGTGAATAGTGGATGCACACTTCCTTCCACGTGTCATCGATTTTCATAAAACTTGATTTCTGTTTGATGACCCATGCAAGTATAAATACAAGTAGAAATCTGGCCAAATATTCCCAGAGAAATCATGCTTTCTTTGAGGTAAAAGAAAAGACGTTTTTTTATAGGTTACATACAACGATAAATCGATCGACAGTTTCTTGGGAGCGCTGTGTCATAACATTCATATTCATTTGAATGCAGCAAAAATATGAAATTGGGTTAGTCATAAAAGGTAGAAAATAATTTATCTAGAGTACAATATGTCTAGAAGCGTTCACAATCTCTGAGTGAGGAAGTTGTGATGATGAGTTCTTAAGAATTAAATAAAATGGTAGGTCTAATAAATTATAATGCAATGTTTCCTTATCACAGCATTTTGTATCATCTGTATAATTATGCTTAAAGTATAGTGTCAACAACAACGCAGAAATAATGTTAAATTGTGAGACAAAAAAAGAAAGAAGAAAAAGAAGAAAAAAAAAAAAGGTTCTGCTTTTCACATTTCATATATTGTTAAGTAGACCATTGTGACGACCTTTAAAAGTGCATGTTGGCATTGTCATATGGTAAAGATGCATTTTAAAGGCCTGAAGTGAAAAGGTGCAAGTGTGACATTTTAAATGCGTATCCAGTTGTACTTATTTTCTTAGACTGTACTGTAACTTTTCTGTCATTTCTAGATGATAAATTGTTGTATATTTCATATTATGATGAGTATATGTCAGGGTTATATCCGTGCCATATTTTTATCTCGATTGTGTAATTAAATTGGTCCGATCAGGGGAGCATTTCATGAAACAAATATTCACTGATTCTCACTGACAACTGTATAAGCTTTTGAAATGCTTGCATCTGATTGGCTGGGAGCAAATTTGCCGGATAAAACTTCCGACAAGTCCTTTCATAAAACGCCACCCCCCCCCCCCCGGTGTCAGAGTTTACGTTGGTGCTTCTGAAATGACGTAAGTATTAACCTGTCTATTGTGTAATAATCAGGCGGGTGATTATCACAGTTAATTACAACCGTCATAATGACATGTCGACTGACCAACTACTGCTCAATCTAGGTACCGCTATCTAGTTCCGTCCGGTACCATGATGACGGAAGCTTTAAAGCTGGATTAAATTTTTGGTCAGATTCATTAATAAAAAACTCCACCTCTAAAAAGAGTATCTTCCACCAATTAGTTGCTATGAGTCCTCTATGAAAATTTGAAATTGACCGTTGGACCATCCTTGACACCCTCTATTGCAGTGACATTATTTTCCCTTATTAAAGACCTTCAAATCAATTATTTCATAGGTTTAGATAATTTATCTAAGAAGCTATACAATAAATATATTATCTAAGAAACTTTCCTCCCCATGCATGCTCTATAGTTGTTTAAAAAAAAAAAAAAAAAAACAGTTCCTTTAGCGTGGTACCGGTACCCGACTTTTGATTTCAGACATTTTCATCGTAATACTATGAACATTTTGAGATCCCTTTTATCAAGCGATACATGTTTCATAATTATAATGTTTTACTCTATCTTAAAATTAATTAAACTTTGATAAGTTATTTCCTTTTTAAATAATATATATATATATTAGAGTATACAATATATATTATATATATATATATATATATATGTGTTGAAGCGGAATGAACTTTACATAAATACTCTGCATGCAGGTTTTACATTAAAGTAGGATATGGTTGGTAATATATATTATAATATATATATATACTATATACAATATATATATATAAATATATTTACCAAAACCATATATTGTGTTTTGTTATTTATTATATATTTTGTGTTCTTGTTTACTAATCCACTGTTTCCTCCATGCTAAGAGCACAATCTGGATTTTAAAAATCTGACTTTAATAGGCGCTATTATTGTAAGAACTTACCGGCAACTCTGCTGCACGGTAAATAACAACATTTTCTTGTAGCTTTTGGGATTTACAGTAATTTAGTGTTGTAAGTAGCTACTGTAAGTAGCTACTGTATTATAGCTATTAGAAATTTACAGTAGTTTAGTGTTGGAAGTAGCTTACTGAAAATAAAATTACTGTCAATATAACGACAATAACGTGCAGCAGAGTTGCCGGTATTTTTATTTTACAATGTAATCATGAGTAATATACGACGGAATTATTTCAACCATAATTCTGAAAAACAAATAAAGTTCTTTATTGAGGGGAAATCCCCTTCTGTTTTGGTATTTCGTCCTCCAACCTCAAATGTCATGAACTTTGTATATATCCCGAGATATCGTACTTTGGTACAGTACGGCCCGGTAAGTAAACATGGCCACGTCGACAATGCTTTGTCACTGGGGAGGTTTCATTTCGTTTAAAAAGACACAATCAACGTTAAAAGCTTTTAATTCATATACAGTCTGTGTCCAAAAAAATGGTACAGGCGGGGGAAAAATCATTTAGGTGTGAAATCTTTTCATATAATGTGTTTTGTGGTACCAAATTAAAGCCAAAGATTTTTCTTGCTGATGCGCTTTGTCTGCTTATAATTTGCTTTCGTAAAACAAAAGTTATGCTAAGTTTGTGCGACGAGGAACAAATCGAAATTACGCACTTCTATTGTTCTGGAGCGCTGAATTCACGGTCATTATGCGAAATCATACACAAAGGCATGGGACGGCTGCGAAAAATGGATTTTTCTTGATTGTAGAAAATTAGTCAATCTCAAAAAATACTGCACCAAATGTGATGAAAAAAAATTGCAGAAGAAAGAGTGATATTTCCTGCTTTATGAAAATAACAAACAATACCACGTTGATATTAACCTTCACACTATAAAAAAATGTTTTCCAACTGTACCATTTTATTTGACACAGACTGTAGAATAAATATTATCGATTTTATTCTTCACATGAAATAAACAGCATTTTAAATGCCTATATGGCCACATGTCATGAGTTGGGGTGGAAATGCGTTACATGAATACAAATTTGTAGAAATGTACATTGTCACAATCAAACATCTCTAGTTTCTTAGTAGTAAGTCCAACATGTATAAAAGTATATTGAAAGCAGAGATTGAAAGGAAGATGATTAACATATTTTTGTGCCTATAAATAAAAAAATAACAATTATTGTTATAAAATTGCATGTGGCAATTTTTGATGTCTGCATTGCAATGTGTATGAGGATGTGTGCATTAAGTATGTTTTAATTGATTAATTTATTGATTAAATTACTTTTGAAAAATCTACACCACATTTATCTAAAACCAGGTAAATTCCAAAGAGAATGATATATCACTCAACCATTAAGTCCAATTGGCTGCAAAGATATAATGCAACAAACAATAACAAAGTAACAAAAATGGGAATTCCCTATGCTTTAACACGTGCCTCCACCGTAGGATCCTCCACCGTAGGATCCTCCACCCCTTACCCTGCTCCAGTCAAAGAATCTTTGTATTAAAACTATGAGCATAACAAAGCTGAAACTTCACAGCCAGGTAGCCTAATAAATTATCTACAATATGAGTTATTGCACAGCTCATGACTGTACATCATTTTCATGCTATGTGAAAAAATGTGATAATTTTTCCTCCAAAATGTAACGCCTCCACCCTTTTACTATACCCCAACATGTGACACATGACCATATAGGCAATTCCATCGTTACAGACGTAACATTGAGAGGCGACTCCAGACAATTAATCGATAAACAAATGTATTTGCAGTTGGAATTACAGTTTATTCTTTCTACGTTTGAAGAGTTCAACATTCTACAATTTCATTGCTTTTAAAAGCTTCATTGTTTCAGTAACCATTGTTGGAAGCGAGCGTTACGGACGTTACACAAAAAGGACATGTTGTTTTTTTATTTGGAACATAATGGTAAAACTCTGTGAAGTTACATACTTTAAAGTTTTTTAACCCCTATTTTCAAATAGGTCTTACTTCATTCTAAGCATTCACAAACAATTTTTTTTTAAGTACTTGGTATTGTTTAATTTGGCTAATTAAGTTGTTACGGACGTTACATTCTAATTGTTAAGAACGTTACATGTGTACAAAGTCAATGTAAATGGATTTTTTTTTCCATGTTATCCTTAATATATATATGATTACTTTCACTTTAATTGGATAAAATTAATTTATTTTAGCATGATTATGCTTCAAAAAATAATTCATAAAACAATGAAATACATAAGAAATTGATTTTGATGCCAGATTACAAAAAAAAAAGTGTATCTGTGAAGATTGCTGCAAAGAATATCCAAACCAAAGATAAGCACTCTAGGCGCTTTATTTAGTGAACTAGGGCAAAAACTCTGATTTATGCATAAATTTGCATAATTAATTACAGATTTAATTATTTCCTTAAAATTTTACTATGTGAATTGGTAGATGACGCCAAGGGGTAATATTTTACATTGGTGGTAAATAAAAATAAGGCGGTATAACATTGTAAGTAAAGCTGTAAAGTCCGTATTGTAACGTCCGTAACAATTCATGTAACATCCATAACACTTGTTAGCCTATTTCTAATAACCATAATTGAAAAATTATTCTACCATATGTTCACCAATGGTTAGTTTGCAGTAAATGTGTGGTATGATAAATCAGTCAATTTTTTTTTTCATTGTAGCTTTAAAACATGCATAAATGGTCAATGGAAAAATAGAACAACATTTTAATTATGCATATTGGGCTTCCTTGATGAGATATATATTTTTTCTTTTCCCATTCATCTGGAGCATGTTTTCTCTTACACCTTGAATAAACATTCTGTGGCACTTTTAATGATATAAATTAGGAATTTTACGATATCCGTCATTTTTTTTATTAAAAAAAAAATTGCATTTTCACACATGCATGTTCAAACGACAATATAATTACATGTAGTAAAACAAACATTCTGAGGTAAAATCTTTTCCGATCTTAAAGGTATAGGGATACCCCTTTAACAACCATAGTCGCGAACAACACCATCAATCAAATTGAATTTTGGCACCTGTGTCCGTTTTGATATGGAATTGTCCTTATGCCTCCTTGATGTACAAAAGGGGGTTCCATCGTCTTACCCCGCACTTGTCTTGGCATCTTATGAACATCATTTCTTTGGAAAAGGTATAAACTAAACCCGTGTCGGCCTATATACGATGTTCTGGGAGAAATAGGAAACAGCTTCATGATTTCTTCCACTGATTATCCCCATCTCCCAAAATTATATTTTGGGGCCTTTGTTCTTTTGTCTTCTCCTTTGTCAAAAAAATAAATGACTGCGTCTGATCATCTTTTACTCTCAGGAGTAAAAAATGAAATGATCGAAAAAAAACTTATAAACTTACAAATGAAATATGACAATATGCAGAAAGGCGTGTTAGATAACAACTACATGCATTTTAGCTACATAAATCATGTTACAATGCATGTGCACAGAGAATGTATAGCATGATGAATTTAGTTCAGACACAGTTGATGACTGAAAATGGGAAAAAACATGAAAAACATATATTACATCCCTTCTTTTCGACAGACAAATTTGAACTATTTAGATATTCTAGCATAACGTCTCTCAACGAAGGTATCCCATGAGTAACCAGTAACAAAATACCATGCCCTCAAAAGTCATTGAAAAACCTGTTTTGCTTGTATATACATGATCAACTATTCACAGTATCAGTAAATTGATCAAAGGCCATGCAGTACGCACTGCTTTCAATTAATAAAGACCATGTACCAAGATCTACTAGTATCCTTTAATGTGAATCTTAAGGTGAAGATTCGTTGATCGTCCACATTCAATGACGTAGAGACGTTCAATGACTCTGATTTAAATTGACGCTTGTCCATAAATCACTTTGGAAGAGAGCAGTAAGAAAAAGATGTTTGGGTTGTCATAGTAACTGATGTAGCATCCGTGATGTACTGCTCATGGTTATTATGTTAAATCAGGTTTTTAGGTTGAATTATGTAGGGCAAGAACGTTTAAAGAAGATAAATGCATGCATAGGAAATGGAGTGTGATTAATGGTCTCGCATCTTTACTCCCAAGGCATGGTGGCTTAACGTCATTATTGGTGGAAGAATTAAAGGTTTTAATCAGCTCTGCTGGTTATAAAACTGAAAAAAAATCAGTACTTCTAAAACTGCATGTATACCTTACTTTGGCCAACACACAGCAGGGATGCATCTGGTCGGATTAGACACAATAAAGTTTTGAGGGACCCTCCATCATACACAAACATTTGCGGCAACGGTACTATGGTATAATCTTATGAAGATGTGGACCTCTTGAGGTTTGCTTTGATTATTAATACGATTCAAACAATATTTCCAATCTTAATGATGTAGATAATAACAATGATGATGATGATGATGATGGTGGTGGTAATGATGCATGATGATATAATAATGTAGATGGTGATGTTATGATTGTGATGGTAGTGATAATGATGACAATGATACTGCTGCTGCTATGCTGATAATGATAATGGTGGGGTTGGTGGTGGTGAAGATAATGATGATGATGGTGGTGGTGGTGCCGGTGGTGGTGGTAATGATAATGATAATGATGATGGAGGTCATGATGATGATGATGATGATGATGATAATAATGATGGTGATGATGGCATTTATGATGATGATGACAATGTTAATGATGTAAATGATAGCAATAATATTATTTGGAGGGCGATGTTGATAACAAAGATATATATTTACTAAAATCTTATTAAAGGGCATTTCATAGAAAATGGAGGTAGACTCGACTACAATCTCAATTGGACATACTGTTTTAAACTCTTAAAATAATAATAATAATAATAATAATTAAACTTATATAGCGCCTTTTCCATGGGACACAAAGCGCTGCACTGCTCCCTCAGGGAAATTCAAAATAAATGATCAGGGGTATATTAAAAATATCACCAATTATGGTACGGTAAATTGCTTGTGGGGAATAAAACACTTATTGTATCTCAAAGGGATGGAGCCTAATGATCCTATTCAATATCTCTGGTGTATCTGTTAAAAAAAATATACAATTTACTGAAATTGTGCTTTTAAAAGTAGACAAACAAGTCTGAGAAAAAGATGTGGTGCTGTCTTAATTATGTTGTACACCATCATCAATCAAATGACTTTTTTTAAACAATGAATATTTGTTTTTGTATTTACATACTTTTTACTTTAACTTTGCTACTATTATGTTTTAAAGCATTGTATTTTATTTTTTATTATTATTAATAATTTTCTCTTTTTTCCAGGATTGTTGTTCTGCATTTTTTGTTGATTTCACTAGTTTTAAAATGTTCCCTCTTCACAGTTGTACACAGGCACTGACATTAACATGGTTCAGGAAACATGGATATCAAACTTTTACTCTAGATATTCAAGTTGATGAAATATAAACACAGTGCAATGTATTGATATCTTAAAAATCAAACTCTGACCAACCATTTGAAAGAAACAAATCTAGCGTGGGAGATTGTTGTATGTCCTTTGCAACATTTTATGCATATCAATATCATGATTCATAAATGCAAAAAAAATAAATAAATAAAAAAAACTGCTGAAACAATAAAGGAGAGTTAGTGGAGTAACATTGAGTAAAAAAGAGCCTGAGCTTTTGATCCTAGCAGAATCTTTTTGTTTGTTAGAGACAAAATGACCAATTATTGTATGGTTAGGGTGGTATCTCACTTCGCGGAGACGTCTTGCGACAGAATAGAAAATTTCGTCTCCGCGACAGATGAAAAGTATTAGAGACGTCTCGGAGACGGATTTGGGACTACTTCAGACTTTTTTTTTCATAAATTTTTGCGGAGACGTCTCGGAGATGTGTCCACGACAACTTATAAAAAAAAAAGTCTGAAGTAGTCCCAAATCCTTCTCCGAGACGTCTCTAATTCTTTTTATCCGTCGCGGAGACCAAATTTTCTATTCTGTCTCCGCAAAGTGAGATACCACCCTTAGTTGCTTCGAGGAAAAAACATTTATTGCATCACAAAAGAATGGAGCTTAATGATCCCATTCAATGTCTGTGGTATGTATTTGTTAGAAAGCTTTGGCACTTATAAAAGAAAAACAAAATGTTAAGTCAGGCATTGCTTTCAGTGAAAAAACATGGTCCTGAGCCTATTTTGGGATGCTATATAATGAATATCATCTGGAAACAAAAGAATGGGAAATAACATTAACTAATTGCAGAAGGCTTTGAACCTGTCAACTTGTCTACAAAAATAGCAATTTTTCCAAGCAAGTCTAAAAATTCACGCAGCTCTTCTCTGAAAAGGTCCCCAGACCAGACCAACCTTAATTAGACCTTTATTGCTTCCATCCAAAACATCTATTCCTTGACAAGAAGAACCTTCAGGCTTCAACAATAATATCGTATCCTTGTTCATTGTCGTCGCTGGTAACTACATAGTTTATTCTCTCTAAGGGGGCTATTTTTAGCCACTGCAGTCTGCGAAAAACCAATAGAGTTTAATCTGCATTTTAAGCTTGAGTGAAAACCGAAAAGGCAACTGCCTATTTATCAGCTGCTCTCGCGGCCAAAGACATCCTTGTTTCTTGCGAATAAAAATAGAGACGGGGCAAGTGTTGGGTCAATTAATGAGGTGGGTTCGAGGAAGAAGACTTCTTCTCTTAAGCCCTGAGGGGTGGAATGCTCTTCAGCTATAGGCGGGCTTGTAGTAAGAAACACTGGTGACCTGATAAACCAGGCTTTTAATATGGGGAAGATCTGGGTGACAGGTTTCAGAAAGAGCTTCCAATCTCATGACTGAGGTGATATGTTATAAAGGTCACATACATTTGGATTTGATTTATATTGCGTTATTATACACCAGTCTGGGGTTGTTCTAAGAAGTAGAGGAGGAGAAAATGATAGGTGACAAAAAATAGTAATCTAATAGACATAGAGTCTAATGACCTCAAAGTAGGTTTAAATGAATAGGGAACAAATTTTTTTTTCTCAGAAAAAATGCAAGATTTGCAACCCTGAAATTTCCAAGAATTATTCTGTGAAGATTCCATATTGCCTATGAATTATTAATCTTGAATTTAATAGAGATGAATGAATGCATATTCCAAGATATTCCTTTCCCAAATCTAAAAGGTCATACAGCTCAATTACGTAAGAATCTAGCGTTTAGAGAGCAAGTACAATTTCCAAGTTGTATAACAAAATCACATCATTATGCTTCGCCCTTGGGGAAAAACACCTTTTAGTGTTTTGATGAGCTAAATTAATTCTTCTTATTTAATCTGAATGGAAATGAATTAGGTTTGTGTTCATGTATGTGTATGGATGGACAGGCCCAATCAGCTAGGTTCTGAGAAGTGAACAAGGTTTCTCTGCTGTCTGACCCTTCCACTGAAAAGTTTCTTCTAGCAGTAATGAATCTTTGATTGTATGAGGGACTTAATTATCATCACCCAGAAACGAGAAGAGAGAGTAGGACAAAGAAAGAGGGAAGAAGAATGGAGGAGGGGGGGGGGGGGGGTAGAGAGAGAGAGAGAGAGAGGTAGGTACATGTATAGAAATATAGAGTGTGTATGTAGAATAAATATTTTTTTAAATATGTCCAGGAAAAGAATCAAATTTTGAAGAGGATACCCACAAATGTGGATGTTTAGTCATCTTATTTTGTAGTATTTTGTATTTTTGGTATCCTGCATTTTCATATATTTTCAACAGGAAGGCCATCCATATTTGTGGTGGTGTGTCACCCTACATGTATATAAAAATCATAATAAATGAATAAATAAATAAATGAAAATGAATATATATTAAATGAAGAGAGAGAGAGAGAGAGAGGGAGTTGAAAAAAGAAAGCAAGCAAGAAACATGGAAAGTGTTAAAAACTCAATTTAATCTATAAACGGTTACTGTATGATGGCGGTGCCCAAGTCTGCGCACCTAAAATTCGATCTCGATTTTATTACAAAGTAAAATAATATTTTGAGAATCATCAAGGTTATTTCGTTCTTCATATTCTAATGATCAATGAAACAAAAAAATTCAAGAAATTATTCACAAGAACAATGTTTTTTTATGATTTTCAGACGGGCTTGTCATTTTGTGTAGCAAAACTGAATAGTGCCCATGTCTGCGCACTCACTCATTTTGCACGCAATTCAAGCGCAGTGAAGTTTCGGACTTTTCTTTTTTGACAATGATTGAAATTTTCAGGGTAACAAATGAAACTTGCTGAAACTCATTTTTAATCAATTATTTTCCCATTTTTTGGTTTCAAATTTTTGGTTTCAAAATGGATTGTTGAGGTTACGATTGAAAATTGGCGTCAGTTTGATGTTTTGTTCTATGAAAATCGCGCATTTACGTGGGTGCGCAGACATAGGCACTGCGCAGACTTGGGGCACCTTACCATACTTTATTCAAGATAACAGAACGAAACCCTATTGGTAGAATAAATTCCATTCTCAACAACTATGGCATCCAATTAAATCTTTAGTTAAAATGATTAAAAATAGGACCAAAAGCAAAAAGCAGAACAGATGAAAGAAAAAACCCTCTTTTGAAAGAACCCGTCTTATTCTTGCACATCTACTTCTGATATGAACTTATTATTCATCTCAAGAAAGTTGATCTTACAGAAAAAACTGAGGTCAGATATTTGTTTTTAAAATTATGACTACATTACAAACAGTCCACTGAAGGCAAGAGGGGCAATAACTCATATCATTGATACATAATTAATGTCTTTATTGCTTTTACAAGATTTCTTGGGATTCAAAGCTAGATCACTCTTAATAAGCATCAACATAAGCTGAAAAACACTTGTTAGAACTAATATCGTGAGTCTATTTCCAGCTTGAAAGTCAATTCTCTGAAATGGAAACAGAATTCTGGGTAAATATGCGAAGAAATTGCTATCAAACGACCGACGATGAAGAAGAATGGACACATTATACTGATCCTATACTGTGCCCTGGATGTGACCTATTATCAACTCTCTTTCCTCCTCCTGAAAGTCAATCTCTAATAACTCATCTGATGAATCCCTTGTCAGACGGACGGGCCGAGGAGGGAGAAATCCTCCCTGGAATCAGAGATAGAAACCCCCAGTGATTTCATCCATGGATGATGGAAAACAATGAGGCATCAAGGCTTCTTGGTAATTGGCTATCGATGCTTGAAAGTCTTTCCAATGAATCTGGCCTTCACTGGCATAAGGGAACAACTAACAAGTTGTTATATTTAGGCAATTATCTTGTTCAGGACATGAGAGATTTTTTTGGTGACTTCTTGACATGAAAATTCTGAAACCTGTCTTCTCTCATCATCTTGGTGGATGTTTAGTGGTTGTGTGTCTGCACACACTTGAAGGTTTTAGGTTCAAGACCCAGTAAGGAACTAATGACCATCAGCAGGCAGGATGTTACTCTCCATTTTCCATTATTGACCCCAAAGAAATAATGGATCCAATTTCAGAGCCATATAGTGTGGCAGAGCTCAATTCAAGAAGCTCATATCATCAAAATCTTCTTTGTTTTAATGTAGTTGCAGGTCTTTGCAGTAATAATAGTATTGACAGTAGCAATAGAAGTAGTCTTCCTTATACCGTAGTCACACTGGCGTTCATGGTAACGTAAATTTTTGGTCGGTTTGGAGTCGATCTGACTGGTGAGACTATGGTATTACTTTTAATGCTTTGAAAAATCATCATCACCCATAGCTTCTTTTTTCCTAGTAAACCCATTATATGTCAACCTGTACATTTAATAAACTCACATACATCCTTTTGCCTCTCAACTGTTAGAAATGTCATCACAAGCTTCATGAGGGGTCCCTGGCTCTTGTTTCTCTCCACTGTCAACAGAGTTAGCCTTTCTTCATGTCACAATCTATTCTTTATTTTCTTCATGAGTATCAATTGGTCTGTTGAGGGCTTGAAGGACTCAATGATCTTCTTGTTCTGACCAGACTAAATTGTATTTATTAATCTCTAATTGTGTTTGAGTGCATAAATACAAAATCATAACATGACCTCACTAGGCCCTACCACATAAAAAATAGGCCTATTCAGATTTTCTTACAAACTTTTAGTTGTATTTTCATATATATTAAAAAAGAAAGGAAAATTCAATACTTCCAGTTAATTTCTGAGTACAGTAAAATAGAATATCTCCCCATGTTTTTTTTAAATATAAAAATGAGGGCATAAGTCATTTATCATGTTTTCATTGAGGATACAAAATAATCGCCCTGTCTGAAAAAAGGCTAGCAGAGGGTGACAAAACAACCGATTCCCAGTGATGCAAACTAGATAGAGAGATAAACTGATAGCTTGTTATAGGTCAGGAGTGGGGAATAACAAAAGTGCATCGCATATTCGTTGAGTCAAGCATACACTGCCTATAGATGTTTTCCAGTTATGAATCAGTTAGCAAGAAATGGAGTTGGTTAGGAATATAAATGATCGACCAAAGTTTTATTCTTCTACCAAAGTGTGATTTCCCATAAACCTTGGGCGTTTATCCACAAGATTGTTTTGGAATGAGTGAATAGTAGATATTGTCTATGACAGAGAGATTAAAAAGACATTACATGTATATGCCTTTAGACATTTGAACAGCTGAGAAAAGAAACAGAAAAAGGGAAATAGAAATAAGAATAAAAGAAGAAAGAGATGAAGAAGTACAAGAAAAACAAGTAGAATGAAGGAATGGCTAAAAGCAATCCACTTTAACAAGAATTAAAGACATTAGTCATTAATTGTTCAATCAAGCTTGTGTTTTATAATGAATCACTTCTTTACAGTGCCTCATAGCAGGCCTTTCAGTTAAAACATAATCTTGCTAAATCATCAAATCTTACATCGATGGTAGTTTTTCAAAAAAAAAAACACATATTAGCTTTAGGTTAAGAGACAAAACAAAGAAAATGAGGAAAAAGACAAGAAGATAGAGAGAGAGAGAGAGATAGTGAGAAAATTGAGGGGCATGCAAATGTGTATGTAGTAAAGAAAGAGAAAATAAAAAGGGAAAAGAAAAAGTGGTAGACTTGGAGAAGATATTTCAAGACATTTCAATTAAGCATGCCTCATTTAAACTATTGACTGAAGGATAAAAGATTTTATCTGCATACATGAATAATTAATTGATTTACACAAGTATGTGAAGCAGATTACGCTCAGCGAGGTTGTTAATGAGTCCCTTCAACTCGCCAGGCAGCAGATTATTTGGTAAATTAACTAGAACCAAAGAGGGGTGTGTCAGATAAATAGAGATAATTCATATGGTAGTACTTAAATACTACATGCACAACGAATTTCATGGATATTTTTCAGTCCCTACCAAGGTTGTCTGTCTGATTGTCTCTCATAGCAAAAAGAGTGCTCCACCTTTCATTGTGTTTATTCGCTGAAAATCACTTCCAAGGATGCGCCGATTTCATGACATGCGACGTGACAATTATTGCTCCCCTTTGAACTCTATACACTATAAATCAAACAACAAATTTCAACCCTGGATTAAACACTGCACCCCACCCTATACATAACCCTATACCTAAAATAAAGACCCATTAACAATTGAATGGGCTGTTGTCATCTGCCCCCTCCCCCCCCCCCTCCTTAAATCGGTTTTGGTTTGAAATATTTTGGGTCAAATTTGGACTAGAACCATGTTCACGTCAAGCCTTATATAAAGACAACACACTTCACATCTACAATGTACCATGTTTTCATCTTGCTGCCGATCATGAATTGGGAAATCGGGGCAGACGGCAAATTTTGAAAAAGAGGACAATTTTCTACTACGTAGAGCAAGCAACATGAATACATTCAATGTTTGATTCTAAAAAATAGAAGGGGTGTGCTCCTCTTTGGTCTCGTTCTAGACCTGCCATTGCTACTGTACACAGCCTCTTTACTATAGTAACAACTCTACCAACACGCAATAAACAAATCCAGCTTCTACATTGTATATGTCTGTATTACTTCCAAATGTCGGTTACAAAGCTGGTCCAGTATGGTAATAATTATGCCACATACTTCTTAGATTTCCTAGTCCCTTCAATTCTATCCATATTACTATCTCTGTCTTTTCCTTTTTTTTCACTTGTTGTGTCTTCTATTGTTTTGCCAACATCAACAAACAAACCATACATGTTGATGTACCTTCCATTAAAGTTACAAAATCCTGAGAATTTCCAAACCAAACCAAGCTTTATAAATTGTATATTATTCCTCCTCAAAGTCACTTACTTGTACAAAGAGGAAGAAAATAAAAGGTTACCTTTGGTAATAATCATGCCTACATCAACAAACCAAACCTTGATCCATTGTATTTTACACTAGAAATCACAGAGTTCAGTAAGGTAATACTTATGCTAAGTACTTCTTTGTATACCGCACCTGCTCCAGTTTCTTATTCTGTCCAGGTAATTTCCTTTGATACTGTTGATTGGTCAGCAGTGTGCACTTTCACTAAAGTTTCTTACCCCTTGGACTAAAGAAACACCCCCTATAAGCTCCTTTTAACTGACAAATACCTGGGTGACACAAGGTTTACTTCAGCTTGGACCGAAGAAACACCCCCTATAAGCTCCTTTTAACTGACAAGAAACACCCCCTATAAGCTCCTTTTAACTGACAAGAAACACCCCCTATAAGCTCCTTTTAACTGACAAATAGCTGGGTGACACAAGGTTTAGTTTCTTACCCCTTGTACCGAAGAAACACACCCTATAAGCTCCTTTTAACTGACAAATAGCTGGGTGACACAAGGTTTACTTCAGCTTCTCTATTTAATAAGATGTAGGGTTAAGATTGCAATAGGGTTCTAAGTTAGGTTTTGGGTAGGGTATAGTGTTAAGTCAAGGGGTTGAAGTTAGTCATTCGATTAGTACATGAAATTGTCAGGCAAATGTAATAGAATCAAAGTGCTCAAAGTGATAATTAAGTTGATTGGTCTGTTGTGAATGAGTGTTTGGGTGTAAGCAATGAAGGGGCTATTATTAGGTATGTGCTAAATAAAGTAAATCTTGTGATGATTATGAGTGACACATACTGCACCCCAATCTCACATTTTCATCTGTCATACATGTATATCAGGAACATCCTTTATACAAAACACATGCCAATTAAACATAAGGGCATATTATTTAATAGTTTGTTGATTGTAAATTGATATTAGTCAAAGCCCTTCTTATAAAAAAAGTGTCGCCTCAATTGTCTCTCTCTGACACGAAAAATGTCTTATGTATAACTTGTCTATAATACAAATCATCTGTCTCTAGATGTAATTTTTTCCTGTTTTCCTTAGGTTGTCCAATACATTTATTTTATTTTGTTGTAAAAATATATAAACCCCTCTCAAAAAGTTCCGCAAATTGACTTTGGGCCATGATAACTTTTGAGATGCGCGTTAGTTATTCCTGATATTTGCACCATTGGAAAGATAATTTATTCACCTTTTTATTGATATCCTATTTTTAATGACTGTGTCATGCTTCAATGCACAGAATATCAGAATATGGAGAAAAGTGAAAAGTCAAATGTTGTAAAATGCACTTTTATTGATCACATTGAAGTTCCGCAACTTGACTTTAGACCCTAATAACTTTTAGGGTAATTTATAATTTTTATTGAATTTGGACCTTGTCAAGTTCAGATATTCCTCTGTTTATTGATACCTAATTTGTCATGGTGATGTCATGCCCGGGTCCACAGAACCCCTGAATACCCCCTGAATGCAAGGAAAAGCGAAAGATAATGTTTAGTTTGAATGTTCTGTAACACAATTTTGAACCTTGATACAATTTAATGTGGGTTTTTATCACTATCAAGTTTTATAGCATTGATAAGTTCATTTATTCTTCTTTTTATTGATACCCTATTTGCAATAGTAGCATCGTGTTTGAATGCAGATAATTTATAAAAATTATAGCAAAGTAAAAAGTGAAAAGTTGCAAAATGTATTGTTATTGCTCAAATTCAGTAACTCGCAAACGGACAATAACACTCACAATAGGCATTCAATTTGCAACATTTGACTTCTGACTTGTCCTAAGATTCAGGTGATCTGTGCATACACGAAAAACAATATTGCTACTATTAGGGTATCATCGAAAAGTGGAATAAATGAGCTTGAAAATGGTATAAAATTCAATAAAAATTAGAAAATACCCCAAAAGTTACCAAGGCCTAAAGTCGGGATTCGTAATTCAATTTGATCAATAAAAATGCATTTTGCAACATTCGACTTTTTACTTTTCTCCATATTCTGATATTTTGTGCATTTAAGCATGACACAATCATTACAAGTATAGGATATCAATAAAAGGGGGAATAAATTATCTTTCCAATGGTATGAATATCAGGAATAACTAAAGCATACCTTAAAAGTTATCATTGCCCACAGTCAATTTGCGAAACTTTTTGTTAGAGGTTTAGAAACAAATTGAAAGAAAAAAAAATCCCAAGGTTCTAGTGGTCATGCTTTGAAAATTGTTTTTGCTATGAGAATATTTTGAAAGTTATTAAGGAGCCTTCTCCATTCAAAAGCGAAACTTTTTGTTAGAGGTTTAGAAACATATTGAAAGAAAAAAAAAATCCCAAGGTTCTAGTGGTCATGCTTTGAAAATTGCTTTTGCTATGAGAATATTTTGAAAGTTATTAAGGAGCCTTCTCCATTCAAAAGGTGTCAGTTTCCCGCATCCTTTGTTCCAAACGCTGATTTATCGGCTTTTGAATAGAATCAATAAATCCCAAAATTTTAATATGGCTTAAAAGCTGAAAGCCGGATGTTTCCCGGGGTGGAACAGGATCCCGCGGTAAACTGACGCTTTTTGAATGGAGAAGGTGCCTAAAGTCTTCTAAATTTTGCCAGACGATTTCAATCAATAAACACTAAGACAATGAACCTCAGATGTTACCTTGCATTGTTTTTAAAAAATTTGTTAATTAAAACTATTATTTCAGTTTTGCCTTTAGCTGCGATGATCGACTTGGATATCTTTTTCAAATAAATCAAACCAAACTGATATATAATTTTATCTGAATGTAGGGTTTAAGAACATTGTTAGCCCAAAAAAATACACTTTCACAGATACCATACATCCGCACAACGGACTGACACAATTTACTTTCCTTCCTTCCTTCCGTAGGAGATCTCTTCCTCTTACCGGAAAGTCTGTAATATCCATGAACCTACTTATCTAACATCGGCAAACTTTTGTCTTTTTCTCTTGATGAGTTTAATATGGTTTTGAAAGTAGTATTACTTGTCTATCGAGTGGACGGAATACCTTGAAGTATGAATGAGTTTCAATCAAAGTTATCATTGATGAGAAATCTTTGTATACTGAAAGTAACAAATTAAAGAACATCACTATACTGGAGTAAGAATTCCATAAAAACACATGTACAATGTATTTGTCACAAAATGAAACCTTATTACAAGTAGCTTCCAATAACCTATTGTATTTATCTATCAGCACTAGCAATTTGCATTACCGTAATTAAATTATATTAGTTTGATGATATAGCATGATCATGTTGATACAAATGCGGTACCTGAAATCTCTGAACCAGCATGGCATTTTAATACATTTATTAATTGGTATTATGAATAGCTGAATATTTCTATTCATTGCATGCTGCATACCTTATATGGGCAAAATTTGTTCTTTTATATCTAATCCACGCATTTCTTTGAAAATAACATCTTTTCTTGAAGTAGAGTAGCACGACAGAGCACTATGTTTACAACTTTAATGAATGAATGGTGAAATGAAATCCCGTCTGGCTGAAAATGTTGCTGTATAAAACGCCATTGGCCTTTTATGCATGAATCTCAGAAGAGAGCTCAAAGGACTAATTGCTCTGGATTTCATGGCTTTTGCCCATCTTGATTCTTATGTAAGCAAGATATAATATACGTCATCAAACCACGCAGATAGCAAAGAAATAGTTTATGATTCTGACGTATCCCTAACCATCAGGTACTGTCCAAGCTACAACAGTGCAGATAGAGGACTTTTAGAGGTAAATAAAGGTATTTATCTACCCTATTTGAGTATACATTACCCTGGATGTGCATTGTTTATTTTATGTCTTCTGACGCATTTCATAAGCCCAGGTATGGGCATAACAATAGAGAAATATGCATCAAACAAAGATATTGCATGCTTATCTACCCTCTTTGGGTAAACATAACCCTAACTTAAATACACTTTGCAGTGGTATTTACTTTTTAAATAAGTTCATAGATTGTAATGTTTAAATAGTTTTCATCTATTATTTAATGAAGAGATACAGAGTATTGGCCTATTATTTATGCATTACATGTAAATATATGGCAGACACATCTTAATAAATCTAAGAAAATTAAATTTAACAATCCTTATTGAATTATGCAGATATACATATTTATTTGTAGACACCATTTACAGGTTGCTAGTCTTGTGTTATAGCCCAAATGGTCTGAATACTTGGGGATGGGCTAGGTCGAGGGTTCAAATCCCCCATGCACACCACTTATATTACTTCTTTCCACTCAGGTACGTATAATGGATACCTGAAATGCTTGCTCACTACTTACTCTACCCAATCAGCTATGACCAGGGTCATATTGCAAACTATCACAACACAGCAGATGAGTGCTGTAATACTATCATTAATCGATATGGAGTCATATAAAATAATGACAAATTAGGTTACAAATAAAATATTAAAAGATCTAAAAATTGTATATGATTAATCTTTAGACATAATGTAGTTCAAAGTCTTACATTAATCCTAGTGGTCAAATTTGGGGCAAAAAAAAGATGACTTTACTTATTTTTACATGATAGGTTTTTAGATCCAAACAGTTTTTGGGAAACAAGGATTTATATTCGATAGGCACATGTGCGTGTAATAACAGATAAAAACCACATCCCTTTTCTACCATAGATCCTCCCTTTTTCTACAGAATTGTAAGTGGCGGAAACACGTTGGATAGCTTGGCAAATAACCAACTTTCCACAGACCAGAAATGATGACATTTCCAAATGTATTGAAAATGACCCATATATTTCCATTCATCGAAATGCCACAAAAATGTCTAAACCCCACATGTATGTATGCCTACACTTTTTCATGAAAGGTTTGCATGCTTTTCTCTACATAGTGGTTGCATGTCCCTTCATGTCACAACTAATTGAATTGTGAAAGAGAGATAGTGAGAGAGAAAGAAAGAAAGAAGAAGGAAATAAGTGTAAATTATACCCCATTCCCCCTATCATTTTATTAGAGTTGTTTTTGGGCAAGTCCAAGCTATTTGTTCCCGAGGTGGCGATTTTTCAGCTTTTCGACCATTTTTGTGTCAAGTGTGTCAGTGAGGTTTTAAAGGTACATATAATGTATCATTTATCACCAAAAAGTGTATGAAATAAACTTAATGCAAATGAGGTCAAAAAGTCATTTCAAGGTCATATGACGTCACGAGGCTCATTAATATTCATGAAAAAATGATAAAATGCATTAAAAATTTTATTTTCAACCAATATATCTAAAGATTTGTTATGGGAATACAACCAAAAAGTACATGTTTTCTGTTTCAATGTCATCTTGGCTTCCTCTGGTGAAAATATCACAAACCTAGCACATAACTTTCCAATTTTTATTCCTAAAGTATTCATGTCTCAGAAGAAGTCTCACAAAAGTTACTGAACTGATGTAAAATAGTGAAGTTTTATTACTTACCCTCCCACCTGAAGTTATGAAACAAAATATTTACTTTTTTAATGTAACATGTTGTATTATTGTTCTTTTGTTTTATCAGCTTCATTTTTTTTTTACAAAACATGTTGCTACGCCTTGGCTACACCAAATATTTAATGGAAAATATTTCATGGAATCATTGTCCCATGTGTTACATTGCATATTCTATAAAACTTGACCTTGCCAGAAAATGTGAGGCTATATGGACATTAAAATATGTATTTACAAAGTTTATTACATGGTTAAGAGGATGTGACTATGCAAGTTTTTATCTGCTCTGTAAATTCCTAGTATAATGTGAACAAATTCAAAATTGAAAAACACCATTTTTTCTGGTCCCTTGTGTTACGAACGAATTATCATAAATTAAAAATGAATTGAGTTATTTCAATTATTGTTTATGATTTTGTTGAAGGTTCTTAGTACCTTCAAAAATATGCCTAAGGATTGGGATTTCAATTTAAGATTCATCAAAAAAGCCTATTTTTGTCTCTGAATGTCCCGTTTGTTACATTGCAAAATAGCGTGGACTTGCCCTTTTAAATTCATCTAGCTTGTAAGATCATGAATACCTCCAATGATACTGGTGCCAATGAATGGCTGCTCCTTTATCAACTCTAAATTCATTTTCCTTTCTATTTCTCTGTCTTTCTCTTACTTTATTCCTCCTGTTCATATTCAAATTCATATTTATACTCTATGTTCTTTCTCTCCTTCTTTTTCCATCCTCTCTCTCTTTTGCTTGAGCACTTTTTTTTCCTTCAAATTTCTATTTTTTGGGTTCTTTTACACTGTGTTTTTTCTCTTTTCCAATTTCTCTCTTGTTAACCCATCCTTTTCTCAAATCCTTAAGGGCCTGTCCCACAGGCGGCGATCGTTTTGGCGACAACCTGATAATGTCATAACTATAAGGAGTTCGGCTTCAAAAAGGAGATTATAAACCTACATACGACTTTATCACAGCTAGGCTACAACATCGACTTGCTACCACACTCACAACAGCAAGATCGCCGGTTGTCGCAACAATGATCGCCTCCAGTGGGACAGCCCCTTTACTCTACTGCTTTCTTCCTTGCTCATGCTTTTTCCAACAATTATCATTCACTCTTACTTTCTGTTCTATCTTGTTTCTCTCTGTCTCTCTCTCTCTCTCTCTCTCTCTCTGTCTCTCTCTGTCTCTCTGTCTCTCTCTCTCTCTGTCTCTCTGCTCTCTCTCTCGTCTCTCTCTCTCTCCCTCTCTCTCTCTCTCTGTCTCTCTCTCTCCTCTCTCTCTCTGTCTCTGTCTCTCTGTCTCTGTCTCTCTGTCTCTCTCTCTCTCTCTGTCTCTCTCTCTCTCTCTCTGTCTCTCTCTCTCTCTCGTTCTCTCTCTCTGTCTCTCTCTCTCTCTCTCTCTCTGGTGCCATTTGTTGTCATTTTATTTCATCTGCATAAATAGCCAAAGGGAAAATTAATAAAACACTAATTCCATAAACAATATCGATCTAACACACATTAACTTCATTTAGATGTCAGTTTCTACTTGCCTTTAATTCTAATTTTCCTTTTCAAAGTGAAAGAAAGTTACTTCTAGCAAACTTTCAACAAAATCACATTAAAAACCTATCCAAGTTCAAATTCATAAAAAAAGTGAATCGCTTCTAATTTCTCTTTGAACAACGTTGCAATGTTTACAATTATAGGTGCATGTAAATGAATGATGCAATAAACATAATTCACTTACAAAATGCATCAACAATTCTCAAAAAATCTTTTGAAAAACATACTCAGGAAAAAAATTCTGTTGTCTGGGGACAACCCACCATAAAGACTTACCTTGGTTTGCAGCAAATAAACCATATATATTCACACAACAGAATTAAAAATAAAAAAAATTAAACAACACATTATAGGGATTAGAAGAACTTTCAAGCCACAATATGTGTAATTCTTATATTAATTACTTACCTAATAGAAGTTTGATTAAATAATTTTATATTTATCAATGACAAGAAAATAAAGGACTCAAACATTGAAAATATATTTGAGATCTGTTGAACAGAGTTCACTGAAAGCTATAAATCTCACACATGCCCATCAATATGTTCATTGAATCATTCACAAAGTAGAAGAGGACAGGGAACCACATTCCTTGCCATTAACCTATTTACACATGTTCATGATGTCGTTGCAAACCGCCTCATAATTTTATCTGTTAATGAAAACTTGCCCTCGGTATATTATTTTTTAATTCTCCCTGGCTTATTGGTAAAAGCACCAAGAAGATTGTATTGGCAAAAAAATCTGACAATGCTTAATCGTATCATATCTCTGTGCTGCATATTCATGCCACATTCATTTATAGCACACAAAAAATAATTTTCTTGACTATTTTTTAAACAACAAATGAACGTCTTGTGAGGCGTAAATATTGGATATTAAACAACAGCTTCAAATCCACGCAGTATTTATGCCAGCATCAAAGAAAAAAATTAATTAGGCAAGAATGTATATCTGAAGAAACGGTACAAACTAAGCAAAATTAAGGCCTCTGCAAGCAAACTGCTAAAATGATTTACCACCTCAAGCAAGCAAGCATGGGCATAAGGTGACTTACCAGTCTGTCGCAAGGCATCGAGAATCTTGGAGAGCGCCCCCTTGTGAGATTTCCCATCAGGGTGTGTTATAAGGACATCCACGTCACCGCATGTCAGCTTTCCTCGACGATAGGATCCACATACCACAGCCAACATACCAGGAAATAAGGCTTCAGCTGTTTCTCGAACCTGTTAAATTTTGAAGTTTAAAGTTTTATTTTCAACAATTTCATTAAAAGATTATATAATCAAAGCATACAAATTTATGAACATATAAAATATTATGTACAAATAGTTTCATGAAAGAAATTAAAAAGCAACATTTCCAAATAATTACTTTCTTTATCTTATTATTCATTCATGTAATAGATACATATATGTTCATTTATGGTATGATCCTACAACATTTCAGCAAATTAATGTTTTATTTTAGAGGAATGAAATTTCATGGATGAAATTTCAGAAGAAATAAAAAATGAAAAATCAGGATTATATCAATTATGTATACATAAATTGTGTAAAATTATTGAAACTTTCAACTTAAAAATTATAAACCCATTGTGGCAGGAAAAAAACAATGAGCAAAGAAAAGGGAATCTCATTTTCTTTGCTCATTCTTTCATCTGGTCAGTTTCACCCTTTGTTCAAATTTGATTTTTTTTTTTTATTTTTTTTTTTTAAATCTAAAAATCAATGCTTATGATCTCCAAAATCTACATGTAAACAGAGTATGTTTCACTCAATCAATTGCTCAACACTTTTCATATTGTCACAAAAATAATTTCTCAAAACTTTTAGTTTTGTCACTTAAATAATTGCTTGTCACTTTTAGTTTTGAAATGGTAAAGTTATACCATACTTTATTGTTCAGCCAACACAATCGCATGTACTTGGAAGCATTGATGAAAACAACTGGCATCAATGAAAACAATTATGTGACGAAACAAAAACAAAACAGCCATTACAATTTAAAAAAAGAATGGCATAAGAGATTGATTGTGAGTACTGGATATTCCTTTTGTGGATGATAAGACTTCAATCAAGTATCAGTGTGGGCAATTAGCAGTCCACTAGAGACAAATGAAGTTATTAAAACCGAAACTTCTTCTTTGCCTGGGAACAAGAATGGTTTCACACTGACACTTTGATCACATGCTCAAAACACTACTTATACATGGATCATAGCCTTGGTAGCCAATAGAAAATAGGCATGAAACCGATTGTTACACTGTCTATATTAAAAATAAAGGCATCATGGGATATTCCTTATTTCCGGTAAATTTTCACTTAAATGTCTGAAAGGAAGCTACTGTAAAACCAGAAATTTATGCGCACATGATTTTTTTGCGAATTTTGCAAGGACGCAACATTTCCTAAAATGCCTGCTAACATTGGTAACATAAGGCATTGAATGTCAGTAGAGAACTGTAGGCCTATATATGGAAGTTTTTGATGGTTATTAATTCAGAAAAGTTTCATTTTGCAAATATTTTTTGTTTTACAGTAATATACATGTGGTCATATTCAAACATGAGTGACACAACATTTGGACTGATAGAAGGGCGCATATCTTCGCACTTGTAGGTTATGAATGGATCATAACTACCACCGCTATATTAATACGCTAAGGAATCCGCCCGTGCTGCATCCGCGCTCCCCGTAGACCCGCACGCTGTAAGACCGCCGTGAAAAGCGGGCAGCATCTCCGTTTTCCACGGAGCGCGGCCGGCGCCGCCGATCGGGAGGCCGGGTTCCCATTGCGGCTCGCGGGCTTCGTTTTCTTCGACGAGCTTGCGTTGGTCGCTGGGTGACGATTCCCTGAACGACGAAATCCCCATTGGCTCGCGTGCTTTAAGGCGACGCGCGAAAACGAGCAGGCAACGGAAAGAGTGTCCGTCGGAAGTGTCCCTGTCTCCTTTCAAGACTGGACCGGTATTTCACGGCTCCCACAACGCCCTTTCATAGGCAAGGGTGTGTGCCAACCCGTTGTCACGCTGACGACGAAAAAAAGAAAAACGTCTGAACAGTTAGTCTCTCATCTGATTAGAGCGTCTGGGTCGCTGGAGTTAATCCGATAAGGGAGATAATCGCCTGCCGATTTTATTTTTAAGTAAAAATCCAGATTGATCAGTGATTGAAATCGCAATTCGAAATTGGTATAGTTGAAATCAACGTTAAAAGTTCTCCTAAAAGAGCAAACATTTTTTGAAATGCGACACTTTTTAAAGCAGTATTTTTGAAGATATAAGTCAAGTTTTTATTTAATTTTCGGTGATAGGATATGAAGAATAGACACACCTGTCAATCTATTGACTGCCTTTGTTTATTCTTCGGATAACAACCTTCTCGGTGCGACCGAGCAAACTCTCCCTGCGCTGTCGTAGTGGATTATCGGATTAAAGTATTATAGACCGTTGATTGACTAGGTATTTATTATTTTGTTAAAAATTAATAAAGGGTATATCTTTCGATTTTAGGAAGGCAAAATTCAATCTCCAAATGAAAAATTACATCAAATTGATGTGTTTTTGATCTGAAAAGGAGCTTTATTTCTATAATTAAGATTGTACTACAAGGAAGGAACAATTAAAAGGAAACATGGTTATTTTATAACTATTATAACTACATTACGGGTATAAAATTAACGAATTGATCGTATAAGGGAGGGATCGAAATAACGTTTGGTGTGTTTTGTTGTTGATTTTGGATAATAAAAGATTGGCATGTAGTACAAAAATAAATTAAAAAAGAAAGAAAAAGAAGAAAAAATGAAGGATGAGAGTGATAGAACAGGACGGGTTTAGTCAAGGAAAACTAATAAAGGAATGGGAAAAAGGGAAGATAATTTGAGAGAGAATTAGGATTATGGACGAAGTGAGAGAGGATGGATGGCGCAAGAGAGAGATGGACAAGATTAGGCTACGATTTCATTGGAACACATAATACGATTGGCAACAAATAAATAAATAGTTAGATAAGTAAATCAATCAATCTAACAAAAATAAAGGAAACGTACATATTCGCAGAAGAATCATATAGGGCCTACAAAAAAAAAATTTGATTAAACGGGAGTGAAACGACTCACCGGGTCTTTTTCTTTTTTTTTTTTTTTTAAATGAATTGCAGGAAAATTGATCGAATACGAGGGTTCGGCCCCCCCCCCTATTGCTAGCCCCCGTGGATTGCTGCCACGGGGCTTTCTGCTAGTATTATGTATAATGTAGGAGTGGCATGTGTCATTACCAGTTGGATCTTAATTTTACAATTGGTCCTGGAAATTATGAGTAAAAAACAGTGTGTGAGTGACACGACAAAAAAAAAAGACATGGGTTTCTGACCATATTACGTCAACCCCTCATTTGCAAGCCGACAGCATTTCGCGAGCTGAACTGCTGCATTAGACCCCCCGTGTCAAAAAACCTCGTTTGAAGATCCAAGATATTCATTTCCAAGCACTATCGACCCTGCATGGCCAGGTAATCCCTGTTATCAAATTTTTCAACTCATGTGGCAGATGTACAAAAAATATAGAATTATTATTCTTTTTAACCCCCCAAAGGCATATTCTTAATTCAAACTCAATGCATGCGCATAACTATATTTTTGATCGCAAACATACTAAGGTAAAGGTTGTATTAGTTTGGCGACCTGACCATGCTGCATGCAGCACATTAGCAAGTCGCTCATCGAAGAGTACTCCTAGCTTGGATTGTTTTAGTTTCTACATGGACAGAATAATACTGTCCATTGCTTCTACAATTAAATATATGCTGTGCTAATTAAATAATTATATATAGACTCTAACAAATATAATTCGCAAATGAGGGCTCTTTTGAGGGGTTGAAAAAAGGGGAAAGAAGGAAAAAAGAAATAAGGCAAACAAAGAAAAAAGAAAAGAAAGAAATAAAGAACAAATTAAAGAAGAAAAGACATTAAAAAAAGAAATATAATTCGCAAATGGGGGTGTAGAAGGGGGGGGGGAGAAAATAATGAGGAAAGAAAGAAAGGAAGGAAGAATTAAAAGAAATAAATACAGAACGAATGAAAGAAAAAGAAATAAAGATAGGTAAAGAGGTACAGGAAAGGATACTAGAAACGTAAAATGGAAATAGAGAAAGAGAGAGGTCCCATGACACCTTCCTGGAGAGACTGAGAGAGAATGCGACAGCGAAGTCAAGAAACAGATGTCAGCTTCTGGCGATTTATGATTGTGTTGCTTGGAAAGGAGGATTGGTGGAGTGCCACACAGGGGTCTATTTTCTCAAACGGAGGATTTTCCTCATGATCATTGGTTATGGTTGGATTTGTGCCCAAGTAGATCTCTAAGGGTACCATAAGTGCTGGTATATGTTCATGAATAGTGTACCTCTCTGACATTCGTTGTCCTTATCAATCATTCCCTCTCTGTGGAAAATGGTCCACCTCTATGTGTCGTGAGTGACACAACATCCAAAACGTGAGTGACACGACCAGTGCCTTAAATGTAACAATTCAAGTAAATAACTAGATCTAAATTACCTGTGTGAATATGCCATGTTAGAGTAGTCCATGATAATTACTTTAAGCCAAAAAAATCTGAAAAAGTGACTAGATATAAGAACAAGAGGCATTTAAAGCACCATAGTCCCATATGTGCAAATTCCTGTTTGATCAATTATTCAGCGTAAGAAAACTGGATCACATAATTTTTTAATGATTTCAAATCCTAATTTGCATTTTCAAAGGCACAGCACCACATTAAAATTTCAGCTAAATGTCCCACTTAGTTTGAATATGACCATGTAGTGCAATGATATGAAACCGATACGCCAATACCTCATCACATTAATATCAGAGTGAACTATATGTTTCTCCTTCACACAAGAATTCCCGTTGGTTTTCCACATGAGATAGCTTAAAGCTGCTTTGATCCTTGGGACCCCAGTTAGCTTTCATGTTTTTTATCACAGAATACACATTCAAAACTAGGCTTTTATGAAATATCTTTCTTACCCCAATAGTTTAAGGGTACAACATTTCATATAATCAGGAAATAAATACCAATTGATAGGAAAGTGTAATCTTCCAAAACGATAGCAAACCTTTAAAAATTATGAAGAGCCCATACACGTAAATAGGAGGCAGCTGAATTCTGTATTATGTGGGGAGTTCCAGTAACAAAGTGAAAAATGTGACTCCATTAATTTCTATGTTTTGCTCAAAGAGGAAGTACATTTATGAAATGATCAAATTAAGGACGTTGCACAGTTGAAACCAAAACCATGACAAGTTCACCAAATTTTGCACAGAGTTACTTTGGTATCTATGTATGCCAAAAATGAAAAATAATATAGGTTCATGTGCTTGATTTTTTGCTACGGAACTTTGAAGTTGCCATATTTGGATGGCATGTAAAGTACGCGTAATTTAAGAAATTGGCCTCTGTTAGACCTCGCAAGTGCAACAAACAAGTAAAAATCGTCATTACTTTTCAAAACCGTATCAAACTTTATCAAACCTTCCCGATTTGTTACAAAGTTTATACCAAAGATGGGTACATTGTTTAAACTGGCACATTTGTACTTATTTTTGAGCCAGCAGCGCCCTCATGGGCAAAAAGGGGCGAAAATGGCAAAAACCATATCTTAGAGGCTTGGAATCTACAAGAAAATAAAAAAGTATAGTTAAGGTGCACTTTTTTTAAAACCATGACAGTCTCATCAAATTTTGCAAAGTTGTAGAAGGGATTCATCATATATATGTAGAAAGTTTTAAAAAGGGGGGTCCATGTGCTCGTTTTCAACTATCGGCGCCCGAATACTCGCAAGTCGGCTTGAAAAGTCACAAAAACGCGCCGAAAACGTCCAAAAAGCGTGAAAATCCACTCTAAATTGCACTTGATTCAAAATTATGCTCCCAAACATTCAAAATCCATGTCATTTTCATAAAAATTTGCAAAGTTGTAGAGGAATACGTACTCAACGGGTAGAAACATTCAAAAAGAGGGGGTCCATGTGCTCGTTTTTAAGCTATCGGAGCCCGAATAGTTGCGAATTGGCTTGAAAACCACAAAAACGCGCCGAAAACGTCAAACAAGTCTTGGAATCCAACCAATATTACATTTGATTCAAAATCATGCTCTTGAACATTCAAAAGCCATGTCAAGTTCATCAAAATTGCCAAAGTGTAGAGGAATATAAACTAAAAGAGTAGGGACATTAAAAAATGGGGTCCATGTGCTCGTTTTCAAAATATCGGCGCTGTAATAGTGGCGAGTCGACTTGAAAACCACCGAAACGTGCCAAAAAAATACTCAAACTATGAAAACTCTTATCTAATTTTCGACTTATTAAAAATCCTGCTCCCAAACATTTACAATTCATTTCATATCCATCGCAATCTCTAGAATAACAAGAACACGTACCAACAAAAATGCTTTACATATCTCTGCTAGTAGGTAAATAATGAACAAAAAGAAGGAATAAATAACATATTTATAAAGTTCATATATCTTTTAACTCTTTGAACGCTGGATCGCCCACGAGCGCTGTATATTTTTCCATTGTGACGTATTAAATAATGCGTGCCCAGGATGCGCGTTCAAGATGCGCAGAAACATAACTGTGCAACGTCCTTAAACAGAAAAATTTTCAAAAAAAAAAAAAAAAAAAAATCTGCTCTACATGTACAAAATCAAAGTCAAAGTCAATCCCTTGATTCTTCCGGAGTCGTTGAGGGGATTTGAGACCTAAAGAAGCAAATTTTTCCCTCCATGCCTTCCTGTCAGTTGCAGTCGACAGTAGCTCTGGCACTGTCATATCTGTCCATGTCTTTACATTGTCCGTCCAGCTTGTCCTTTGACATTCTCGTCTGCGTCCACCTTCACCTGTACATGTACATGCACCTTAAAAACATGTAAGATAAAATGAATCTCTAGGGTCTCTACCCACAACGACCCCCCCCCCCCTTTTTTCTGCATGCATTCTTCCAAAACCATTTCAAAAAGTTTCCTGGCATGATGCTGACTCTCTGTATTCTGAAGTGTGTAACCGACAACATTATTATTTCCTTTTCTTGTTTTTATTTCCTATTTTCTGTTAAAAGGGAAATTAGATTTCTTTTTTACAGTCTCTGAAATCACTATCTTTAGATTTTGTGTAGTGCACAACATATTCGATGAACTTAATATCTAAGAAATCTATGTTTGGTGATCAAACTTTAGATTGGTATCAGGAAATTTATGATCAGTCATTATCATAATTACCTAGATCATCACGATCAATATCATTGTTACTGTTATCATCATCAACAACAACCTTATCTGCATTATCAACATTATCAAAATCATTATCATCATCATCACTGTTATTATTTCATAATCATCATCTTCTTTCTCAACATCAGCATCATCATATCCTACTTAACATCACCATCATTATCATCCTCATCATCATCAATATGTAATGATTTTTTTTAAATGATTTAATTTAACCATTTTGTAAATGTCATTGCTTATTTCAAAGTGCAATCCGTGGGAGTATTATATCTTGAATCAAATTTTACCAATCAGCATCTTGTTTCAGCTAATTGACATCAATTGAACTTCAATGATTGAAAGCATAATAATAAACAAAGATTAACTGAATATATAATTAACCACCTGCAATACTATCATTTTCAGTTTTGATATGATCTAGCCCTTATAAATATAACACAGTGTAATAATTAGTAATGTAATTAGTAATGTAATATTTTGTTATGTAATAACCAAACAATCGGATAATTTATGACTACTGATTATGCGATATTGTACCAACTCAATTTAAATTTGTAAATATACTAGTATCATATTGCAATAATTGATAATTTAATATTTTGTGAATAATGTAATGACTATTTGGAAATAATTTGATTGAATAAATTTTTTATATGTCATTGCTTATTCAAAGTGCAATCCGTGGAAGTATTTTATCTTGAATCAAATTTTATCAATCAGCATCTTGTTTCAACTAATTGACATCAATTGAACTTAAATGATCGAAAGCATAATGATAAACAAAGATTAACCGACCAAGTAATTAACCGCCTGCAATACTATCATTTTCAGTGTTGATATGCTCTAGCCAATTTAAATGTCATGTTTGATATTGCATAATATACATACATTTTTAGAGGAAATGTTTCAAAATTTAGTTATTTCATATACTCCCTCATCTTTCCCTTTCTTTTTTGTGCTATTCCTGTATATTGCTTTATAATGTATGCGTTGAGGTCGGTCCTCTGCTCTACGCTACTCATTAGGGGTGCATGGTATAACTGTCTAGTGTTACACTGATGAGTAGCGTGGGGCGGTGGATCGACACCAGTGTCCTGATTATCATTATCATTTATTGATCTTACTTTGTGAAAAAACCTGTAATCCATTGCACAATTTAGTTTTCAAACTACGAAGCGTGGAGATATGTAAATTGATTTGTGTATGTTTTGATTTGAATAAACCATTTATCCATCTATCTATCTAATATCATCATCATCATCATCATCACCACCATCACAAACATCATAAATGAGGGGTGTGTATCCTCCCTTAAGCCTACTCACACTCCATTCAATATCTCATGCTTCCTGTCTAGGTATCCTACATTGTATAAAGAAATTTGTGGTAGTGATCATCATGATATCATCATCATCATCAGCATCATTGCCATAATCATCATCACCATCATCATCATCATCATCATCATCATCACCATCATCATATGAATGGATGTGTGTATCTTCCTTTACTTATAGTCCTCTCAATATCTCCTGCTACCTCTCTTGGTATCCTCTCCAGATATCACATGATCATCTTGACATCATCTTCTACACGACTATTATCATCATCATCTTAAAAAATTATCTATCATCATCATCATTTTCATCACCATTACCAACACCAAAACCATCATCATCATCATCCTCATGTGAATGGAGGTGTCTTCCTTTACTTATAGTCCTCTCAATATCTCCTGCTAGTGTCTGTTCATCCTCTTCAGATATCACCATCAGCATCATGGCATCACCTTCTACATGACTATCATCATCATCATCATCATCGTCTATCATCATTATCACCATCATGTCGTCAAAAATTGCTATAAATTCTCATTTAAACTGCCTTCAGTAACAGACTGGAATAATCTACATAAGTCAATTCTTCGACAAAGAGAATTTCGAAATAGCCGTCCAAAAGCATCTCAACAGCCAAAACGAATAGGCCTACTAAGCTGCGCCTCTTCTCTCCACGTTTACGACCATCTGTTCACCCTAACCCTGCCCGTTTGATCCCTCTTAGCAGAGTTGGGCAGTACGTCAAAGAAAGAAAGAAGAAGAGGAAAAGATGTAAGTGGAGATCCTGTCTTACTTACAGTCCTCTCAATATCTCCTGCTTCTTGTCTGGGCATCCTCTCCAGGAATTCATGGTAGTGCTTTAGGCCTATCAGCTGCTGCTTGGTCAACTTGGCTTTCTCTCTCAAATCATCCAAGGTCCTGAAACCCTGGAGCAAAGAAAAGGAAATACCAAACATTTAAACATAACTACATATAGGTATTCTAGGTTACATGTCGGCTCAAAAACACCCATAAGTCACCAGATACATTTTTTATTTTATGTTTTTTTTACTGAAACTAGAGATTCCAGGCTTTCTGATGATATCAATCACTAGTATATAAACACAACACAAAAAGTAATATCCCCTATTTCAGATATCAATAATTTTTGAACCAGGTGAAATTGAAAAAATCTAATTATATGTCCGTGTAGGTATTTTTATTTGCTACCATGTGACCAATTTTTAGGAAGAATCGTCATATCACAATTGTCAAGAAAGATGCCAAATGTGTGCCCTAACATACAATATGAGTTAACGGTCAAATTTCACGGTTGAGTGAGTACTTGGTTGAAATTACAAAAACTGCAGTTTTTGTGAATTTTACATGTTATATTCGATCAAAATATGATGGAATTTCTGTATTGGAAGTGTATCTCGACTTTTGCTAACAATTAACGGATGAATGAACACATATAACAACCAACAATAGGCCATTTTTAAAATTATGATCAGGTATTGAGGTAATTTTATACCCTAAAAATCATCTAAATTACATTTTTGGGGTTACGTTTATAACCTTTGGATATGTTTCAATGATCCTATGGCACTTGTTTAAAAATTCATGCTTCAGTGAGCATGTGAGACTAAAAAAGCTATTTTTTCATGTCTGGAATAAAATTCAAATTTTAATTTTGATTAAACAGCCCGATTGTTTAGGGGGAGTACATAAAAAATTATGTTGTTTCACGCCTCAGCGGGCACAAAATGCAAGAAAATCTTGCAATTAAAAAGAAAGTTTAGCTCTCCGTCACAGTTCAGTGTCTTATCGCATACGTAATTTGGCATTCGCTCATATCATTTAGAGATCAGTTGAAGCTATGTGCCAAGTTTCAAGAAATAACTCGCAGTCAAATGGACAAAAATTAGCAATAAAATATGCCAAATTTCACTTCTTGTTAAACCTCTGTACATAAAGTCAATGGAGGAGGAAATCATTGCCTAACAAATTTGAAATTCGGCCTATTTCCATTGATGATTTTCGTTCATTCTACCATGAGTTATTCAATGAAACTTGACACAAAGCCCAATTTGGTCACCAACTAACATGATCTTGATTCAAATTGAATATCCATTAAGTCACTGAACCATGATGGAGTCCTAAACTTTCTTCTCAATATCAAGATTTTCTTGCATTTTGTGCCCACCAAGGCGTGAAACATCAGGATTTTTGTGAAAACAAAATCAGAGGTACTCCCCGAAACGATCGTGCTGTTTAATCACAGTAAAAATTTGAATTTTATTCCATACATGAAAAAGCAGCTTATCTGGTCTCACATGCTCACGGAAGCATGAATTTTTAAATAAGTGCCATGGGATCATTGAAACATGTCCAAAGGTTATAAATGTAAACCAAAAAATGTAATTCAGATAATTTTTAGTGCATAATATTACTGCAATATCTGATTATAATTTTAAAATGGCCTATTTTTGGTTGCTTTATGTGTTGATTCAACTGTGAATTGTTAGCAAAAGTCGAAATACACTTCCAAAACATGAATTCCATCATATTTGATCGAATATACCACATAAAATTCACAAAAACTGCAGCTTTTGCAATTTTAACCACTTGCTCACTCAACCTTGAAATTGGACCATTAACTCATATTTTATGTTAGGGCACACATGTGGCATCTTTTTTTGACAAGTGTGATGTAGAAAAATTTGAATATTGTTCTGCAATCATTTATTCAAAGTTGTGATAATCAGCATGTGAACTTTAAAAATTGACATTTTTGCATTCAACCATTACTCACTGAAGCATGACATGAACATTCTCCCCAAAAATTGGTCACATGTTAGCTAATAAAATTACCTACATGGACAAATAACTAGATTTTTTTCAATTTCACCGAATTAAAAAATTATTGATATCTAAAATAGGGCAGGGAGATGGGTTGTGTTGAATTTAGTTTACTTGTTAGTATGACCTAAACAATATTACAGAGTACTTTCATTGATATCCTATAAAGAAAAACCTGTCTTACATGTACTTGCTAGTAGCTACAGTGTTCTTTTTTTTTCAACTTATTGGTGGTTTAATTATTGGAAATTGAGACACAAAATGGCCTTCATAATTCATCCTACTATAGGCCTAGTACTCCACATGGGGAAAGATGGGCAACTGGATATTAAATACCTTGCATCAGAATTAAACATCTCAAAAGCATCATTCAATGAATGAACCAAAATATATATTTAAGAACAATGTAATAATATATTAATCTTTCTTAATTCTCATTCGACGCTAGTGAAAGTTGCCCATGTTAACTGAATTGCAATTTCATCTTAGTAACATAATTGGATGTACATCTAGTTTAGCATTGTCTTCAAATTGTGGAAATTTTCTGCCTAGAATTTTTATTTACAAAAATATCTAATTCACCAGTTTCATGTGTATAATATTAGAAATGCATTCAAAACAGAGTTACATCCATCTGGTTCATAACAGACAATAGTATATTGATAAAATCCATCTTGCACACATCATGATGCTATGCTGGGCAAGCCTCAAGCTTGGAGTCAACATCACAAACAACTTTTGATTCAGAAAGCATGAACAAAAATTAGATTTTGGGGCGCAACACACTAATTAGCATAATCGAGTCCGGGAAATACCCCGACCGCGTATCAATGATGAGGTAATGGTTTGGAAAAAAATTCATATAAAATCAATGAAAGGTATTGGAAGAAATTCTTTTTTACTTTCATAAAGAGTAATCATTAGTGCTTCAGATGAGCCCTTTTGAGAGCTAGAATGGGTGTCAGTTGAATTTTATGGAGAACTTATTTCATGGTGTAAGAACCCTCAACCGGAAGTCTTGGTGGCACCAAATCTGGTATAGTCTCATTCCAGGCTGATTTTATTAAAAATGAGCCGAAGAATGTCACTTGATATTTTGATGAGACAAAGAGAACATTACTACCTAATTGTAGAATAAGTTTGAATATTCTCATTATAAACACTTATTTTTGAAGATTTTTTGCATTTTCATTTTTAACACATACCCCTATGGGAGTGGAATTAGGCTAATGGGCCCTGAACAGTAATGTGCGGATGAATATCAAAATTGCAAGCGATCGATTCCAAAATAATGAAAAAACATAGCAGATTCTAATTTATTGAATTGACTTTGGCAACTTTTGAGTCCCAATCTACTGGTATCAAGAAATAGTGCAAATCAGCCTGTATTTCTATGTTAACTACTGTTTTTTGACAATTTAACAAGGGAGATTGCAATGCATTGTGGCCAAAACTTGCTTATAATCGATACCTTAGCTGATCGATCTGCATGTTACTTCCGGTGTTTCAATATCTTCAGCTGAAGGGATGTAAGTTGAAATTAACCTATGAATTATTCCTCTAGAAGATAAGATAACACTACAGATGCCTAATAGGCCTAGAGTTTAATTATAGTTAATTAGGAGATGAAAGTCCATTCGAAGGAACGGTTTATTAAAATCTAGCCCGGTTTTTGTCCACAGCCTTTGGCTTCGTTCAACTTTAGAAACTTTAGTCCCGGTAAACTAGCTTCCATGGAAGCAAGCTTAGGCTTAGCCTCAGAAAGCTAAAAAAAGAGAGGAAGAGAGAGAGAGAGAGATAGAGAGAGAGGGGGAGGGGGTAGCAGTTTTGGAGTGTGTGGAAAGAGAGGGAGAGAGGAAGAGAAAGACAGGTAGAAGGTCTGATTTTTAAATTAGAAGGCCTTGTCTCATGCTAGTGGACCTGGGCCTGGCTTGGTCTTGACATGATTGAGGGGGGGGGGGGGGTTACAGTCTCCATTGCCTATAGCAAGCTGATTGGCTGGGGTATAGTATTTGTATTCATATAGCCAACCACTGCCCATCTGTGCTGTTGGGTCTATAGAAAGCATCAATATTCAATCCAGGCCAGGCCTCCAGGCATCTCCCTCACCCCACCCCCCACCTCTCTCTCTGGCTCTGCCACTCCTTCCACCACTTTCCATGCTAAATGTTTTATTAAACTCTTCTTTAATATATACATGTATATAACATTATAAGGTCATCCCCCTCCCTTCTTCATTTAACAACACCAGATTCCCAATCATGGACACATGTGCATCACAAAAGAGCAAGTTTCTGCATTTTAAGGAATGATCTCTTTGTTTTGTATTGTTTATCTTTGGTTTCAATCTTCATAACTAGTGTTATCCTATTTAAACACATCATAGGTTTACTTCATTGTAGCCAAGAAATAAGGCTGATATCTAATCTTTAAAGAACATTCACAAAACAAACTTTATTCAATAGCTTTCATTCTAGTTGAGTGTGAGTGTAGTGTTTTGTGCCAATAATGTGATATGTACAGGTGCACATTGGTACAAACAATTACCTCCCTAGGGAAAAGGGTTGATAGGTAGAACTTTTTAAGGCATGGAATGTTCTTATAATATCTAAAAGGGTTGCCATCAAGTTGAAATTTTAAACATTAAAGGTGATTCCTACATCTACAGGGCGCAACACACTAATTAGCATAATCGAGTCCGAGAAATACCCCGACCGCGTATCAATGATGAGGTAATGGTTTGGAAAAAAATTCATATAAAATCAATGAAAGGTATTGGAAGAAATTCTTTTTTACTTTCATGAAGAGTAATCATTAGTGCTTCAGATGAGCCCTTTTTGAGAGCTAGAATGGGTGTCAGTTGAATTTTATGGAGAACTTATTTCATGGTGTAAGAACCCTCAACCGGAAGTCTTGGTGGCACCAAATCTGGTATAGTCTCATTCCAGGCTGATTTTATTAAAAATGAGCTGAAGAATGTCACTTGATATTTTGATGAGACAAAGAGAACATTACTACCTAATTGTAGAATAAGTTTGAATATTCTCATTATAAACACTTATTTTTGAAGATTTTTTGCATTTTCATTTTTAACACATACCCCTATGGGAGTGGAATTAGGCTAATGGGCCCTTTGTTATTAATCCAGTCTAACAAAGATTTTAATTGGGGTTGGTGAACAACTGAGGGCGCTCTTCTACAATGTGTAAAACTCATATTTAAAACAATCTAAAAAACTATATTTTTTCCACAAGGGAGAAATGTTTGACAAGCAGGCCTAAATGACTTTGTAATTTCAAGATTCCTCAATCCAATTTCTATGATATTGTGTTTTAGCAATAAAGATTTACTTTTCCCCCCTGTAGTGCATTTCTGCAATAAATACATTGAGTGGTTCCTCCCTTTCAAATTTTATTTTCTTGAACTGTTGGACCCACTCCCTAGCAAATGCAGATCAAGTTTTCCATTTATTATTGAAAAGTTCTATAGATTCTATGCTGTCCCCCTTGAAGACATTGTCTTTTTCTACGAAAGGTATTCTCGTCCTACTTCCATGGTACGATATGATGCAGTATTTGGTACCCTGGGGTACCAACTAAAAATCCGCCATTTTGTTGAATTATTTATTTTATTTTTAGTGCTGTACCCTGGGTTACCAAAAAATGTGTAAAGTAATTTTTGGTGTTATTTAGAGGAAGATTTTTTCTTGTTAGTGATCTTATGCAACAATTAACAGGGCCGGCGGAGACGGGGGGGGCCTGGGGGGGCCGGGCCCCCCCACTTTTTTGCCAAAAATTTTAATATTTTCTAGGGGAAAAAAAGGAAAAGAAAGAAAAAGAAGAACGGGAAGGAGAGGCAAAATGTGTTTAAAATACATTACCTTCGGGTTCATTAGAGGCCAATTTTTTTTTCTGCTCGCGCATCGCGCTCGCAAGGTTCTCTCAATAAGGCACATAGACTGATCCCTTTTGTCCCATATTAGTAAAGTAAATTTTTCTACTCGCACTTGGCCCTCGCAATTTATTTTTGTTAAAATTGGGGTGATCTTGACCCATAGAAGAATTCAAACAAAAAGAAATAAGATGGCAAATGCACGTAAAATATATACGGTGTCATAAGCCAAAATTTTCAGCTCGCGCTTCGCGCTCGCAAATTCGTCTCAGAAAGACTGATTCCTGACGTTGCAAAGTGAAGTGATGGATGTCAATCAAATTTTAAAATCTAGAATACACTACCTTCAGTTAATTATAAGCCAATTTTTTTCGGCTCGCGCTTTGCGCTCGCATACTTTTCTTTAAAAAGCTCATTGACAAGCTGATCCCTGGCGTCCCAAATAAGTAATGTTATGTAAAATTTTCTGCTCGCGTTTCGCGCCCGCAATTTATTTTTGTTAAAATGGAGGTGATCGTTACCTAGCTAGTAACATAATTCAAACAAAAATACATAAGAATAGAGGGGCCGGGAAATGTGCGTAAAATATACGGCCTTATTTGTGTCATTATAAGCCAAAATTTTCAGCTCGCGCTTCGCGCTCGCAATTCCTCTCAGAAGACTAATTCCTGACGTCGCAAAGTGAAGTGATGGATGTCAATTTTCAAAATTTTAAAAATCTAGAATACACTACCTTCAGTTAATTATAAGTCAAAATTTTCGGCTTGCGCTCGCAAATTTCTCTTAGACGGGATGACAATTTTCAAAATGTGTCGAGAACACACTACCTTCAGGTCATTATAAGCCAAAATTTTCGGCTCGCGCTTGCAAATTTCTCTAGAAAAGTTTATTATACTAGCTAGGCTGACCCCTCACTTCGCACTCGAATATGGTCTGCTCAATTTCTGTCAGAAAGACTGACTCCTGACATTGTAACGTGAAGTGATGGGATGTAAATTTTCAAATTATGTCCAGAATACACTATACCTTCGGTCCGCTTAGCCAACATTTTCGGCTCGCGCTTCGCGCTCTCTAAGTTTTCTAAACAAAAAGCTACATTGAGTGATCCCTGGCGTCCCAAACAAATAATGTTAGGTAAATTTTTCTGCTCGCGTTCGCAATTTATTTTTATTAAAATGAAGGTGATCGTTATCTAGTAAAAGAATTCAAACAAAATACATAAGAGTAGAGGGGGAAATGTGCGTAAAATATAAGGCCTTTGCATCATTGTAAGCCAAAATTTTCACCTCGCGCTTCGCGCTCGCATATGTGTCTCAGATGGGATGACAATTATCAAAATGTGTACAGAATTCACTACCTTCAGGTAATTATAAGCCAAAATTTTCGGCTCGCGCTACGCGCTCGCAAATGTGTCTCAGATGGGATGACAATATTATTATCAAAATGTGTATAGAATAACTACCTTCAGATAATTATAAGCCAAAATTTTGGGCTCGCGCTCGCAAATGTGTCTCAGATGGGATGACAATTATCAAAATGTGTACAGAATACATTACCTTCAGGTTATTATAAGCCAAAATTTTCGGCTCGCGCTACGCGCTCGCAAATGTGTCTCAGATGGGATGACAATTATCAAAATGTGTACAGAATTCACTACCTTCAGGTAATTATAAGCCAAAATTTTCGGCTCGCGCTACGCGTTCGCAAATGTGTCTCAGATGGGATGACAATATTATTATCAAAATGTGTATAGAATAACTACCTTCAGATAATTATAAGCCAAAATTTTGGGCTCGCGCTACACGCTCGCAAATTTGCCTCAGATGGGATGACAATTATCAAAATTTGTACAGAATACATTACCTTCAGGTTATTATAAGCCAAAATTTTCGGCTCGCGCTACGCGCTCGCAAATGTGTCTCAGATGGGATCAAAATGTGTACAGAATACACTACCTATCAGTAGATTATAAGCCAAAATTGTCGGCTCGCGCTACGTACGCCTCTGGAATTTCTCTAAAAATGTTCATATTATACCCTCCCCTGACCCCCCCCCCCCCGTAAAAATCCTTATTATTCGGGCCTAATATGTTCGCATTAATTTTTCTAAAACTTGTGCCCCCTCACTTTTGAAAACGCTCCGCCGGCCCTGATTAATGCATGCAAATAATAACTTTATTCTAATTTTCATGTTCTGTTCTAATCTTCATTGTTCAATAATGATACCTGAAGTGGTAATTATTGATCTTGTGACTTTGAATGAAATTGGAAATTAAAGTTTGTTCATTATCAAATATCCAAGTGTCAGTTTCTCTCATTAATGTTCTGAATTATCACGGGTGTGTTTACTGTTATAATACAACATCTTCTTGACACACAAAATAAAGAGTTATTCTCACCCTTTGTCTAGCATTTTTGAGTTTGTCTTTCATAAAGTTTCTTACTAAGTTTTATTTGGTGTAAGAAGATCCTTATAAACGCTACCAGCACCACACGCAGGCCGACATGATTGTACTGCACGTGTACTGTATTCATCAGAAGTTAGCTCTTTGATTATCATTGTGTTGCCAGTTTACTACCACGTAAATTAAGCAATACAAAATGAATGAAAATAAAATTATAAAATTACTTCAATAACATAAATATAGGTTTTCCCGCTCAAGTTCATCATTTCCTCACTCCATTTTATTTATGTGCATTCAAATTCCAGCAGCTGCCGCTTTCGTGCCAGTTGGGTCATACAAATTTTCAATTCTAGCAATAAATTTCATTTACGTGCACGCAAATTTTTGTTAGGTGCACTCAATTTCATTTATCGGCACTAACAATTTTGTGCGGTGCAAACGAATTCATATTATGTTCATTCAGTCGTCAATTTCATGCACCAATTTCCCAATTCGTTCATTTAATTTAAAACAAAATAGCGATGGGCTTGTTTTGGGGTAAACAATTTCATTAATAGGAATCCTATTTCCTACTTTGTGCACTTCATTTAATTAAAATCTTTAATTTTCAGGAATATGACCATATATACATGTATACCCACCTCAACTTTTAAGAGTGAGATTGTGGAGGTATATAATCTTCAATTTTGCGATCTTATTCCATCATACCTTAATTTAAGTTCTCAGTCTTTTTAAAAATTGTATCCACGATAGCACTCGTCCCCTTCACAGACTTTCTTTTTCTCTCTCTTAATTTCCTCGTAAAACAAGTATTCCATAGCAATTTCATTAGGCCCTTCTTGGCCCAAATAACATACGCTCAATGTTGAGTTTCTACTTTGAAATGTTTTATATTGGACTTTCTATCTTTAATTTTGAAATTGAACACACAAACTAGCACTCAAAACCAAATATGTCATATGCATGCACCGAACGAATTCCTCACATGAAATCGTCAGACAAGACAGTATTTTCATACGCAATACTCATAAATACGACAGTTCGTTACAAGAACAATAGATACTTTGTTCTTGAAAATCCTTCTGTGCAGGTCCACTTTGGTCGTTATGTTTGAAAATTTCTAGCCATCAATATCCTGATGAGCAAGGCATCTTACAAGCCTGTAAAGACCTTGAAAATGATAAGCATCACTTCGCGGAGACGTCTCTGCGACTCGACATCAACGCTAATTTTTTTTTTTTTGTCGGAAAATTTCATAAACATGTTTGATTTTCCCCCGACTCATGAAACGTCGTGGAGACTCGGGATACATCTCTGAGATGTCTCCAAAACGTCTCTGCAACTGCCTCAAAACCGTCTCAAAACTTTCCCAAATAAGTCTCAAATCCGTTTCATGACAAATGAGATACCATTATAACCCTTCACTGAACTATCACTAAAATTTCGATTTGTATACACTTATTTACAATTTGATTGCCTATTCGTGAATTTGTTTGAACGAAGGAAGACAAATTATGCCGAAGCCAGCTGTAAATCAAAATGAGTGCACATTCATGGAATTGTATGCTCCTAATGTGAATTCACATGAATGCTTTGTAGAATCGTTTGCAAATATACGGAATTTGAGTGAATAAAAATTAATTTGATTGGCGACGTGGTATCCACTTGCGTTAAATCGTTTGATCCGAATGGGAAATGGAGTGAACGAAATATGAAAATGAGCGGGAAAACCTATATTATTAATCATAATAGCCTAAAAATATTGTTGCACCAAACGTACGATCGTGAAACCATGACAACAATGTAACTGTACGCTATTTGGACGTGAGATGGCGCTGCACAACGCTGTACCCTGGGGTGCGACGGTACCCCAGTGTACGGCGCGGCATTGTCCCAGGCCTCAGTGATCACGACGGAATGCCTCGTGAATACTCGCCCCTTAATTGGTAAGCACAAACTTAGGAAAGTCTTTCTGTACAACAAGGCAGATATAGGTAAGCTGAAAGATGAGTTAAGAGGTATCAGTCAAGACATACGTACCAAATTATCCACAGACACACATATATGTGATGCGTCACGTCGAAATGAGAGACTAGTCGCGATTTTTGAAATCCATTTTATTTGATATTATTGATCACCTGGATTCATTGCTTGAATTTGATATAAACCCGACTGTAAGAGTAAATAGAAGTGGAGATATTAGCCTCTGAACGCGAGGAGAATTGTGCTCTTGAAATCAAAATCAAGAGAAAAACGTCTGCGAAGTTTGGACTTCCGTTTGACTCCGCGCCAGAAATAAGAACCGCGTACCACCGAATGCCCTAGCAACCACTTGTTACAAAGGTGAAACGATTGACCAATGAGGAGGCTGCTTCAGTATACAGAGAACAATACTCGTCCGTCACGCATGATCGAGGCAAGCGCAGCAAGCGGAAAAAACGGCGATGTTGTCTAAATAACATTCAATCTTCTCAAAAAAGAAGCTGAATTTGGTTAGTTGTTTTATATCTTCGTCAATAATAAAAACGTCATGCTCTTTCTAATTGTTTAAGAAAAAGTCCGCTCTTTTAAGAAAAGTGTTTACCAATCCTGGCGCTAAATTAGTTAGAAACAAAACTATTTTAAAACCTTTTGGGGGTTTTATTCCGATGTTTGCGTGCGTTCTTTGAATGTCAATCGCGTATACTCTTACTCATAATAAAGCGAGTCATTTTGATTGAACTCTGTTGGAAATTTTTGACATAATAATGGTCTATAGACTAAATCATTCTTGTACAGGGCTTATGCATTTTGTTTATATCTTTGAATAAGTATATGATAGAGATAAGCCTCCAAAATGTTTTAATAATATTTGCGCCTCACGAATGTATTTAGAATTCTCTGATCACGTTTATGAGCGGCTAGGTTAGCTTAAAAATGAAAATAAAACGTAAATTGATTTGCTCGATCTCGTCTTTTATGATCAAACTTGTTACAGTAATAAGAAGTATTAATAATTTAGAAAATGAATTATTTTAAAGAGTAAATCGTATTTTGTTTCGTCGTGTTTAGTAAAACAGCTACTTTTCTTAACACGTACTTTGTAAAATAAACTGCAGAAGACTTTAACCTAAATACTTGTATCAGAAGTATTATCCACATCACCCTCTTTTATATGCTCTATGTTTACCTGATGGAACAAATTTGTTTTTAGGGAGGTTTTAATTTCCCATCAGGACAACAGATATCGCGGCCCCTAAAATAAAAGCTGAAATTAACATTCATTGGGATCCAGATAGCTAAGTCAAGCAATAAGTAGCTTTTCCCAACTAACCCCCCCCTTCTCCCCACCCGATTGTTAGATTTGACATTCGTTTGTGTGCTTCGCGTATCCCGGATGAAACAGCTTTATTCACAGCAGTTGTGGCATCGCACGCAAAATTTCTGAGTGCAGCTAAAGAGAGTTTAGTTCGCTATCGCTCACAAAAACGAAACAAAAGCCAGTTGAAATCACACATCACATGACCGTGAACGTCCAATAAACAAAGCCATGCGTTGCTAAGGGCGGGAGCCTAAACGGAGAGGGAAATGAGCGTGACGCTCGCTTGTATGTCCGGAAAAAAAAATTATGACCGAAAAAAACACTCGCCGAAAACTGCTTTTTTACCACTTTTCCGTTATCATTTTCACTCATTTTTTTAACAGAGCAAAGATGAAGCATGGTAGAACCAGAAAATCAAAAAAAAAATTTCCTCAAAATTTTTGAGTTTTTTATTAGTTTGTCGATTTACTCGGATCTTTGATCTGCGACTTCTCTCTCATTTCGACAAGACGTATCACATATACACAGTTGAAGAAATATGGGATAGCTTTAAGCAGAGTCTGCACACAGCAGTAAACAAAACCATTCCAACAAAGACTATAAGTAAAAAGAATAGTACCCCTTGGATAAACCAGACTCTCAAAAGACTGTACAAACATAAACAAAGAGCATACAACAAGGCTTGTAAATCTGATAAACCAGAAGATTGGGAAGTGTACAGAAACTTAAGGAAAGAAACCAAAAAATCAACAAGAAAAGCACACAGGAAATATGTACAGAGTAAATGCCTAGACTCGGCAAAACAGTTTTGGTCTTTCGTGAAGTCACTCAAGAAAGACTCTATGGAAATACCAGCCCTAAAAGACAAAAACTCTGGTGAACTGGTAACTGACAGCAAACTGAAAGCTAAATTGCTGAATAAACAGTACCAAGAGCAATTCACACAGGAGAGACTCCATGATATACCTAAGCCTAACGAAACGGGTATACCTGATATGGCGGGTATCGAGGTCAATGAAGCAGGAGTCTATAAGTTGCTCAAAAATCTTGACCCACATAAATCCACAGGTCCGGACGGTATATCACCTTGGACACTGCGAGAAACTGCAGAGGAAGTGACCCCACCACTGACAAGTATCTTTCAATTATCTCTCTCAACAGGTGAGATCCCAGAAGACTGGCGACGGGCAAATATCACCCCCATCTTCAAGAAAGGAGATAAAACAAACCCCTCTAATTACAGGTCAATCAATCTCACTTCGGTATGCAGTAAAATAATGGAACATCTTATCCACACTAACATTATATCCCATCTAGATGAATACCAGATCCTGAAGGAAAACCAACACGGCTTCACAAAGAACCACTCATGTGAATCACAATTAATTTCTACTATACAGAATATCGCCAAGGAAGTAGACCAGAGAAAGCAGATAGATCTCATCGTAATGGACTTCCAGAAGGCATTCGACAAAGTACCCCACCAGAGACTTCTATCTAAACTATTGTCTTATGGCATAAGGGGGGAAACACACAAATGGATCAATGAATTCCTAACAAACCGTAAACAGAGAGTGGCAGTCGAAGGGGAACAGTCAGACTGGGTGACTGAGGACTCAGGTGTCCCTCAAGGCACAGTCACTGGGCCACTCTACATCCTTATATTCATTAACGACCTACCCGATGGACTGAATTCCACCTGCCGCTTGTTTGCTGACGACTGCATCATTTACGATCATGTCTCTAGTACGGAAGATGCACAAATGGTGCAAAAAGACCTAGACATGTTAGCCGAATGGCAAGCTAAGTGGCAGATGGATTTCAATGCCCAAAAATGCTATGTCATCCACATTACCCATGCACAGAATACTCTGAAATATGTATATAAGCTAAACAACTGCCAACTACCTGAAACCAAGTCTCATACTTACTTGGGAGCTGACATCTCCAACGATCTCACATGGAATACACATGTAAACAAGGCATGTGCTAAAGCAAATCGAACCTTAGGTTTCTTACGTAGGAACCTTTATGACTGCGCCAAAAACATCAAAGATATGGCTTATAAGATGCTAGTCAGACCATCCCTAGATTATTGCTCAACAGTCTGGGACCCCCATACCCAGCTACTGATAAACAAAATAGAGGCTGTACAAAACAGAGCAGCCCGTTTTGTCTCACGCGATTACTCTAGATATAGTAGTGTCACCGCCGTGAAGCAGAGGCTGGACTGGGAATCGTTGCACTTGCGCCGCAAAGTCTGTCGCATCTCAACATTTCGCGAGGGGCTTGCGGGTCCCCTATCCATTCCAGTACGAAAAGTCCTACGTCTGGTCCGAAGGCCCCTGAGGAGCTCCTCATCTATAAGCTTCATCACAATCCCAGCCAATAAGAACTGTTACAAGTATTCGTTCATACCCAGAACCATCCCTGAGTGGAACATCTTGACAGCACCCATTAAAGACATCCAAAATACAGACACATTAAAAAAAAACGTTCTCCAGACCCTAAGAAAGCAAAGCACCAACTAACTTCAACTTCTCTCTCCGCGCCACCAACATCGGCGCACCCCCCTGCCCGGTTGGCTCCTGTACTGGGGCATTGGGCAGTATACCAGAAGAAGAAGAAGAACTGTTGCATACACTACCTAGTCACTGTAGGTCCAGCGCCCCACACATTATTAAAGAATTCTATATAGCTTCCTTGTCCTTCCTCTGCCAACTTTTTTTTCTTCTACAAAAACTTTTCTCTTTTTCCAGCATGTCTCTGTCTCTATTGACCACTTACATCATACCTACAACCTCACTTTAAAAATCTCCTAGTACTTAAAATGTTGGAACCACTCCATGACTGCTGTAGGTCCAGTTCCCCATACATAATTGAAGAGTTCTATAGCTTCTATGCCATCCCGCTTGCAGATATGTCTTTATTTTACAAAAGATATGTTTTCTCCCACTTTCATGATTTATTTCAGTATGACTAGAGCTATTACTTTATCCTCACTTCCAAATTCTCCAAGAACTTTACCTGCTGCTTCCATTCCCTGCCCCAATGTCCATGTAGGACATGTCCTCCCCCTTGCAGACATCGTCTCTCTTCTATGAAAGGTATTCTCTTCCTGTTTTTCATGGTATACTATTTTGCGTGTCTCTATCGCTTACATCATATCGAAATCCTTTCTTCCAATTTCTCCTAGCACTTTACCTGTTGCACCCACTCCCTAGCAACTGTAGGTCCAGCTCCCCATACATTATTGAAGAGTTCTATAGCTTCCATGTCCTCTCCCTTGCAGACATGGTCAATCTTCCTCAAGTGACCGCTCTCGATGATCTCCAGGATCTTGTCAGCCATCTTTGTTCCGATTCCAGGGATGGCGCTGGCTTCCTGTGAAGAAGAAAAAATAAATAAAAAGAAAAGAGTGGAAGTGAGAACTTAGACAAATGAGACCTAAATTTGTTGATGATAACCTGGAGTAATTCATGAGCAAGAACTCCCATTTGCACTTCAGATACCATGTGTGTGCTCCAATGAACAAGCCACCAAATTGTGGATTAAAAGGAGTTTAGTCCTTGCCATGAAGCTAAATTTCTTTGCCAAGATGTAAATGTACATTTTGCACTCTCTATCCAGATGAGTAAAACTTGAGCGCTTCTGGTATCTTGTCTAAAACCAGTGTTACAAAAGAAACTGTATTACTTTATAGATTTCATTGTTGTTATTATCATAACATTGATATCCTTAATTCATTTGTTCATGGCAAGCTACATGTATGGCATGATTTCTCAAAGATTATTTGGAATATGTATATCTGACATAGCATCTGTTTTGAAGTCTTGAGTGTCTTCAGTGTAAGATTGTTTGATTAATCGGTGAGAATTTATTTTTGGTTGATACCACAACTCAAGATTAACTTTTGGAAGTATACCAAACAAAATCAAATTGAAAAATACATTTTATGACTTATTATTTCAATGAAGACAAAGAAGTACATGTAATTGGTTAATCTAGAAAGAAGTACAGGCCACTCCCATTAAAATGAGGTATCAGGACCAAGCTAAATACCTGGTTATAAATAAACTTGTGATAGACACTTAGATACATTTGATAATGGGACAGAGAAAATTGCCAAATTACAGTCCATTCCCATTATACTGATATGCTCAAGATCGGGTCAAATACCCTGCTATAATGAACTCTCATTATAATATTGAAGACATGGTCTACACAGACACATGTTTGAAATGAAGACTAGTTGAATTGCCTTGTTATAATGGAATCTCATAGTACATGTATCTATATAACAGGAGTAGACTGTACTCAGAACTTACTTCCCATGTGGTGACATCCTTTCCATGGTTCTTGAGTGCAGATATAGCCTTCTTATAGCCGAGAGCTCTCCATCTATCCTGTGTATTCTCATAAGCTTTCATCAGAACCTGATTACAAGATTCATACATTGTGATTAAACAGAGTTTGCACAGTCAAGCCATCAAAAGATCTTTGTATATCCTGATTGTGAGGTTCAGGCATTGTGATTAAACAAAATTTGCTACTCTATACCCAGATGAATTCTTATAGAAGCTAAAATTTTTGCGATTTTGGACTAGAAAAGGAAATTTGTGATTGCAAAAATTTCATCATTTTGGTAATGTTTTCACTACTATAAAGGCCTTATTTTGAAATACTCACTATTTAACTGACTCATAAAATTTTTGAAAATAAAAAGAACACAAAACATATGGCTTTAATATACAGTAACCTGAATGTAAGTTACAGAAATTGTGATTATTGAAATAAAATTTGCCACTCCCAATTAAGTTGAAGTAAATATACAGTGGTTCCTTAGAAGATTTCTTCTTCTTCTCCTTCTTCTTCTTCCAGTGCTGCTTCATGTCAGTCCAAATATTACGCACTGTTTTAGAAACATCAATTCAATTAAATGAGTGCTTGAGCACCCTAACATAAAGACTAATGTCAACTGCAACTTTATTTATGGCATGAAGTAAAAAGTTTGCTTCTACTGATCTCAGGTCCTCTCAACAAGTACAGAAGAGTCAAGTGACTGATTGAGTGCATGGGTGAAAGCTATGGTTAGATATAGACAATACTTTGTGTTATCACTTTGGACTTCATATTTATCGATTTCTGAAATATAAATTTGATATATTTTTGTAGATTAATGCATACCTTGCCAAGGTTTTCAGGCAGGTTAGAATGCTGAGGAAATAGCCAGAATAGTATCTTTAAACATTCTATTCCATATCCAATTTCAATAAACATAAACATACCTCTAATTTCTCTGTGATGTGCTGATTATGCGTTGTTTTATGAGCAGTTGAAGGACGAGAACAAACCCAATTTCCCCTCTGAAAAAGAGATAGGCAAAAATAAAATTGTCACCAAGCAGACTTTTTATACAAATGCTGTTAGAGTTATTATGTTACATATATTTTGTGTAAAAAATAAATTGTATTTAAAAGTAAATAAAATTGGTCCGAGAATATCCAGAAATTTTAATCATCACTCAATGCAGTTCCTGAATATACCTTTGTTAGTTTTGCTCCTTTTTTTCTCTTGTCTTTTAAAGAAATAAAAGTCCCTTAATGTAATTGAAATTTATACAAAACAAAACACAAATACTGTATCAAGGTGTAGTTAATTTTCCATCCATCTACGTATCCATTTTTGTTCAAAAGTGATGTTATGAAAGTTTGAATATCATGTATACAGTGTGTTCCTAAAAAAAGATAACCGAAGTTCAAAGGTCAGTCATTTTAAAAATACATGGTTTATTCTTGTGATTTGTTAACTAAAATACTAAGTAACTCATCAGCTTTAATTTAAGACATTGCTGACGTCCAAACTG
>CALNVZ010003432.1:33515171-33538350 GCA_940671915.1 Paracentrotus lividus
CAGTGGGGTGTACCACAAAGACTTACGATTGATTAAAAGTTACGATTGATTTTTTCTTGGTAGCCTCATCATGGACAGGATTCTCCAAAGTTGATGATCTAAATCCTAACTCTAGCCCTAACCCTACTCTTAATCATATCCAAATCCTAATCTACGACTGTACCTGGTTTCCAAATGAGGCTGCCGAGAAAAAAATCAATCGTAACTTTTAATCAATCGTAAGTCTTTGTGGTACACCCCACAGATCCTTCCGTTGTGGCTACTAAGCAAACTGAATTTTATATCTTTGTAGCAAACTTTACTATTTGTTGAAATAATTGTGCGTTCTTTTATTTGCCCTAGAAAACAATTGAATTGGATTAAATTACTTTATTTCTAGGGCTACTAAAGGTTATCAAGAGAGAATGTCCCGGGCTTCCGGTATTTGTTCTGATACGACCAAGGGGAGGAGATTTTATTTATAGCATGCTGGAGTTTGAAGTCATGAAGCAAGATATCAGTTTAATGAAGGAACATGGTGCTGATGGGTTTGTGCTGGGTGTACTCACAAGGTATAGGACAATAATAATAATGATGATGACGATGATGATGATGATGATGACGGTGAGGATGATGATGATGATGATGATGATGATGGTGATGATGATGATGATGATGATAATGATGATGATGATGATGATGATGGTGATTATGATGATGATGATAGTGATAATAATGATAATAATAAAATCTGTTTTTTTTATATAGCACTTTTCCAGCTAAACTGCTCAAGGTGCTTTACAGAGTATTATTCCCCCATTCATAGGATTCAATTCCATACTGGCTGGCTGCCATGCATTTATCGGCTCCTATATGGAATTATCGTCACATCCGGGTACCCATTTGCACGTGGGCGGAGTCAAGCAAAAAACAGATAAAATGTCTTGCCCAAGGACATGATAAAAATAATGATTCAGTCCATTCCTTGTATAACTAGGAAATCTTGTTATAATTAACACAGAAATAAATAGACACAATGTAATATGTTTGAAAATGGGAGCGGGAGAATCAGCTCATTATAACCAAACTCATATCTGTATCTGGGAGTAGACTGTACATTGAACATACAGAGTGTGTGTGAATTTTATGTTGTTATTTAGTTTTTAATTCTTAAAATGAGATATATAGAAATAATTATTAATGAAGAATTGATCTGTCTGTTATTATTAGTATCATTGTGCTTGTATAGTGGTTGCTTGCTCAGCTTAGGCATGTAGTTAAAATCGATGTTTGACTAAATAACCATGACAGTGACTACCTTTATAAAAAATATCTTTATTTTGATATGTCTTCAACATTTCCTTTCAATTTTATTTTTAGTGATGGAAGCATTGACAAGGATAGATGCAGAGAATTAATAGGTATGTTATTTACAATTTAGGATAGATTTCTTTGAATATACTGCTACAGTCCACTCCTGTTATAACAAGGTGCTTGGCCAGATTAAAAAATAGTGTTATGATGAATAAATGTGCACCTAGAAACATGTTATGTAAAAAATTGAGCTCTGACAAATAAAATGTTGGATTACATTGGAAACAAATTACAGTGGCATGGCCTCTACACATTTTAAGACAGAGACAACATATATCTTGATATTGAAGATGATGATCATTAGTATTTATCATACCTTACTATTTTTACCTCCAGATCTGTGCAGACCACTACCAACAACATTTCATAGAGGTAATATACAAGTATGATTCCTTTCGTGTAACAACTAAAATACTTTGAAGTTGTGCAAAGTATTTATTCCAGAAAAGTGTTGGATAATCGTTGTGATATCTTAAAGCCACTACGAACTAACAGCCTCGTATAGCACCACCTCAAGTCCTCAACTTTCATTTGAATGAAAACATACTTTTTCACTTCTCAATGAATTAACACCGTGATAATTATGTTGCTAAGTAGCAAAACACATACTTTTCCCCTCAAAACATGTTAGTTTTCCAATACAAACTAAATTGTAGGTTAATTTATACACCAATTTTTTAATAGTTATCTCAAAAGGTATACTTTAAGACTAGCTATTTACAACACACAGTCAATGAGAGTGTTGCTCAGTTTGCTCTCGCTTTAATGCATATTATTCATTGGTTCAAAATTATTGTGAGCAGATTATGATAGAAGTAACTTGTAATACAATGCAGCTGGATTCAATATGATTTTTATGCAAAGAATTAGTTTCATAAAAAAAGGTATTATTGTTACCCTTGCCATATTGAAAAACGAATTGGTTTTTGTCAGCTTTTTTGTCAACTTGATTTATTTTTAAAAAAATTTCTCACATCTCATAATAAATCAAACGTCATATGAAAGTGAATTCTTAGACTCTATAATTTTTTGTTTATTCTTCTTCCACATCACTCCCTGTCTGTCTGTTTCCTTCTTTTTCTATCTCAAACTCTCTCTCTCTCTCTCCCTCTTTCTCCCCCTTTTATTTCCTCCCACTCTCTATATATCTCTATCTGCCTTCGTTTCCCTTCTTAACCTGTATCAGTCTTACTTTTTCTTCTTCTACACTCTCTCTCTTTCTCTCTCCCTTCTTTTTCTTTCTCCCTCTATCTCCTTCTAACTTTTCTTTTCTCCTTCCTTTTCCTTCGCAATCTCTCTCCCTCTTACTTTTCCTTCACTCTCTCCCCCTTCTTGTTTCTTCCCAATCTATCTTCCTCTTACTCTCTCCCCCTCTCTCTCTTTCTCTCTCTCCCCCTCTCCCTCTATCTCTCTCTTTCACTACTCTTTCACCCTCCATCTATCTTTTCTCTACCCTTCTCTTCCTTTCTCTCCCTCCAGCTTTTGACATGTGTGCTGATGCGTATACTGCTCTAAAAGACATCATTTCTCTAGGCTTTGACCGTCTGTTGACCAGTGGTCAAGAGTCCTCCGTCTTAGAAGGGCTGCCCTTGATTGCTGAGCTTGTGATCAAGGCTCGAGGGAGAATTATCATCATGCCTGGTCAGTATGTTTACAGCTGTACAGTTCAGAATTATCATCATGCCTGGTCAGTATGTTTACAGCTGTACAGTTCACTGTTGGAAACCACTTAATTTACTTGTTATAACAAAATCTTGTTATAAAGACATATAGGTACACACATATATATATATATATATATATATATATATATATACAAGCATGTGCAGTTTGTTTAAAATAGGTCAGACCAAATTGTTTTATTATGATAGTTTCTTGTTATATTATTCATGAAAGGAGTAGACAGCAGTATTTGACATACAGCTCAATTAGATCGGAAATGGGGGAAAATTCCAAAACACTCTTTTGCCCAGACAACTCTAATACTCCACTCCCATTATAAGACAATTGGCTTAATAATAATAATATACCACTTTTATATAGCGCATATCACTATACATTTAAGTCCCTATGCGCTTATTGCAATAAAAGTCTTGTTATACCTTGGAGGAAGGTTATACTGAATATATAGATAACTAGACACATGAGCACATGTTGAAAACTGGGACAGGGAGATATCATTGTTGTAAGAAAAATCTTGTTTCATTCGTATTTGTCATGGTAAACCAGAGTAGATTGTATACAACTTATATCTGGAAACATTACGCTTGTTCTTAAGACCTCTGCTTATGTTATCTTTGTGGTATGTATCTAACGGTAAGATGATAGAGCGATATTGCGGCATGTAGAACACTCCTAGCAATTCCCAATTTGATATGTTAATCTCCAGTTCTCATTTCTTGCAGGTGGTGGTATCACAGAGCGCAACCTCCAGAGGATCCTTGATGGGAGTGGGGTGAAGGAATTTCACTGCTCCGCTAGAAATACTCGGCAGTCACTGTCAACCTACAGGAACACTGTAGTGTCAATGGGAGCGGCACTGAGACCACCAGAGTTCAGTGTCAAATATGCAGATAGTGAGCTGATTAGGAGACTGTGCGGCATACAGACAAAGAGATGATACAAACGGAATTCTTGATTTATCAGTTTCCATGGCAATCAATTTTGGAGAGATGAGGGTTTGCTTCTTTCTGTCCCTGTATAGATATGTATGTCAGGCTGCCAAGAACAATTTTACAACACTTGAAATTCATGACTTATCAAAATAATAACTACCATTATAGTATAGAACTTCTTTCCAGTTACCGATGGAAGTGCTTTTAAAGATGACAGTATATTACCACCTGTCAAATTTGACGCTTTAAGTGCTCACTCTTCTATCTGATGGAATCATTCCATTCAGTTACTGTTTTACAGGCTAGTCCAAACGCAATGATGTTTGCATCCAACTTGTTGAACTACTGGATTGCAAGAGACAATGTAGAAAAAGATGGTTTACTGAAAGCACAACTGGAATTTTTTGCAAACTCGTACTTTGGAGTGTGTTAGGTTGTAAGCCCCCCTTTCTGATGTCTGCATTGTCTTCTAAGGTATTTTATATAAAATTATACTTTAGTTAACTTCCCCTGACCTTAACATATTAGGACTTTTTAGACTAAATTATTTTTCTCTTTCTTATAGGCTAATGACATTCTAAAGTTATGTTGAAAAAAAAAAATTGATGTAGAACAATATCAACCATTCAAGTTCCTGTTCAGTTTTTAATAAATTTCAGAATGTTGATAATCTTTGAAGGTTTCACTGGTGGTAGAACGATTAGAAGTTGAAGGTTTCACGGTACACCAAGTAATCTTTCTTGAGGGTATGAGTGGTCCTGAAAAGGACCTACCCAATCTCGACGTTTCGGTGAGCATGTTCTCACCGTCTTCAGGAGAATGAGTCAGAATGTTCATATTACATTGCCTCCTGCAATTATTTATTTAATTTGTATCATCTTTTGATACTGTTATCAAGTTAATCAAGCATCTTTATCTTATGCTTGTAATGATCTTATCCTGATTCAGTTTATTCAGCATAATAAAAATATGCATTAAAAAAAAAAAATTTATTGATTAATTGATGCAAAGATTTTGAGTGGTGGGTCGGTACATTCGGGAATAAAAAATTATATATAAAAAATGCAGAGTTGTTAATTTTTCCTTGAAGACAGGGAGAGAGAGAGATAGAGAGAGAGAGAGAGAGATAAAGAGAAAGGAGAGTGAGAGAGAGAGAGAGAGAGAGAGAGAAAGAGAGTGAGAGAGAGAGAGGGGGGGAGATGCTGTGTGAGCGTGTTGGGAATATTTTCATAAAACACCTACATATTTAGACATATTTAAACTATGGGGTTGCCATAATTAGCCAGAACAGATGAGTCTTGGTTCTTGTTATTTTTTTTCTATTAGTTTATAACGACAGATGGCACTAGACCTCTTTCATCACCAGGCGTTAGAAATATGTATAAGAAAAGATATTGCTATGATGTGTGTTTAAAATCATTGCTTTGTATTAAATAATTGATGTGAAATAGTTTTTCTAGGGATAGAAAATTAGTGACCCAAGTATTGTCATAATTGAATTGATTATTGTCTGAGCACATGGTTGCAAACTTTCAATATCACATACTATAGAGAATAGGTAAAAAGACATTTTAAGTACCCATTCCTCTTTTAACAGGTCTCTACTTAGGTCAGTACAGTCTATTCCTGTTATAATGAGTGGAGACCCAGGGCATAATGGACCTGTCTTGAGGGGGGGGGTGTGGGGAAGGGAGGAAAGGAGGGGGGGGGAAAAAATGAAGAAAAATAGAAAAAAGAGCGAATATTGAGGCAAGTTTAGGCTTTTCGGAGTGCTTTTGAAAATGGGAGAGGCTGAGTAAAAAAGTAAGGGCTGATTATACTAAAAAAAAAAACACACACAATTAATTGGTCATTTTCATATGTGTACGAAGGGTTGAGAGCTGAAGCCCCCCCCCCCACTCCAGTTCCAAGACCCCCTGTGATTGACTTCGTCTAAGGGATGCCTCGAGAATTCCCATGGGAAATACCAACATCAAAACACTCTTCAACACAAAATACACACACAATCACACACGTTTTTCTTAAAAGTACTAGCAGTATACAAAAATAGTTTTTTGTGATGTTAATTAATTACACAATGTCATGATGTTATCTATATGATTGATGAATTAATCCTAGAGAAAGTATACAGAGTGAATAAAGGAGAAAATATTGCACTCTTTCGATGAGGCCTAATGTGCCTTTTTCAAGTGCGATTACATATCAATTCTAGTTGTAAACTTAAGAGATAGAGGAGCTACCATTCTACTCAAAGCGAACGTGCCCATTGACTTTTTTTTTTGTTTTTGGACAGTTTTTCACTTATTTTTCTTTATTGTGGCGAGCACTACCTTTCAAAGAAATGTTCAACTTGAATAAGTACGTTAAGAGTCTGAATTTTCAAAATAGGAATAACTTATTGCAAAGGAAAAAAAAAGTCCTGTCACTTGTGTCAATTCGAAAGCCTAGTCAGATCAAATTCCTGTACAATATGGTATATTTTGCTCTCAAAATAGCTCATGCGCTGGCATAGTTTTGATCCTCGATGCCGCATTATACCATTATAGCTTATTGTTCACAGGGCAATTAAAAAACTTGAATTCTCAGCTTTCGCGGAGATGGTGCATTCATTTTAATTGATTTTAAAAAGTCCTGTCACTTTGAACATAATCATAAGAGGTTCTTCCTCGACTAGTCAATATTTACGCTTATCACATACATGCGAATGGCATCTTCACAAGACTTGTGACAAGTTCCACAATCTATGTCATTGTTTTGAGCATCAATTTATATGAATTGCATATTCTGATTACAACTTCAGCAAATATGTTTATAAGCTTGCCAAATGTGTTTTTAAACCATTGGTCTGGAGAATCTATTACTAACAACATGATAAAAGTTCATCAAGTTCTTTCATCTCCACGAGTAGATTGCTCACGAACGGACTAATCCATTCCACTGGAGGGAAGTCTTCTTACGCAGGTTTTTGTGAGCTAATTTATTATTGCAGCCAGCTGTATAGATTTCTGCGCTTCTCAGCCGTATTTCCAACGTCACTTTGTTGCGTCTGGCCTCTTGATAATGGACGTGCCTTGTTTAATTACGATTTAATGCCGCACATTGGTATACGTTACTTTACATTTTACATAGAGTAGAATTATATGGTGCAGAAATTTGGATAATTCACATTCTATTAACCGCTTGGCATTATGGGGCCATGAATCTCACAATGTCATACAAATGAAACTCATATACTCATAGACTCATTATAAATGGAACATGTAGTCAAATTTAGCTCAAATAAATGTAACAAATTAAAAATTTATTATTATCATTATTATCTTAACCTGATCTGATCTTCTTTCGTCTTTTTACTTTAACAATGGACAAATGGCTTAGAGCAAGCATTCATAATATTCTTTCCCCATTGATACACTGATATCATGCGAAATATGCAATGGGATAGCGTATTTTACTTCGCAATCTTCACGTTCTTTTACCTTTCAAAATAATTATTCAAGCAGTGGTTTGTCCACAAAGGGTTTTAGGGGACGTGCTCCCTATAATCTGAGAACCATTCATTGACAGAACCTGTTAAAATCAAAAAATTTTGGCGCCCCCCCCTATTTTCTAATCCTGCACGGATCCGCCACTGTTAAGTCGAGTCGGAGCTCTGGAGAGATAAAGATAAAGCCTACGTACAAAACTCTAATGCTACAGTCACACAGACACAAACGTTTAGTCACGTTTTTGTTGTTTTACTTCTATTCTATCATTTCTTATGTATTTATTTGTTTTATTAAATGAACAAAATTATCACTATTTCCACTGCTGACTATGACGGGAAGGCATCCGTGGGGATTCGCAGAAAAAAAGGACGCAACGCCGAACGTAACTCAACGTAAGTGTTTGTAACAAAAACGCGCGAAAATAGACTATTTTTAGCGCCTTGAGGAGTCACGTACTATGTTAATGGTTTATTTATCTTCTGCGCGAGCCTCCTCTGGTCATTATGATGCTTTCGTCAAACATGTCGTAGTAATTTTTGACTTCATCAACAAGAAATCCATTACTGTTTTTACAAGGTTTACATCATTATACGACTTCTCGGCTTCGTTAGATCTACGGAAGATGGTAAGTTATTGCTGACATTTCTCATTTTTGAGTATTTATTCCATTATTTTTTATTTATGTATACAATAATAATAATATTAGTATAAATACAAGTCAAATCAAATCAAATCAATTTAATGAAAGAAAAAAAATCCGCTCTTTCGGATTATCATACATTGTCATTTAAGACTAGACAATAACAATAAACATTCTAATATATATATATATATATATATATAGATATATATATATATCTGGAGATAACAATTGAAATCGTGCCATGTATCATATTTGTGAAAGAATACTAGTGTTAATCATTGCTTATTTCACGATTACTCTTCACAACTTGATGTTGTAACTCGCCCGATATTGTTGGTCGATATCGATGATATTTGTATCATTTAGAACTGGAGAGCAAGTAACAGATAATAGTTTTAAGGTCGTACACATAATTTTAATTTACGAGTACGACCTTCTGAAAGTCTAGCATCAAAAATAATTTCGAAAATGCTTTGTTAAATATGTAATTCACTATCTGTGAGACTGTCATCATGGTAATAGTTAAACGTAGATTGAAAATGACGCAATGTCTAATTTTTAGGAATATTAAAACAAAACAAAATGTCAAAGTTTAAGAACTGGATCGTATAACGAGGAAGGTACAATATAAAAATATTATTTCACTTTAATAATTCTCAATTATTCTTAAAACCAGAATGATCAAGTTTTTTCTCTATAGATTCAATCGAGTGGTAAAGTACTCCAAATTGAGCTAACTCACTTTGGAATACTTTACCACTCGTTATACGATTAATCTCTTGAGTGAAAATGTGGTTTTCAATCTATACTCATACTTATTTGTGCAATAAAACAAGTATCAATCAATTAAACCATTAATAAGTCAATAATTATTGGATATTAGTAAGTAATGCAGCGATTATTCATTTGCGATTGTCCAAACATTTTTTTTTACTGATAGTGATATAATATTAAAGTTACAATTGTGACATCGAGATTATTAACAGTTTTTTTTGTGTTCGCAGAATTGCAGAAGGTCTGTAAAGTACAAATTTTTTTCCTGAATGTACAGCTTGTTTGTTCATGTAAATATATGCGAGGCCCAACTGAATTGAATATTCTCTTATATGCCCTAACCAAGATACTGCTACGTAGGATGTAATATATGCGGAGTATTCTACGAGCAGTAGTTCAAGTGTTATCCGACATAGAACAAACATATTATCATGGATCTCTGCATGAAATAGTAGGTGATAGCCATTTTTTTTCTCTCTTCGCTATTTTTTGTTTGTTTTTTTTTTTGGGGGGGGGGGTAGGACGTAGAAGAATCTCAGAATCCTCAAATATTTAAAAATTATACCATATTAATCTAAACTTTGATCAAAGACAAAAAAAAAAAGAAAAAAATGTTCATCAGATTGACTATTGACAACTAAACCCTCCCTATGGCTAACATATGACCTTCTGAAGGCCATAATTTGTGACACCTACCCCCCCTCCCCCCATCGCTCGACCAGCGTGACGTCATAAAAAATTAATACATGTTCCTTTTTCCTCGCCCGTGTGACGGGGGAGAAATTGGGTGTACCGAAATCTGGATCACCACTGGGGCGGCCAAATCCCGCCGGGCCCCCGGTGCCAAACCTGGATAGGAGATTGTGAAGGTCACGAAGGTGGTCTATTTTAGTCACCACAAGCTTGTGATTTTTTTCAAATCTTAAATTGACGTTAAACACTAATTTCTTTGGGATGATAACATCATCCCAAAATTAAAACCATTTATTATTAAAAAATTATATTTTCTTGTATTATCACGATTATCTATTAACAGACTAACATCAGTCATGGATCGATGTCCTCGACTATCCCTCTGAGAATCCGTATGACGATGAGGACTTGGTACACCGAATAGTCTTGATCTGGACTGCTACATTCTCGTGTTTGGTGTGGTGGGCAATGTCCTTGTCATTGCAGCTGTATGGCTTCATCGAAATCTCAGAAACACGGTAATTATTAAAATGTTACAAGCTCTTCATTTTGTTTAAAGACCTGGCGAAAAGAAAAGACGTGAAATACCTGAATTACAAATCGAACGTAATCTAATAAACTCCATCTGAAACTACTAATTTTAAACATTTTTATTTACTACCTAGAGAGTAGTTCCTTCCTCCCACGGGCCTGATTTGCTTCGTCGGTGAATGACGTAATATTATACGTGTGGAGAGCCAGAGCTGTCCAGCGTCTAAGCATCATTGAGTTTGCCCTTACAAATATTTGATTCAACAACAATAGTAAGCCCATCTTTTTATTTAGGGTCACGTCTCTGTGACGTCTCCGAGACGTCTCCTTAGTTCCCGCGACGTTTCATGAGTCGCGGAAACTACTTTAAGGCGGCTCTTTGAAAATGCTTCTAGACAGTTTGTGAAAATTATTGTCGTGGAGACGTCGTGGCGACGGAATAAAGTATCGGAGACGTCTCTAATACTTTTTATCCGTCGCGGAGACGTCTCCGCGAAGTGAAATACCTCTCTTAGTTCCTAAAATCATGATAATATTTTCTTTTCTAGTACGGTATTGAATTTACCTCAATACTGCAATATACTACTAGTCTACAAATATATGATCATAGAGTTTGCGATGTAATCAATTGTTATACTCTGCCCTCTAACCCCTGCCCCTGCTCCTAAGCTGATATTACTACTCTTTTGCCTAATGGGATCGCCTGCGTTCAGTACTTGATGGGTATAGTCTATTCAGAGTTGTATTCCCCTAAAGAATCAATATAATCAATGCAAACTATGATCTTTAAATGTAATTAGGTTTAATTACAAATCAAACAGAGGAATAGGAGAAAGGACTCGAGAAGAAGAAGATACTCTGGCAATATAATCAATATAATCTCTTTCGTTTCTCTATAAAGGCAGTAGAAACAGAATAACCCCAATATGAAGTTCTCTCCGTCGCTAACTCCATGAAAGTATAAATCTAAATCTATTAGTGGTATTATTAGAAGCATACCTTTATGAATATATATTTGTAAAATGATTTGAACTTGTGATTCAGCTATTAATGATTCAAATCATAAACTTTCTTAAAATGTACCATGTAGTAGAAATAACAACAAAAAAGTTCGTATGATTGATCAAAATCTCCATCCAACCATTGATGCAGCATTTCCGGACTGTTAAGAACTGAAATGAATTTTTTAATTGGCTTTGTCATTAATGTTATTTTAATTTCAGCTGAATAAACCTTTGATTCAAAATAATTCAGGTTGGGGAAAAATATTTTGCTCTATAAGAGTTTGAATTGGTCCTTATATGCCGGTATTAGAAATATTCAAAGTACAAATTTCTAATTTTAATTCTGTGCACAAACAGAAAACAAAATGATAGAGACGGATTAAAAGTTTTCACACCAATAACGTACTCGGAAATCCCCATGTCACTCATGCATGCTTATCAAATCTTCTCCGTTTGTGTTTTTCTTTTTTTAACTAAGCAGATTTTTTGTTAAATAAACAAAAAAGTATATAATATAACAATGTATCAACGATTCTTTTCCAGGAAATGCTTTTGTTGTGAACCTGTCTGTAGCTGATATTGGAGTGTCTCTCTTCATCAACTCATTTGCTATCGTTGGCATAGAAACCAATGGACGCTTCTTCGTTGGCAAGGACTGGCTATGTGAGTTGCTAGGCGTAAACTGCATCATGAGGTAGGTATAAGCTCATTAGGAAATAATATCCTCTTATGTTTTATATATTTAATGAAAATATATTTCCTTAGTTGAGGTAACAGTTGCTCGCTGTCATGCTACCAAAAAAAAAAAAAAATACCAGTAAATTTAAAATGTATACGTACAATGAGATATATATGAAAACAAAATAGAGATATTGTGTTTATACAGTCCCAAACTTGTTTGATGAATGTCGTATACTTTCATAATGAAATTTTTAATTTATGTTGCTCTTCAGTTTTATTGTCATATTTCAGTTTCCAACTATCCACTATACAATATTGGGAACAAAGACAGATCAAAATAATTATTACTGGAACGTACTTAGAATTATTATTTCACGATATGAAACAAACATAACTAAACAAAATATTAAGAAAGTGGAATTCCTCACCGAAACCAAGTTGATTTTAACACACACAACATACATGCACACACACACACACACACACACCCACACACACACAAACACTAAGGGAAATGAGATAGAAAAGGTCAGCGAAAGTTTGACGAAAATTTGGCAAAGGATAAACAAAGATATTCTATTTTAGAATTTAAGGTGGTGACGTCACTGTGAGGTGCTCTCCGATAAACTTCCAATTTGTCATGCACTACCTTTGCATTTCATTATACACACGCGTCTATCTTCATCCCGCAACCATGAAAAAGTGCAATATATGGATATTGACAGAATACAATATAACCGTGTTATCATTTGCCCGATTTTCGTCAAACCTTCACTAATGATGCATTAAAGAGAGAGTACATTGATCACGCAAGACTTAATTGACCAGCTTCCCGGCTAATCGACTCTTTACAAATGTTGAACTTGTGATCACGGGTAAAATACCTAAAAATACCTAATGGCCTCAAACCTAATAAACCATTCAAAATAGCCTTTGACATGTTGAATCAACCCTCGCTGAGATTTTCATTCTGTATACATTTCCCGTTTTGTTCAATGAGCTGCAAGGCCAGTCATTGATTTTGCATCACGCATTTTATCGGCAATGGTGAATCAATGATTTGAAATTTGGGGGAGGGGGGAACCGCTAAATTTTAAAAATAAGGGGCGCATGTGGGACCCAGTCTGCGGTTGCTATCATAGAGGAGGTTGAGTAAACTTTATTTTACTCTTCAAATTACGGTATGTAGACCAATAATTCTTTGTACAAAATGTTTAATGAGTCTTAAGAGCAGCACCCTTTCGACAACACCCTTTCATCACATTGTCTCTAGCATTAGGGGGTGATCGGATTGTGTCTCAAAACAAATTGCACACCATGATCACAGTACGACCACACCATGATCACAGTACGACCACACCATGATCACAGTACGACCACTCCATGACCATGATAACCACACTGCAACCACACCATGATCACACTGAGACCCTACCATGACCGCACTGCAAACACACCATGACCATAACATATTTAAGACCACACTATGACCACACCATAACTACAGCATGGTCACTAGGCCTACATTACCACACCATGATCACACTAAGACGACACCAAGATCACATTATGATGACGCCATGACCACACTGAGATGGGCGATCATAGCATAACCACACCTGGAATATATTGTGATAAACTGGCAGTATGATTAGTAAGAATTATGTAAAGAAGAAATTGATCAGAATTTCAATGACCTTGATCTTTTAATCTAATGTTCTTTCTTTTATTTTCGTTTAACCATGCAGTTGCGCATGTTCCATATGGACGATCGCTGCTGTCGGTTTGAATCGATACGTAAACATCTGTCACTGGACCCAATACCACATTATCTACACTAAGAAACATGTCATCATCATGATCGCTTTCATCTGGATCTTCTCTTTTTTCTATGACCTTCCTAACATCATCGGCTGGGGGCGACTCCACCATTCGAGCTGGATAGAAATGATAGTTGTACAGTACAACTGCCTTAACGATAAAGTACGACCATTTCTTCAAGTTGTCCTTAAGCATTGGATTAAGAGCTCGCCCTCTATATCATATATCTTCAGTTACCCATTACTCCGGTATTTACATCGGGGTATTGGCATCCAATTGCATCTGGGAACCCTGCACCCAAAAGTTCCGCACAATATGGCCCGACTCTTCGTCAACCCGAGCCTCCGATCCCTCCCCACCCCGCCGCTCAATCCTCCGCATCATCGACCTGTTTCGGGTCGCGATGTGGGCCCCACGCTTTGATCCCTCCGCTATCCCCCAAAATTACCATAAGTGAGTTGGTCGAAAAACCTACCTATTAACCATCTTGCTGGCCACACCAGATAGTGGTCAACTGTGTTCTTTCGCATCAAACCAACAAACACTCCGTCAAGGATACAATATGTTCTAGCAAATGCTGATCTGTAGGAGATGGAGGATAACCGAATTGCCAAAGAGCATATAATTTTCCATATCGCCAGAAGCAACAAAGAAAATAGACATGAACATTAACTTATTATCACCTCCTTTGAGAAGTTTGAATAATGCCAGTCCATCTGCATTTGTCAAAAGTTGCGTGAATGTCCTTGAACACATGCCTCCAATCAACAAATAGTCTGTTTACCAAGCAACGGTCTCATTTATTGTAGCCAGTAAGGGAAAAAAATGACTGTGCCCCCTCGGTTTGCCAGCCCGCCCTAAGCATCGGGGAACATATGTTGGCGCATCCCCCATTTGTTTACATGCCCAAAGCGTATTGCTTCGTGGTCGATTTTGGTCCGATAATTTTAGACAGCTTGCGCGTCAATGTACATAATTCTGCCATGACCCGCGAACACGGGTCTTGGGGCGGAGTGCGAGGGCCGGATCAGTCCATTTGGCAGATTAATCGAGGACCCCTGCCCCATAAGGGCTGATGCAGACGGCCACGCGGGCAGCGAGAGGGCGCCCCACTTCAAGAGGCGAATCTAAAGATACAGAAAAAAACGACTATGCCCCAAAAGCATCAAATATATCTATAACTGATTATGGTGTTAATGTCCTAAGAATTAATCTAGTCTATTGGTAGTGGATTTGTAATGGTAAACAGCGCACATTTACCAATAATCATAAGCACAGATTGCAATTCTTTAATTAATCGTATTCCCCAACGCTTTGCCTGTTAGTGACGCCAAACCAGGAGATAAGCACACAATCCACAGTTCACATTTTGTTTTTTTTTTTTTTTTTTGCATATCTGTCACGGGTGCTTGACCACTGCTTACTGTTAAAACTTGTTTCACTTCAATAAAACATTGAAACCATTGATTGAATGAAATTATGATTGAGATTTTATTAGTTCTTGTCTCATCTCAAACATAAAATTCAATACATAATAGTACAAATTAACCAAATCTTTCACTCATCTAAGAACTTTCTGCATGCGATCTCCACTAGCTAGTCCGTCGTGATGTCGACCGACACGGCTCCGGGGTTGATGTAGCTGCTCCGTTGATCGTACCCGTCAGTCTCCCAGCTTCTCTGCGTCCTTGCTAAGCCTCCGCCGTATTGGGTTTATCTCCGTCCTGAGTTCCCCGCTGTAAAATTTACGACTCGACACTAGCGATACATTGTAGAGCTACTTATATTAGACTATATCTTGCAGAACATCAGTAACAGTTAATAGATGAAATAAATCCAATTCATCACAAAACCATTCTTTGAACAGGAGTAAATTGAATAAATATTACGAAGTCAAAACATGCTTCGCATCCTTGCATCCAGCATGGCTGCAGCTCCTGTGACGTAACAATACAAGTTCCACTGTGTTTATTTTTGGAAACCCGTCAAACCGAAATACCCACAGATGTTTAACATGCCTGCCTGGTACATTATGATTATTATTCCAAGGAAAATTATTTATAACACGTGAATTCTAACGTAGATTACTCAGGGTGCAAGTTTCAAAATTTTGGTGCAGATATTTTATATTGGCAATATGAGAACTTTATATTTTGATAAAGATGTCACTTTTAAAATATTGGGCTTTGCTATCTTCCCTTTGTTCATTTCATTTTGTTCAAGATTTCCACAATCTCATCGATTTAAAGTGCTTTTAATATAATGTTTACAGACAAAATACTGCCATGATTTGTTCAGTAATTTGCAAACAATTTCTACTTCTGGAAAAACGGTACAATTAACTTTTAAATCTTTAAAATCCTAGTAATCATCTCAATACGTCATAGAAACTATTTGATAGAGCAATGCATGTTGTAAATTAGTTTAATGTTTTGCAATTCACTGAACATTACTCAAAATTTCTTCACTGTTTTGCAGATTTTTTTTGTTTTGTTTTCAAAAAATTATATACGATAATTATATCATACTAGTTAGATCCTGTCATTGTGTGATTTCTGTTGAATAATCCGTTTACGTTTACATGTTTATTGTCAAGATAAGTACAAGGCTATTTTGTCACCCTAACAAGACTGGCGGCTCCCCAGTCTTATTACAGTCAGAGTAGTACTCCAGACTGCAATTAATAGAGTATTATTGTATACAACAAAACCCTAAAAAAAAATCATCAAAATCAGAAGAAAACCAACAACGAAAGTTATGACACCTGAATTTTTTCACTCTTTCAGTAAAACCGTTCAATGCATATTTTCATGAATACTAAATGAGCTATAGGCCTACACTGTAAAAAAAATAAAAAAATAAAAAAATACAGCAAAGTGATGTCAGCAGAGTCGCCATACAAAAGTGTAATGAAAAAAAAAAGTTTTGTTGTAAATTTCACCTCTAAGAATTAATGAAAGAGAAGGGAAAAAATCATTAAGAGTTCTATAGCCATGATAGGTTAAAACGGAACAAATGTGTTACTCCTGATGTATATTTTGTATTTCTCACGTAATTATTTGCAGGATAAATTTACGACAATTTTTTTTTTTTAATTACATCTTTTTATGGCGACTCTGCTGACAGCAGATTTGATGTAAAAATACAAATATTTTTTACAGTGTAGCTGATGATGTCATACCTCCACAATATCTTTTGTAGCCTTTACATGTATTTTGCTTGTTGCAGGGTAGCACATGGTGGTGATTGGCCTTATGGAGAATTAGATTTAGGGTTGGGGTTAGGATTAAGTTTAGGTTTAGGGTAATGGTTAACCGCGTCATGTACTGTAACAGACAATTCTCACCATCAATCCTCAATCCAAAAAAAAAAAAATTATTTTAAGATTACCAGTAACATTAAAGGGACTTTTGTAACCTTTGTGGAGGCATGCACAAATCTGAGCTATTGGGCGCCTATACATGCTGTCAGTGCATGGTAATGTGTCATGAGGAAACCATTCAATTTCATTTCCTCAGCTCCATTACATATCTTCACAATAAGTTTTTTTAAGTTGTGATTTTTTCCATTTATAGACCCAGCTTTCAACTTAGGCATTGTAGCCCAGGTACGATTATGACGGTGAAATTCAGTAATCATAGCTCGACAATTAAATGACTGCAGAGCTTCTGACCTAAAAGCTAAAGAGCTAAAGATTTTTTTTTTAAAACAAGTAATTCATGAACAAGTTAAACATTCGCTGCTAAAATTCTCCTATGATCAATAAAGTATATGGCATCCATACAAATCGACGCGAAATAACGCTCTTATGTTTTTTTCAGGAATTATTTCAGGAAGGATTAACACTTTGAAATCATACCAGCAGATAAAAAGTAAATAATGTTGTATATTTTCTTCGATATGGCACATAATAATCAACGGAACCTGGATTTGCTATCAGAGAATATTGATACAAATTAACCTATGTTGCAAGGCAGTTTATTGACCCTCGTTTATTGGTGAGCTTTAGCAACTTTGACATGTTTGATTTCAGTTATAAGAGCCGAGGCTTTTTTTTCTTTCTTGTTCATTCTTATGTAGCTTCTAGTGTGTTTGAAGCTCCTTAGTTTAGTGTAGACAATAATTCACTACCACAATTATGAGAAGAGATGGATGAAAAATAATCATCACCGACCTCCTCCAAAAGTTAGATATATTGTTACGTGTAATTTTTCATTGACCTGCATTGCCATGAGCAACAAGATCAGCTAAACATCCAAAGGAATCAAGATCAAAGTTTTTACCCAAATTGATGATTCATACCAAATAGAACGCTTTTGAAATTTTGAATTAAGTCGATTCGAGTGAAAATTTTACAGTTTTCTTGCGAAGAAGGATTACTTTATAATTCTATTTCGAGAGATACCGGTGTAGTGTGCTAGTATAGGTCAATCTGGATAGATTGAGAGACATTCCGTGAAATACCAATATATTTTTGGATGGAATTTTTTTTTTTAAGCATACACTCTTAATATGATTATGAAAAAAACGTACTCTGTAAGGATTGGAGGTTTGGAGAAGGCGGTCAAACAAAATATCCACAGGGAGTTTTCGATTATGTGAGCAACAAACTCATTTATGGGACTAGAAGTGGTTCTGAAGTCGTGTCGAGTAATCTTCATTTGTCTGTTTGCTTTTTTCTACTTAGGGCCTATCTTTCCTGATGTGCATTTAATTTTTCGTTCGAAATATTACATGTTGTTTTATTTTGTATTCATTTTGGATATTTGGAGTCCTTTGAAACCGGTCAGACATGTGATATGTTTGTAGTGTGATATAATATATGAGTATGATAATGCTTTGCTCACATATAGTGCAGTAGGCCATGTATGTTTATAGTGGGCCCCATAGGTGGGTGTTACATGTGCGCGACAAGTAAGAAATAAGTAATGATATAAATGCTAAATACATGTGCTATATGGGTATGCTTGGTATTAAATTGAGGGGAATTAATCTGGCAATTACTTAAAAGTAAAAGAATGCAAATGGTTATTATTTTTATGAGTAATTAGCGTTTAATTAACTCTGAGTAGCCAATATTGCACGGTGGAGGAGGAGGAGCATAAATTTCTATTCTTTAACAAATTAAGCTTTTACCTTCACATTACCAATAACATTAAACAGTTTAATTGGAATATCATCCATTTATGAGTAAAAATGGATCAAAGTTGAACTTAAGGATACCTAATTAAGCTTAAGCATAATTAATTAATTTACCTAATGAGTAAGATGGTAGTTTAAATTGAAAATTGGTGCAAACTTTAAAATATGGATGCTATATGGGTAAATTGGGTATTAGTTTGAAGGGACTTAATCTAAAGGGTAAAGAAAATACCTGTGGTTAATTCATTTATGACTAATTAACGATTAATTAACTCCAAGTACCCCATTTTTGTACAGCAGATGATGGAGGGGAACATAAATTTCTATTTCTCAGTGTTGTATGAGTTATAAATTCATGAACATAACATGAAACAGTTTGATTGGATTGTTATTTATGAGAATTAATAGTGCGGTCAATTTACACTCATAATAGTTACTAATTAAGCTAATTATGGTTATACCTCATATGTGTAGCTCTCAGAGATACACATGTATATACCTGTTCACATGTCTTTGAACCAAGAAAAGTCAAATACCTCGCTATAAGCCAGAATCGCATCATTTGTATCAACAATAAGAAACAGTAAATATATTTTATTGAAGTTTTAAGTGTTTACAAGTAATTAGTGTAACTTCAAAAGGTTGTAAGGAAAAACTTAGTTTATATTCTAGGGTAAATAACATCATAACATATTTTCCCAAATTTTCCGATCTGAAATTTTCGCTGGAAAGATGATCGGCAAAATTATTTTTTATCACAACTAACCTCTAACAAGTTATATATTGTTGGAAAGGTCTGACTTTGAAGAGTTCAAATATGCATGTTGTTTTCTTGTATGGGTTCCCTTAAGTTTTTTTCTCTGCCAAGTTTTTCTGGAAGTACTTTTTTCTCACCTTTTTTCACATATTTTGATCTGTAACTTCTTATGACTTAACCCTATCCTTTTTCAGAATAATTTTTTGAATTTTTCAGACAATTCTCTTTCAGAATATGTATACTTTTATGGGTATAGGGTGTCAAATATAAGAATAATACTCTATTAAATAAAAACGGTACGATTTCTTTGAAAACATATAATGTAACAGAAAAGGGCCCACCTCAAAACGCATGGCCAGAAATGTCTGATGGTGTAAACGTCTGAATGCCCATTTCCCCCCCCCCCCGTAATGAGATCATCTGAACAGCCTACATTGCACATGCTAGATTTAAAAAACCTAATTTATGTGGAAAGCATTAATAATAAAAAATCATTGATTATTAGTTTTAAAAATACATTCCAACTCCTACACATTATCATGTCAATGTATATATTTTCACAGACTCTTGATGCAATATCACAACTTGAAGGACAAGACAAGTTGATCTGGTAAAGAAATAAATATAAAAGGCAAAGGCGTGATTAAACAAGGCAATGTGGTGATTATCTGAGTGAAACAGATAAAAGCGCAATAAAGACTCAAACTATCTCCCTGCATTTATAATAATATGCTATATAGACTGTAAGGCCTTTCTAGAGTCTGAAAATAGCGTGAATGACATAACTTTAAAGATAAGATTAGACCGTAATGATTCATGAAATATTAAGACACTAGCAGCAGTGCCCGTAGCAGCACAGGGGGAGGCACATAATTCTATTTCATAGGGTTTGTTACATTATAGAAATTTAATTCTAACATTTAAACAAAACACAACAAAACAAACAAACAAACAAACACGAAAACACGATCTTCACCCGACCCACGCCGATTTTTTGTTGTTGAGAATAAAGAAGGAATGTTGTGCCTGCCTCACTAAACGCGAAGTTGTTCAGTGAGGAGTTTCGGTCGAGGTTTGATGGACAAAGGTATACTCCAACAGAATTTATTCGTTTGCGTAACCATTAATTCGATTCTATATGACATTTCTTGCCGAGTAGTGTAGTTGCGCATAGGTAGATAAAATGCTGTAATACAAAAGAACAAATAAAAGAACTACTTAAAATACAATTTACGATCGATTTAACAAACGAAACGATATCATAAATACGAAATTATTGTGACTTTTAGAATTGTGACAATGGTCAACAAAAGCTAAACTCTCTTTTTGTTACTTCAAGTACATAACATTATATGATACAGAAACCAATTAAAGAACACACATCGAAGTATTCAAAAGATAAGAATCGATCAATTTATCATTTAAGTTAAAAGATTAAAAAGACATAATTTGACAATATGCAGTTATATCGTCCTTTCGAATAGATTTCGATTTTTTCGAACAAGAAAAGATTATCAAAAACTCAAGTTTACAATGCATCGATTTATTACCACAATGGTTCTATAAAAATTGCTATATACAAATTAAAAGGAACTGAAATATGAAATGTTCTTACCAATTATTGGAGGCTTTGAACTATGAAGCTGGTATGGATCGAATGTACGTTAAGATGTATAGGCCTACTGCTCTGTACAAAAACTATGACATGTTCTGCTAATGGTGATAAAACATACTGACTGGCTTCTTGCTGAACTAAAAGTGCATACTAAGGCTATATAGACGAGTGCACATTTAATAAAAAGTCATTGTTATAAAGTCAAGTTTAAAAGGCTCACTGGCCGGAGTAATCACAATAGCTGTCTGAGGAATGAATAGAATAATGACAAAAAGAAACTTCTCAGGCATGAACTGGTCTAATTGGGCTAACATTGATACATTGCAGATATTTTATATGAATATACATTTCAAGAATAAAAACTAATATTTACAAATATATATCACACGCAATCATATGTATATACAATTGCACATATAAAATTAATTAAATTCACTGCTTACTGCTGCAGTGACAAATGTTATGTTGTCATAATTACATAAAAAATGTTTCAATACCATGCCAACAGTCCACCATAGATGTTATTACCTTTCCCTTTCTCTCTCTATCTTTCCCCTATAATTTCCCCTAATTTGTTTTTTTTTAAATAAAATCGGCCTTCGGCCTCCAAGAAAAGAAGGTCACATATCATTCATAGGGGGTGGGGTTAAGTCCATCCATTAGGTATTTATTTATTTTTTTTTTTTTTTTGTATTTGCTTTTCGATCAATTCGGCATCCCCTTCAGGTCAGTTTAGCGCCCCTCTAAGGTAAATTTGGCGCCCCCTTTAGCCCCCACCCAAAATACGCGCATGTTACTCATAGTTCTACTTCTGTTTTTCTTTTCCTTTCCGTATTTGGCCCCTAAATATTTTTGTTATCTTATATCAGTTTAATTGAAGACATTCCTTTTCAGAAACGTATAATTAAATATGAATGCTTTATCAAAACATTATCCTTGAAGCGTGCCCATCAACTCAAATATCAAAAACACCTCCCCCCCAAAAAAAAATAAAAATAAATAAATAAATAAAGAATAAAAAAAATAAAAAAAAACGAATTCCGTTAGACTGAGATGTAAGTTAGACTGAGAGGTATATCTTGAAATGTGCATGATATCTACATGAATTAAATTGTGTAAGTGACATGTGAGCTATTTAATTGCTGCAAATTACATTTTTGCTCGCTTGTTGTGGTCCATTGGCAGAACAATTTTCCCCTTAGTTTATTTGCTTTACCCGTATAACGTAATATATATTCAATTTGAAATATCATAATTTTAATGGTTTGGTTTAGTCTTTCTATTTCCCGGCTGTCCTATCCCTTACGATATTATTTTCTCTCTCTCTCTCTCTCTCTCTCTCTCTCTCTCCGTTCCTCCTCTCCACCTCCTCTAATATATATTAATGACCTGCCTAACTCAACAAATTATTTCAACTTTCGACTCTTTGCTGATGACTCAAATTTATTCCATACTTTCCCTCCTGGTATAAGAAAAATTAATTTAGAAGATGTTACTGTGCAACTGGAAAAGGTATCTAAATGGTGCTACGCAAACAAACTTACTATAAATCTGTCCAAAACAAACTATATGCTTATTACAGGGAGAAGACAGACAATTGAAACACATGGTGATGTAATCATAGGGAATACAATTATTAAGGAAGTCGAAGCTGCATCATTTATTGGAGTCATTATTGACAAACACCTGACCTGGAAAGAACATATTCAAAAAGTCAACAAATGTATTAGAAGAAAAATTGGTATTTTGTACAGACTCAGGTTTTTTATTCCTAGACAAGTGTTATTAATGCTGTATAAATCACTTATACAACCCCATATCACTTACGGTATTGAGGTATGGGGTAGCACTTATCACACTAACCTACAATGCTTATTCCTACGTCAAAAAATAGCGGTACGTGCAATCAAATTTTGTACATTTGACGCAAATTCTAAAATGCTTTTTGAACAACTTAACCTATTGAACATTCTCCAGTTGCACAAGTTATCTATTTGTACCTTCATGCATGACCTTGTTTATAATAATCTACCATATACACTTACCAGATATTGTTCTTTAA
>CALNVZ010003432.1:33539810-33559256 GCA_940671915.1 Paracentrotus lividus
TCAAGTATCAAGTATCTATAACATTTTATTTTTTCCCATTTTAATCCACCTGTATTACTCAACTTCATGACATCCGAATGGGTCGATGGAGTACTTGGAGCCCTAACTGAACTGTTAGTGGTAAACAATTCTAAGAGGTTCATGTTCTTTTGGGGCCATTGGTAGAACAATTTCCCATGAATTATTTGATTTTCCCTCATATAACAAAAATTATATTCATTTTGAAATATTATTTGATTTTAATTAGATCATTATTATGAAAATTATATCTATTTTGAAATATCATAATTTTAATAACTTGGTTTCTCTTTTAATTTTCCGGCTACCTCACTGTTTTAGTTTATATATCTCTCTGCGCATCCTCTCCACCTCCTCCATAACATGGATTTTGTTATTATTATTTTTATATGACGTCCCTTTCTCTTTCACTCTCTCTTTCGTTGGGGGTGTATATTTTTTTATGACGCCCTTTTTTAATCGGGTGAACTTATAACTTTGAAAATAATTTCTTGAATACGATGCTAGGCAGTTCATAAATAGTTCTCGTTACGTCAATTCCGTCTTTATCGCGTCCGCATACGTTGTTATCCAGTTCAGAACGAGTAAACTGCTCGTCACTCTATACCGTTCGTAGCACGTCCAAACGGTCAAAAAAGTGCCTATGCGCAGCATGATAAAGTTATGGTCCACGTTCGTAGTACGTCCTTCTCGTTCAGAGTAAGTCCTACCCGTTTAAGGAACGTTGTCACTACGTTTAATTTTAGAACTTGAAGCCAGTACGATTTTTTTGAACATGTTCAAAAAAATCGGAATGCCTTTCCGTTCCTCCGTTCGGGCCGTCGCCAAGTTCGTAACAGATTGTAAACGGTCTGTACTAGATTCTAAAGGTCTGCACTACGTTCAGTCCGTGTGTAACAGATTGAGCCCGTTCACCAAGAACTACCTAGAAACGCATTGAGAACTAGCTCAGTGTGACGGGAATTATTGACATGCGTTCTGTTTAAAAAATTGAAACGTATGTTGTAGTACGTCCTTCTCGTTCAGAGTAAGTCCTACCGTTTAAGAACGTTGTCACTACGTTAATTTTAGGACTTGAATAATTAATATACAATGCTCGTTTGTATGACGTCCTAACACATCTTTAGAACGATTTAAGTACGGCAATTTCGTTTGTAGTACGTCCATCTCGTTTCAGGTACGTTGCCGCTCCGTTAAATTTTAGGACGAGATGGGCGCCCGATTTTTTTGAACACTTTTTTGGAAATCCGGACCGAGCTAGTCCATGAAGTTCGTAAACAGATTCGTAAGAAGTATTTACTACGTCCACCCGTTTACACACAGACTATGCCGTTCGGCAAAATTTGCAAGGACGTAGTGGAACGAGCTCAGTGTGACGGGGGTATTACCGGGTCAGCACGGTACGTTGCGCCGATTTTTCGGACAATGCTAGGTCACTCATGCATAGCCAGGGGCGATGGTGTACCTGTACCTATCGATGGGTTTGCGATTTATCAATTTTATTACTTGTGGGCTTGTTAGTTTATGTGCATCTTCCAATAATTCCGTTCATAAAAATGGTGTATTCACTCATTTTTATATCTTTTGAAAGTCTTCCAAAAGGCTTTCAAAAGCCTTTTTCTTTAAGAAAGCAAAAACAATGTTAATCACAGCAACAAAAAAAAAAAAAAAATAAATAAATAAAAATACATAATAAGAAGAGAGGAGAGAGAGAGGCAGACAGAAAAGGGTCATAAAAAATATATATATACATGTTATAGAGAGTGAGAGAGAGATATATATATATATTATGTAAAATAGTATAGGGAGCATGGACAGCCGCGGAAATTGAATAGAGAAACCAAACCACTAAAATTATATATATTTTTTAATGATTATAGGCCTATTACGTTACGTTACGTTATTATCTCATTACCTCTCAGTCTAACTTGATTTGGAGTCTTTTTTTTGTTTTTTGTAAAGTATTTTTTGGGTTTTGTTTGATATTTCCTTCAGGAAGGGCTGCACGCTTCAAGAATAATGTTTTTGATAAAATATTTTATACTGAAGATGCTACTGAAAGGATGTCTTCAATTAAACCGATATAAGGATTGAGTAAAATATATAGTGGCCAAATCCGGAAAGGAAAGAAAACGAAAGTAAAACTATATATTTCTGGAAAGAGGATGACGAGAAAGGATAAAAGTAAGTGGTCTATATTATATTTGAGATAATTTCGTTGATCAGCAAGAGCCTAATAGTTTTTTTTTTTTTTTTTTTTTTTTTTTTTTTTGGGGGGGGGTGGATGATTGATATTAATTCCAAATGCAAAGTTAGCAGATCTAGAAGGAAAAGAAGTCTAATCTTAAATATTAAATATGTATAGAACGAAACTTGAAATAAATCTCTCGGAGAAAGATAGAGAGGAAAAAAGAAAGAAAGAGAGAAAGAGAGAGAGAGAGAGAGAGAAGGGGAAAAGGAATAAACAATCTATGGTGGACGTTTTCAGGTATCGAAACATTTTGCTTTGTAATATAATAACGCGATATTCCTCTTTTATTTTTATTTTTTATATTTAAACAACAACAAGTAATTTAAAAAAATGGACATGGGTCTGCTGAAATTGTCTTTCGTCTATTTTTTTTTTTTTTTTTTTAATGTCGGAATGAATTTTAAAAAGGCGTCATAAAAAAATATACACCACCCAACGAAAGAGAGAGTGAAAGAGAAAGGGACGTCATATAAAAATAATAATAACAAAATCCATGTTATGGAGGAGGTGGAGAGGATGCGCAGAGAGATATATAAACTAAAACAGTGAGGTAGCCGGAAAATTAAAAGGAAACCAAGTTATTAAATTATGATATTTCAAATAGATATAATTTTCTTAATAATTGATCTAATTAAATCAAATAATATTCAAAATGAATATAATTTTTGTTATATGAAGGGAAAATCAAATAATTCATGGAAATTGTTCTACCAATGGCCCAAAAGACATGAACCTTCTTAGAATTGTTTACACTAACAGTTCAGTTAGGGCTCCAAGTACTCCATCGACCCATTCGGATGTCATGAAGTTGAGTAATACAGGTGGATTAAAATGGGGAAAAATAAAAAATGTTATAGATACTTGCATACTTGATACTTGATACTTGAACTTTATTTATTCCATTCATTAACATCATCAAAATACATTCACATTTTTCATGTTTTTACATGGCATTGATATACAGAGATGTAATATAAGGATAAAAAGGGGATCAGAAAATAGCATGACTATGCTAATCGAGTCTGATACCTGATTGTTCTTTACAGAATACAATAATTAGATATTTTACAATGGTTAAACAGAAGTATTTACAATATAAGATACATGTACATGCAATGGTAAACATGTCATTATAACATGATAAATTTGTAGTCTAGTAGTGTACTAAATGTTATATAAGTCCTTAAACTTTGCAAAATTTAATTTGTAACTGCAGGTGCAAAATTACCTGTTTATTCATGATTGATTTTATTCTTCGAGTAAATATTCTTTCAAAAGTTCGCGAAAATAAAATCTTGATAATGTTTTCCTTAATACCAATGGTAAATCATTCCAAAGCTCGTACCTGTATACGTTAAGGAAAATTGTCCCTGCTTTGATCTGAATTTAGGTATATGAAGTTTCTCATTTTCTTTTTGTCTCGTGCTATGCCATGTTGTATTAAAGACAATATCTGGTAAGTGTATATGGTAGATTATTATAAACAAGGTCATGCATGAAGGTACAAATAGATAACTTGTGCAACTGGAGAATGTTCAATAGGTTAAGTTGTTCAAAAAGCATTTTAGAATTTGCGTCAAATGTACAAAATTTGATTGCACGTACCGCTATTTTTTGACGTAGGAATAAGCATTGTAGGTTAGTGTTGATAAGTGCTACCCCATACCTCCAATACCGTAAGTGATATGGGTTGTATAAGTGATTTTATACAGCATTAATAACACTTGTCTAGGAATAAAAAAACCTGAGTCTGTACAAAATACCAATTTTTCTTCTAATACATTTGTTGACTTTGAATATGTTCTTTTCCAGGTCAGGTGTTGTCAATAATGAACTCCAATAAATGATGCAGCTTCGACTTCCTTAATAATTTTGTATTCCCTATTGATAACATTCCACCATGTGTTTCAATTGTCTGTCTTCTCCCTGTAATAAGCATATAGTTTGTTTTGGACAGATTTATAGTAAGTTTGTTTGCGTAGCACCATTTAGATACCTTTTCACAGTTGCACAGTAACATCTTCTAAATTAATTTTCTTATACCAGGAGGGAAATATGGAATAAATTTGAGTCATCAGCAAAGAGTCGAAAGTTGAAATAATTTTGTTGAGTTGGCAGGTCATTAATATATATTAGAGGAGGTGGAGAGGAGGAACGGAGAGAGAGAGAGAGAGAGAGAGAGAGAAGAGAAAATAATATCGTAAGGGATAGGACAGCCGGGAAATAGAAAGAGCTAAACCAAACCATTAAAATTATGATATTTCAAATTGAATATATATTACGTTATACGGGTAAAGCAAATAAAACTAAGGGGAAAATTGTTCTGCCAATGGACCACAACAAGCGAGCAAAATGTAATTTTGCAGCAATTAAAATAGCTCACATGTCACTTACACAATTTAATTCATGTAGATATCATGCACATTTCAAGATATACCTCTCAGTCTAACTTACATCTCAGTCTAACGGAATTCGTTTTTTTTTTATTTTTTTTATTCTATTTATTTATTTTATTTTATTTTATTTTTTTTGGCGGGAGGTTGTTTTTGATATTTGATTGATGGGCACGTTCAAGGAATAATGTTGATAAAGCATTCATATTTAATTATACGTTCTGAAAAGAATGTCTTCACATTTAAACTGATATAGATAACTAAAAATTTAGGGGAAATACGGAAAGGAAAAAGAAAAACAGAAGTAGAACTATGAGTAACATTGCGCGTATTTGGTGGGGCTAAATGGGGGCCAAATTTACTTAGAGGGGCGCTAAACTGACTGAAGGGATGCCGAATTGATCGAAACAAATACAAAAAAAAAAAATTTAAATAAATACCTAATGGTATGGACTTAACCCACCCCCTATGAATATATGTGACCTTTCTTTTTCTTGGGGCGAAGGCCGTTTTTATTTAAAAAAAACAAATTAGGGGAATATTATATCGGGGTAAGATAGAGAGGAGAAAAGGGTAAAGGTAATAACATCTATGGTGGACTGTTGGCATGGTATTGAAACATTTTTATGTATTATGACAACAATAACATTTGTCACTGCAGCAGTAAGCAGTGAATTTAATTAATTTTATATGTGCAATTGTATATACATATGATTGCGTGTGATATATATTTGTAAATATTAGTTTTTATTCTTGAAATGTTATATTCATATAAAATATCTGCAATGTATCAATGTTAGCCCAATTAGACCAGTTCATGCCTGAGAAGTTTCTTTTTGTCATTATTCTATTCATTCCTCAGACAGCTATTGTGATTACTCCGGCCAGTGAGCTTTTAAACTTGACTTTATAACAATGACTTTTTATTAAATGTGCACTCGTCTATATAGCCTTAGTATGCACTTTTAGTTCAGCAAGAAGCCAGTCAGTATGTTTTATCACCACTAGCAGAACATGTCATAGTTTTTGTACAGAGCAGTAGGCCTATACATCTTAACGTACATTCGATCCATACCAGCTTCCATAGTTTCAAAGCCTCCATAATTGGTAAGAACATTTCATATTTCAGTTCTTTTTAATTTGTATATAGCAATTTTTATAGAAACCATTGTGGTAATAAATCGATGCATTGTAAACTTGAGTTTTTGATAATCTTTTCTTGTTCGAAAAAAATCGAAATCTATTCGAAAGGACGATATAACTGCATATTGTCAAATTATGTCTTTTTTAATCTTTTAACTTAAATGATAAATTGCATCGATTCTTATCTTTTGAATACTTCGATGTGTGTTTCTTTAATTGGTTTCTGATCATATAATGTTATGTACTTGAAGTAACAAAAGAGAGTTTAGCTTTTGTTGACCATTGTCACATTCTAAAGTCACAATAATTTCGTATTTATGATATCGTTTCGTTTGTTAAATCGATCGTAAATTGTAATTTTAAGTAGTTCTTTATTTGTTTCTTTTGTATTACAGCATTTTTATCTACCTATGCGCAACTACACTCACTCGGCAAAAATGTCATATAGAATCGAATTAATGGTTACGCAAACGAATAAATTCTGTTGGAGTATACCTTTGTCCATCAAACTCGACCGAAACTCCTCACTGAACAACTTCGCGTTTAGTGAGGCAGGCACAACATTCCTTCTTTATTCTCAACAACAAAAAATCGGCGTGGGTCGGGTGAAGATCGTGTTTTTCGTGTTTGTTTGTTTGTTTGTTTTGTTTGTTTTTTTAAATGTTAGAAAAATTTCTATAATGTAACAAACCCTATGAAATAGAATTATGTGCCTCCCCTGTGCTGCTACGGGCACTGCTGCTAGTGTCTTAATATTCATGAATCATTACGGTCTAATCTTATCTTTAAAGTTATGTCATTCACGCTATTTTCAGAACTCTAGAAAGGCCTTACAGTCTATATAGCATATTATTATAAATGCAGGGAGATAGTTTGAGTCTTTATTGCGCTTTTATCTGTTCACTCAGATAATCACCACATTGCCTGTTTAATCACGCCTTTGCCTTTTATATTTTATCTTTACCAGATCAACTTGTCTTGTCCTTCAAGTTGTGATATTGCATCAAGAGTCTGTGAAAATATATACATTGACATGATAATGTGTAGGAGTTGGAATGTATTTTTAAAACTAATAATCAATGATTTTTTATTATTAATGCTTTCCACATAAATTAGGTTTTTTAAATCTAGCATGTCAATGTAGGCTGTTCAGATGATCTCATTACGGGGGGGGGGAAATGGGCATTCAGACGTTTACACCATCATACAATTTCTGGCCATGCGTTTTGAGGTGGGCCCTTTTCTGTTACATTATATGTTTTCAAAGAATCGTACCGTTTTTATTTAATAGAGTATTATTCTTATATTTGACACCCTATACCCATAAAAGTAATACATATTCTGAAAGAGAATTGTCTGAAAAATTCAAAAATTATTCTGAAAAAGGATAGGGTAAGTCATAAGAAGTTACAGATCAAAATATGTGAAAAAGGTGAGAAAAAAGTACTTCCAGAAACTTGGCAGAGAAAAAACTTAAGGACGCCTACAAGAAAACAAACAATGCATATTTGAACTCTTCAAAGTCAGACCTTTCCAACAATATATAACTTGTTAGAGGTTAGTTGTGGATAAAATAATTTTGCGCGATCATCTTTCCAGCGAAAATTTCAGATCGGAAAATTTGGGAAATATGTGTTATGATGTTTAATTTACCCTAGAATATAACATAAGTTTTTTCCTTACAACCTTTTGAAGTTACACTAATTACTTGTAAAACACTTAAAACTTCAATAAAATATATTTACTGTTCTTATTGTTGATACAAATGATGCGATTCTGGCTTTAGCGAGTATTTGACTTTTCTTGGTTCAAAGACATGTGAACAGGTATATACATGTGTATCTCTGAGAAGCTACACATATGAGTGTATAACCATTAATTAGCTTAATTAAGTAACTATTGATGAGTGTAAATTTGACCCACTATTAATTCTCATAAATAACAATCCGAATCAACTGTTTCATGTTATGTTCAATGATATTTATAACTCATAACAACACTGAGAAATAGAAATTTATGTTCCCCTCCATCATCTGCTGTACAAATGGGTACTTGGAGTTAATTAATCGTTAATTAGTCATAAATGAATTAACCACAGGTATTTTCTTTACCCTTTTAGATTAAGTCCTTCAAACTAATACCCAAATTTACCATATAGCATCCATATTTTAAGTTTGACACCAATTTTCAATTTAAAACTACCATCTTACTCATTTAGGTAAATTAATTAATTAGCTTAATTAGCTTAATTAGGTATCCTTAAGTTCAACTTTGATCCATTTTTACTCATAAATGGATGATATTCCAATTAAACTGTTTAATGTTTAGGTAATGTGAAGGTAAAAGCTTAATTTGTTAAAGAATAGAAATTTATGCTCCTCCTCTCCACCGTGCAATATTGGCTACTCCAGAGTTAATTAAACGCTAATTACTCATTAAAATAATTAACCATTTGCATTTCTTTTACTTTTAAGTAATTGCCAGATTAATTCCCCTCAATTTAATACCAAGCATACCCATATAAGCACATGTATTTAGCATTTTATATCATTACTTATTTCTTTACTTGTCGCGCACATGTAACAACACCACCTATATGGGGGCCCACTATAAAAATACATGGCCTTCTATGGTTTCAAAGGACTCCAAAATATCCAAAATGAATACAAATAAAACAACATGTAATATTTCGAACGAAAAATTAAATGCACATCAGGAAAGATAGGCCTAAGTAGAAAAAAGCAAACAGACAAATGAAGATTACTCGACACGACTTCAGAACCACTTCTAGTCGCCATAAATGAGTTTGTTGCTCACATATCGAAAACTCCCTTGTGGATATTTTGTTTGACCGCCTTCTCCAAACCTCCAATCCTTACAGAGTACGTTTTTTTTCATAATCATATTAAGAGTGTAATGCTTAAAAAAAAAATTTCCATCCAAAAATATATTTGGTATTTCACGGAATGTCTCTCAATCTATCCAGATTGACCTATACTAGCACATACTACACCGGTATGCTCTCGAATAGAATTATAAAGTAATCCTTTCTTTCGCGCAAGAAACTGTAAAATTTTCACTCGCAATCGACTTAATTCAAATATTTTCAAAAGGCGTTTATTTGGATGATATTAATAATTTGGGTAAAAACTTGATCTTTGATTCCTTTGGATGTTTAGCTGATTCTTGTTGTCATGGCAATGCAGGTCAATGAAAATTACACGTAACAAATAATCATAACTTTTGGAGGGTCCGTTGTATTTTATTTTTCATCCATCTCTTCTTCATAATTGTTGGTAGTGAATTATTGCTACACTAAACTAAGGAGCTTCAAACAAACACTAGAAGGTTACATTAAGAATGCAAGAAAGAACAAAAAAAAGCCTCGCTCTTATAACTGAAATGCAAACAGTCAAAGTTGCTAAGCTAACCATAACGAGGGGGTCATAACTGCCTTGCAACATTAGGGTAATTGTGGTATCCAATATCTCTGATAGCAAATGCCAGGTTCGTTGATTTATGGTTGGCCATATCGAAGGAAAATATACAACATTATTTACTCTTTTTATCTGCGTAGTGATTTCAAAGTTTTAATCCTTCCTGAAATAAATTCCTTGAAAAAACAATAAGAGCGTTATTTTCGAATCGATTTGTATGGATGCTATACTTTATTGATTCATAGATTATTACAAGGCGATTGTTTAACTTTGGTTTCATGATCAACTTGTTTAAAAAAAAAAATCTTCTAGCTTTTTACTTTAGGTCAGAACTCTGCAGTCATTTAATTGTCGAGCTATTGATTACTCTGAATTTTCACCGTCATAAATCGTACCCTGGGTCAATGGCTTAAGTTGAAAGTGCGGTCTAATAAATGGAAAATAATCACACTTAAAAAAACTTATTGTGAAGTATGTAATGGAGCTTGAGGAATGAAATGAATGGTTTCCTCATGACACATTACATGCCACTGACAGCATGTTAGGCCAATAGCTCAGATTTGTGCATGCCTCCACAAAGTTACAAAGTCCTTTAATGTTACTGGTAATCTTTAAATAATTTTTTTTTTTTGGATTGAGATTGATGGTGAGAATTTTCTTGTTACAGTACATGAACGCGGTTAACCATTACCCTAAACCTAAACTTAATCCTAACCCAACCCTAAATCTAATTCTCCATAAGGCCAATCACCACCATGTGCTACCCTGCAAACAAGCAGAAATACTGTAAAGCTACAAAAGATATCTGTGGAGGTATGACATCAATCAGCTACACTGTAAAAAATATTTGTATTTTTACTCAAATCTGCTGTCAGCAGAGTCGCCATAAAAGAGATGTAATTAAAGAAAAAATTGTTCGTAAATTTTTATCCTGCAAATATTACGTGAGAATACAAAAATATCATCGAGGGAGTAACACATTTGCTTCCGCTTTTTAACCTATCATGCTATAGAACTCTAATGATTTTTTTCCCTTCTCTTTCATAATTCTTAAGGTTTGAAATTTACACACAAAACCTTTTTTTTTCATTACACTTTTGTATGGCACTCTGCTGACATCACTTTGCTGTATTTTTTTTATTTTTTTTATTTTTTTTACAGTGTTAGGCTATAGCTCATTAGTATTCATGAAAATATGCTTGAACCGGTTTTACTGAAAGAGTGAAAAAAATTCAGGTGTCACTAACTTTCGTTGTTGGTTTTCTTCTATTTTTGATGATTTTTTTTAGGGTTTTTGTTGTATACAATAATACTCTATTAATTGCAGTCTGGAGTACTATCTGACTGTAATAAGGACTGGGGAGCCGCCAGTCTTGTTAGTGGTGACAAAATAGCCTAGTTTAGCTTATCTTTTTGACAATAAAAATGTAAACGTAAAACGGATTATCAAAGAAATACACAATGACAGGATCTAACTAGTATGATATAATTATCGTATATAATTTTTGAAACACAAAAAAAAATTCTGCAAAAACAGTGAAGAAATTTTGAGTAATGTTGCAGTGAATTGCAAAACATTAACTAATTTACAACATGCATTGCTCTATCAAATAGTTTCTATGACGTATTGAGATGATTACTAGGATTTTAAAGATTTAAAAGTTAATATTACGTTTTTCCAAGAAGTGAAATTGCTTTGCAAATTACTGAAAGCAAAAGTCATGCAGCTATTTTGTCTGTAAACATTAAATATAAAGGCACTTTAAAATCGATGAGAATGTGGAAAATCTTGAACAAAATTGAAATGAACAAGGGAAGATAGCAAAGCGGCAATATTTTAAAGATGACATTCTTTATCAAAATATAAGTTCTCATTATTGCAATATAAAATATCTTGCACCAAAATTTTTGAAACTGCACCCTTAGAACTACGTCTAGAATTCACGTGTTTATAAATAATTTTCTTGGAATAATAATCATAATGTACCAGGCGGCATGTTAAACAGCTGTGGGTATTTCGGTTTGACGGGTTTCCAAAAATAACACACAGTGGAACTTGTATTGTTACGTCACAGGACTGCAGCCATGTGATGCAGGATGCGAAGCATGGTTTTGACTTTCGTAATATTTATTCAATTTCCTCCTGTTCAAGAATGGTTTTGTGATGAATGGATTTATTTCATCTATTATACTGTTTATGATGTTCTGCAAGATTATAGTCCTAATATAAGTAGCTCTACATGTATCGCTAGTGTCCGAAGTGTAAATTTTACAGCGGGTGAACTCAGGACGGAGATAAAACCAATACGGCGGAGGCTTAGCAAGCGACGCGAGAAGCTGGGAGACTGGACGGGTAGGATCAACGGAGCAGCTACATAACCCCGGACAGCCGGTCGGTCGACATCACGACGGGACTAGCTAGTGGACGATCGCATGCAGAAAGTCTTTAGATGAGTTGAAAAAGATTTGGTGTAATTTGTACTATTATGTATTTGAATTTTATGTTTGAAGATAGACCAAGAATAATAAAATCTCGAATCATAAATTTCATTCAATAATGTTTCAATGTTTTATTGAAGTGAAACAAGTTTTACAGTAAGCAAGTGGTCAAGCAACCCGTGACAGAATGCAAAAAAAAAAAAAAAAAAAAAAATGTGGACTGGATTGTGTGCTTATCATCCTGTTTTGGCGTACAATAAACCAGGAAGCGTTGGGAATACGAAATTAAATAGATATCGAATCTGTGCTTATGATATTCGGTAAATGTCCCTGTTTCCATCACAAAACCACTCAAATAGACTTTAATATTACTTGGACATTAACAACCATCACGTTATAAGATATATTGACTGCTTTGAGGGCATTAGTCGTTTCTAGAGCTCGAAGTGCCCTATAATCTGCCATGACCCAGACCGTAAGTCGCGGGTCATTGGCAGATTATGACATTGATCCGCAACTGTCTAAAATATATCGACCAAATCGACCACGAAGCAACGCTTTGCATGTAAACAAATGGGATCGCACTATGCTTCCCGATGCTAGGGGCGCAACCAGGGGCGCAACGTCATTTTCCTATGCTACAGACCGTTTGGGGGGGGACTTGGGTAACGACCCTAATTTGTTGATTGGAGGCATGTTTCAATGACATCACCCAACTTTTGAACAAATCAGATGACTGTTATTTCAACATTCTCAAAAGTTGAGGTGTATAATAATGTTTAACTGTTTAGTCTTTTCGTTGTTATGTTCTCTGCCGATTATGGAAATAGATTTTACGGACTCTTTTGGTCATATTCGGTACCTCCCATTTCTCTACAGATCAGCATTGGCTAGAACATCATGTATCCTTGACGGAAGTGTTGTTGTTGCTCGTAAAGAACACAGTTGACACAACTATTGGTGTGGGCCAGCAGATGGTAAATAGGTTAGGTATTTCGACTAACTTCACTATTGGTAATTGACTGACGGAGATCAAAGGCGTACGGGGCCCATCGGCGACGAAAACGGCGATGATGACGAGGATTGAGCGGAGCGAAGTCGGAGATCGGAGGCTCGTTTGACGAGTCGGCCATTTTGTGCGGAACTTTGGTCAGGGTCCAGATGACTTCGGATGCATAGCATGTAAATACGCACGTAACTGAAGATAATGACTTGCTAGAGATGGCGCTCCAAATGCAAGGACACTGAAGAAAATGGTTAGCTTTATCGTAAAGCCATGTCACTTGTCACATCATTGTCTTCAGTCGAATCGGTGATCGCCCCAGCCGATGATGTAGGAACGTCCACGAAGAAAAGAGAAGATCCAGATGAAGCGAGCATGATGATGACATGTTTCGTTAGTGTAGGATACATGTGGTATTGGGTCCGTGACAGATGTTTACGTATCGATCCAAACCGACAGCACGATCGTCCATATGGAACATGCGCAACTGCATGGTTAAACGAAAAAAATAAAGAAAGAACATTAGATTAAAAGATCAAGTCATATGAAATTCTTGATATCAATTTCTTCTTTAACATTAATTCTTATAATCATACTGCCAGTTTATCACAATATATTCCAGGTGTGGTTGATGCTATGATCGCCCATCTCATGTGCGTCATGGCGTCATCATTAATGTGATCTTGGTGGTCGTCCTTAGTTGTGATCATGGTGTGGTTAATGTTAGGCCTAGTGGACATTGCTGTAGTTATTGGTGTGGTATAGTGGTGTCTTAAATATGTTATGGTCATGTGGTGTTTGAGTGGCGGTCATGTAGGGTCTCAGTGTGATTCATGGTGTGGTTGCAGTGTGGTTATCATGGTCATTGGAGGTGGTCGTACTGTGATCATTGGTTGTGGTCGTTACTGTGATCATTGGTTGGTCTACTTGTGATCATTGGTGTGCAATTGTTTTGAGACACAATCCATCACCCCCTAATGGCTAGAGACAAATGTGTGAAGGGTGTTGTCGAAAGGGTGCTCTCTTAAGACTATTAAACATTTTTGTTACAAAAGATATTATTGGTCTACATACGTAATTTGAAGAGTTAAAATAAAGTTTACTCACCTCCTCTTATGACTAGCAACCGCAGACTGGGTCCCCATTGCGCCCCTTATTTTAAAATTTAAGGCGGTTTCCCCCCTCCCCCAAATTTCAAATCATTGATTCACCATTGCCGATAAAATGCGTGAGTGCAAATCAATTGACGGCCTTGCAGCTCATTGAACAAAACGGGAATGTATACAGAATGAAAATCTCAGCGAGGTTTGATTCAACATGTCAAAGCTATTTTGGAATGTTTGATTAGGTTTGAGCGCCATTAGGTATTTTTAGGTATTTTTACCCGTGATCACAAGTTCAACATTTGTACAGAGTCGATTAGCCGGGAAGCTGGTCAATTAAGTCTTGCGTGATCCAATGTACTCTCTCTTTAATTGCATCATTAGTGAAGGTTTGACGAAAATCGGGCAAATGATAACACGGTTATAGTTGTATTCTGTCAATATCCAATATTGCACCTTTTTCATGGTTGCGGATGAGATAGACCGCGTGTGTATAATGAAATGCAAAGGTAGTGCATGACAAATTGGAAAGTTTATGCGGAGAGCACCTCACAGTGACGTCACCACCTTAAATTCTAAAATAGAATATTCTTTGTTTATCCTTGCCAAATTTTCGTCAACTTTCGCTGAACCTTTTCTATCTCATTTTCCCTTAGTGTTTGTGTGTGTGTGGTGTTGTGTGTGTGTGTGTGTGTGCATTGTATCGTTGTGTGTGCTTAAAATCAACTTTGGTTTCGTGGTAGGGAATTCCACTTTCTTAAATATTTGTTTAGTTATGGTTTGTTTCATATCGTTGAAATAATAATTCTAAGTACGCTTCCAGTAAGTATTATTTTGATTCTGTCTTTTGTTCCCAATATTGTATGTGGATAGTTGGAAACTGAAATATGACAATAAAACTGAAGAGCAAACATAAATATAAAATTTCATTATGAAGTATATCGACATTCATCAAACAAGTTTGGGACTGTATAAAACCACAATAATCTCTAATTTTGTTTTCATATATATCTCATTGTACGTATACATTTATAATTTACTGGTATTTTTTTTTTTTTTTTGGTAGCATGACAGCGGCACACTGTTACCTCAACTAAGGAAATTACTATTTTTCATTAAATATATACATAAGGGATATTATTTCCTAATGAGCTTATACCTACCTCATGATGGCAGTTTACGCCTAGCACTCACATAGCCAGTCCTTGCCAACGAAGAAGCTTCCATTGGTTTCTATGCCAACGAATAGCAAATGAGTTGATGAAGAGGAGACACTCCAATTATCAGCTACAGACAGGTTTCACACAAAACATTTCTCTGGAAAAGATCCGTTGTATACATTGTTATATTATATACCTTTGTTTTTTTAACAAAAAACTGCTTAGTTAAAAAAAAGAAAAAACACAACGGAGAAGAATTTGATAAGCAGGCATGAGTGACATGGGGAATTCCGAGTACGTTATTGGTGTGAAACTTTTAATCCGTCTCTATCATTTTGTTTTCTGTTTGTGCACAGAATTAAAATTAGAAATTTTGTACTTGATATTTCTATAACCGGGCATATAAGACCAATTCAAACTGCTTATAGAGGCAAAATATTTTTCCCCAACTGAATTATTTTGAACAAAGGTTTATTCAGCTGAGAATTAAAATAACATATGACAAAGCCAATTAAAAAAATATCATTTCAGTCTTAACAGTCCGGAATGCTGCATCAATGGTTGGATGGAGATTTTATCAATGCACTACGAACTTTTTTGTTGTTATTTCTACTACATGGTACATTTTAAGAAGTTTATGATTTTAATCATATATAGCTGAATCACAAGTTCAAATCATTTTACAATATATATTTCATAAAGGTTATGTTCTAATAATCCACTAATAGATTTAGATTTATACTTTTCATGGACGTTTAGCGACGGAGATGAATTCATATTGGGGTTATTTCTGTTCTACTGCTTTATAGAAGAAACGAAAGAGATTATATTGATTTATATTGCACGAGTATCTTCTTCTTCTCGAGTCCTTTCTCCTTATTCCTCTGTTTGATTTGTAATTAAACCTAATTAACATTTAAGACTCATAGTTTGCATTGATTATTATTGATTCTTTAGGGGAATACAACCTCTGACATAGACTATACCCATCAAGTACTGAACGCAGGCATCCCATTAGGCAAAAAGAGCTAGTAATATCAGCTTAAGGAAGCAGGGGCAGGGTAGAGGGCAGAGTATAACAATTATTACATCGCAAAACTCTATGAGCATATATTTGTAGACTAGTAGTATATTGCAGTATTGAGGTAAATTCAAATACCGTACTGAAAAGAAAATATTATCATGATTTAGGACTAAAAGAGAGGTATTCACTTCCGGAGACGTCTCCGGCGACGGATAAAAAGTAATTAGAGACGTCTCGCGATATACTTTATTCCGTCGCCACGACGTCTCCACGACAATAATTTTCACAACATGTCTAGAAGCATTTCAAAAGAGCCGCCTTAAAGTAGTTTCGCGACTCATGAAACGCTCGCGGGAACTAGGAGACGTCTCGGAGACGTCACAGAGAGACGTATGACCCTAATAAAAGATGGCTTACTATTGTTTGTTGAATCAAATATATTGTAAGGGTCAAACTCCAATGATGCGCTTAGACGCTGGACAGCTCTGGCTCTCCACACGTATAATATTACGTCATTCACCGGACGAAGCAAATCAGGCCCGTGGGAGGAAGGACGTACTCTCTAGGTAGTATAAAATAAATGTTAAAATTAGGTATTGTTCAGATGGGGTTTTTAGATTGTTCGATTTGTAATTCAGTATTTCACAGTCTTTTTCTTTTCGGCCAGGGCTTTAAACAAAGTGAAGAGCTTGTTTCATGTTTAATATTTACCGGTGTTTCTGAGTTTCGATGAACCATACAGCTGCAATGACAAGGACATTGCCACCACACCAAACACGGAGAATGGTAGCAGTCCAGAATCAAGACTATTCGTTACCAAGTCCTCATCGTCATACGGATTCTCAGAGGGATAGTCGAGGGACATCGATTCCATACTGATGTTAGTCTGTTAATAGATCAATCGTGATAATACAAGAAAATATACATTTTTTAATAATTAAAGTGGTTAATTTTGGGATTGAGTTATTTCATCCAAAGAAATTAGTGTTAACATCAATTTAAGATTTGAAAGAAAGATCACAAGCTTGTGGTGACTAAAATAGACCACCTTCGTGACCTTCACAATCTTCCATCCAGGGTTTGGCACCTGGGGCCGGCGGGATTTGGCCGCCCCCAGTGGTGGATCCAGCATTTTCGGTACACCCAATTTCTTCCCCCAGTTCACACCGCCGGGCGAGGAAAAGGGGGAACATGTATTAATTTTTTTCTTTCACGTTCACGCTGGTCGAGCGATAGGGGGGAGGGGGGGCGGTTAGGTGTCCACAAAATTATGGCCTGTCTAGAAGGTCATATGTTAGCCATAGGGGGAGGGGTTTAAGTTGTCAATACGTCATCTGGTATGAACATTTTTTTTCTTTTTTTTTTGTTGCTTTTTTGATCGATAAGTTTAAGATTAATATGTATAATTTTAAAATATTTGAGGATTCTGAGATTTCTTCTACGTCGCGCTACCCCCCCCTCCTACTACAAAAAAAAAAAAAAAAAAGCGAGAGAGAAAAAAAAAATGGGCTATCACGCTTACTACTTTCATGCAGGATGCTATGATAAATGTCTGTTTGTTCTATGGTCGGGATAACACTTTGAACTACTCTCGTAGAATACTCCTCATATATTACATCCTACTTAGCAGTATCTTGGTTAGGGCATATAGAGAATATTCAATTCAGTTGGGCCTCGCATATATTTAACATGAACAAACAAGGCGTTTACATTCGGGAAAAAAATTTGTACTTTACAGGACCTTCTGCAAATTCTGCCCGTAACACAAAAAACTGTAATACTCCGTGTCCACAATTTGAACTTTAATATTATTATCATTAATCAGATAAAAAAAAAATGTTGGACAATCGCAAATATGAATAATCGCTGCATTACTTACTAATATCCAATAATTATTGACTTTATTAATGGTTAATTGATTGATACTTGTTTTATTGCACAAATAAGTAGAGCTTATAGATCTTGAAAACCACATTTTCACTCAAGAGATTAAATCGTATTAACGAGTGCTAAAGTATTCCAAAGTGAGTTAGCTCAATTTGGATACTTTACCACTCGATTGAATCTATAGAGAAAAAACTTGATCATTCTGGTTTTAAGAATAATTGAGAATTAATAAAGTGAATAATATTTTATTATTGTACTTCCTGCGTTATAACGATCCCAGTTCTTAAACTTGGACATTTTTGTTTTTGTTTTAAATATTCCTAAAAAATTAGACATTGCGTCATTTTCAATCTACGTTTAAACTATTACCATTGATGGACAGTCTCACAGATAGTAATTACATATTTAACAAAGCATTTCGAAATTATTTTGATGCAGACTTTCAGAAGGTCGCTACTCGTAAATTAAAATATGTGTACGAACCTTAAACTATTATCTGTTACTTGGCTTCCAGTTCTTAAATGATACAAATATCATCGATATCGACAACAATATTCGGCGAGTTACAACATCAAGTTGTGAGGAGTAATCGTTGAAATAAGCAATGAATTAACACTAGTATTCTTTTCACAATATGATACATTGCACGATTTCAATTGTTACTCCAGATATATTATAAATATATCTATATATATATATATATATATATATTTAGAATGTTATTGTTATTGTCTAGTCTTAAATGAACAATGTATGATAATCCGAAAGAGCGGATTTTTTTTCTTTCATTAAATGTTTTGATTTGATTTTGACTTGTATTTTATACTAATATATTATTATTGTATACATAAATAAAAAATAATGCAATAAATACTCCAAAAAATGAGAAAATGTCAGCAATAACTTACCATCTTCCGTTAGAATCTAACGAAGCCGGAGAAGTCGTATAATTGAATGTAAACCTTGTAAATAAAAACCAGTAATGGATTTTCTTGTTTTTGATGAAGTTCAAATTACTACGACATGTTGACCGAAAGCATCATACATGACCAGCAGGAGGCTCGCGCAGGAAGATAAATAAACCATTAACATAGTACGTGACTCCTCAAGGCGCTAAAAATAGTCTATTTTCGCGCGTTTTTGTTACAAACACTTACGTTTGAGTTACGTTCGCGTTGCGTCCCCTTTTTTTCTGCGAATCCCCACGGATGCCTTCCGTCGATAGTCAGCAGTGGAAATTAGTGATAATTTTGTTTCATTTAATAAAAACAAATAAAATACATAAGAAATGATGAATAGAACGTTAAACAACAAAACGTGTGACTAAACGTTGTGTCTGTAGTGACTGTCAGCATTTAGAGTTTTGTACGTAGGCTTTATCTTTATCTCTCCCAGAGCTCCGGACTCGACTTAACAGTTGGCCGGATCCGTGCAGGATTAGAAAATAGGGGGGGGCGCCAAAATTTTTGTTTTAACAGTGTTCTGTCAATGAATGGTTCTCAGATTATAGGGAGCACGTTCCCCTAAAACCCTTGTGGACAAACCACTGCTTGAATAATTATTTTGAAAGTGATAAATCTCTTCTCTT
>CALNVZ010003432.1:33561719-33609063 GCA_940671915.1 Paracentrotus lividus
GCAAATGTGGTGATTATCTGAGTGAAACCAGGATAAAAGCGCAAAATAAAGACTCAAACTATCTCCCTGCATTTATAATAATATGCTATATAGACTGTAAGGCCTTTCTAGAGTCTGAAAATAGCGTGAATGACTATACTTTAAAGATAAGATTAGACCGTAATGATTCATGAAATATTAAGACACTAGCAGCAGTGCCCGTAGCAGCACAGGGGGAAGGCACATATTCTCATTTCATAGGGTTTGTTACATTATAGAAATTTAATTCTAACATTTAAACAAAACACAACAAAACAAACAAACAAACAAACACGAAAACACGATTTCACCCGACCCACGCCATTTTTTGTTGTTAGAATAAAGAAGGAATGTTGTGCCTGCCTCACTAAACGCGAAGTTGTTCAGTGAGGAGTTTCGGTCGAGGTTTGATGGACAAAGGTATACTCCAACAGAATTTATTCGGTGCGTAACCATTAATTCGATTCTATATACATTTCTGCCGAGTAGTGTAGTTGCGCATAGGTAGTAAAATGCTGTAATACAAAAAGAACAAATAAAGAACTACTTAAAATACAATTTACGATCGATTTAACAACGAAACGAATCATAAATACGAAATTATTGTGACTTTTAGAATGTGACAATGGTCAACAAAAGCTAAACTCTCTTTTTGTTACTTCAAGTACATAACATTATATGATACAGAAACCAATTAAAGACAACACATCGAAGTATTCAAAAGATAAGAAAGCGATCAATTTATCATTTAAGTTAAAGATTAAAAAAGACATAATTTGACAATATGCAGTTATATCGTCCTTTCGAATAGATTTCTATTTTTTCGAACAAGAAAAGATTATCAAAAACTCAAGTTTACAATGCATCGATTTATTACCACAATGGTTTCTATAAAAATTGCTATATACAAATTAAAGAACTGAAATATGAAATGTTCTTACCAATTATTGGAGGCTTTGAACTATGAAGCTGGTATGGATCGAATGTACGTTAAGATGTATAGGCCTACTGCTCTGTACAAAAAACTATGACATGTTCTGCTAATGGTGATAAAACATACTGACTGGCTTCTTGCTGAACTAAAAGTGCATACTAAGGCTATATAGACGATGCACATTTAATAAAAAGTCATTGTTATAAAGTCAAGTTTAAAAGGCTCACTGGCCGGAGTAATCACAATAGCTGTCTGAGGAATGAATAGAATAATGACAAAAAGAAACTTCTCAGGGATGAACTGGTCTAATTGGCTAACATTGATACATTGCAGATATTTTATATGAATATAACATTTCAAGAATAAAAAAAACTAATATTTACAAATATATATCACACGCAATCATATGTATATACAATTGCACATATAAAATTAATTAAATTCACTGCTTACTGCTGCAGTGACAAATGTTATGTTGTTCATAATACATAAAAAATGTTTCAATACCATGCCAACAGTCCACCATAGATGTTATTACCTTTCCCTTTCTCTCCTCTATCTTTCCCCTATAATTTCCCCTAATTTGTTTTTTTTTAAATAAAATCGGCCTTCGGCCTCCAAGAAAAGAAGGTCACATATCATTCATAGGGGGTGGGTTAAGTCCATCCATTAGGTATTTATTTATTTTTTTTTTTTTTGTATTTGCTTTCGATCAATTCGGCATCCCTTCAGGTTCAGTTTAGGCGCCCCTCTAAGGTAAATTTGGCGCCCCCTTTAGCCCCCACCCAAAATACGCGCATGTTACTCATAGTTCTACTTCTGTTTTTCTTTTCCTTTCCGATTTGGCCCCTAAATATTTTGTTATCTTTATCAGTTTAATTGAAGACATTCCTTTTCAGAAACGTATAATTAAATATGAATGCTTTATCAAAACATTATCCTTGAAGCGTGCCCATCAACTCAAATATCAAAACACCTCCCGCCCCAAAAAAAAAAAAAAATAAATAAATAAAATAAAAGAATAAAAAAATAAAAAAAAAACGAATTCCGTTAGACTGAGATGTAAGTTAGACTGAGAGGTATATCTTGAAATGTGCATGATATCTACATGAATTAAATTGTGTAAAGTGACATGTGAGCTATTTAATTGCTGCCAAATTACATTTTTGCTCGCTTGTTGTGGTCCATTGGCAGAACAATTTTCCCCTTAGTTTATTTGCTTTACCCGTATAACTTAATATATATTCAATTTGAAATATCATAATTTTAATGGTTTGGTTAGGCTTCTATTTCCCGGCTGTCCTATCCCTACGATATTATTTTCTCTCTCTCTCTCTCTCTCTCTCTCTCTCTCTCCGTTCCTCCTCTCCACCTCCTCTAATATATATTAATGACCTGCCTAACTCAACAAATTATTTCAACTTTCGACTCTTTGCTGATGACTCAAATTTATTCCATATTTCCCTCCTGGTATAAAATTAATTTAGAAGATGTTACTGTGCAACTGGAAAAGGTATACTAAATGGTGCTACGCAAAAAAACTTACTATAAATCTGTCCAAAACAAACTATATGCTTATTACAGGGAGAAGACAGACAATGAAACACATGGTGAGTAATATCATAGGGAATACAATTATTAAGGAAGTCGAAGCTGCATCATTTATTGGAGTCATTATTGACAAACACCTGACCTGGAAAGAACATATTCAAAGTCAACAAATGTATTAGAAGAAAATTGGTATTTTGTAAGACTCAGGTTTTTTATTTCCTAGACAAGTGTTATTAATGCTGTATAAAATCACTATTACAACCCCATATCACTTACGGTATTGGAGGTATGGGTAGCACTTATCACAACTAACTACAATGCTTATTCCTACGTCAAAAAATAGCGGTACGTGCAATCAAATTGGTAACATTTGACGCAAATTCTAAAATGCTTTTTGAACAACTTAACCTATTGAACATTCTCCAGTTGCACAAGTTATCTATTTGTACCTTCATGCATGACCTTGTTATAATAATCTACCATATACACTTACCAGATATTGTTCTTTAATACAACATGGGCATAGCACGAGACAAAAAGAAAATGAGAAACTTCATATACCTAAATTCAGATCAAAGCAGGGACAATTTTCCTTAACGTATACAGGTACGAGCTTTTGGAATGATTTACCATGGTATTAAGGAAAACATTATCAAGATTTTATTTTCGCGAACTTTTGAAAGAATATTTACTCGAAGAATAAATCAATCATGAATAAACAGGTAATTTTGCACCTGCAGTTACAAATTAATTTTTCAAAGTTTGGGACTTAATAACATTTAGTACACTACTAGACTACAAATTTATCATGTTATAAATGACATGTTTTACCATTGCATGTACATGTATCTTATATTGTAAATACTTCTGTTTAACCATTGTAAATATCTAATTATTGTATTCTGTAAGAACATCAGGTATCAGACTCGGATTAGCATAGTCATGCTATTTTCTGATCCCCTTTTTATCCTTAATTACATCTCGTATATCAATGCCATGTAAAAACATGAAAAATGTGAATGTATTGATGATGTTTATTGAATGGATAAATAAAGTTCAAGTATCAATATCAAGTATCAAGTATCTATAACATTATTTTTCCCATTTTAATCCACCTGTATTACTCAACTTCATGACATCCGAATGGGTCGATGGAGTACTTGGAGCCCCTAAACTAGAACTGTTAGTGGTAAACAATTCTAAGAGGTTCATGTTCTTTTTGGGGCCATTGGTAGAACAATTTCCATGAATTATTTGATTTTCCCTCAATAACAAAAAATATATTCATTTTGAAATATTATTTGATTTTAATTAGATCGATTATTGATAAATTATATCTATTTTGAAAATCATAATTTTAATAACTTGGTTTCTCTTTTAATTTCGCTGTTACCTCACGTGTTTAGTTTATTATATCCTCTTGCGCATCCTCTCCACCTCCTCCATAACATGGATTTTGTTATTATTATTTTTATATGACGTCCCCTTCTCTTTCACTCTCTCGTTCGTTGGTGTATTTTTTTTTTGACGCCCTTTTTTAAATTTCATTCCGACATTAAAAAAAAAAAAAAAAAAAAGACGAAAGACAATTTCAGCAGACCCATGTCCATTTTTTTAAATTACTGTTGTTGTTTAAAATATAAAAAAATAAAAATAAAAGAGGAATATCGCGTTATTATATTACAAGCAAAAATGTTTCGATACCTTGAAAACCGTCCACCATAGATTGTTTATTCCTTTTCCCCTTCTCTCTCTCTCTCTCTCTCTTTCTCTCTTTCTTTCTTTTTCTCTCTCTATCTTTCCCCTCCGAGGAGATTTATTTCAAGTTTCGTTCTTATACATATTTAATATTTAAGATTAGACTTCTTTTCCTTCTAGATCTTGCAACTTTGCATTCGGAATTAATATCAATCATCACCCCCCCCCCAAAAAAAAAAAAAAAAAAAAAAAAAAAAAAAAAACTATTCAGGCTCTGCTGATCAACGAATTATTCAAATATAATATAGACCACTTACTTTTATCCTTTTCTCTCCCATCCTCTTTCCAGAAATATATAGTTTTACTTTCGTTTTTCTTTCCTTCCGGATTTGGCCACTATATATTTTACTCACCTTATATCCGGTTTAATTGAAGACATTCCTTCAGGATGCATTCAGTATAAAATATTTTATCAAAACATTATTCTTGAAGCGTGCAGCCCTTCCCTGAACGGAAATATCAAAAACAAAACCCAAGAAAATACTTATAACAAAAACAAAAAAAAGACCCAAATCAAGTTAGACTGAGAGTATATGGAGATAATAACGTAACGTAACGTAATAGGCCTATAATCATTACAAAACTATATATAATTAGTGGTTTGGTTTCTCTATCAATTTCCCGGCTGTCCATGCTCCCTATACTATTTTACTATATATATATATATCCTCTCTTCACTTCTCTATAACATGTATATATATTTTTTATGACCCCTTTTCTGTCTGCCTCTCTCTCTCTCTCTCTCTTTTATTTATGTATTTTTTATTTTATTTATTTTATTTTTTTTTTTTGTTGCTGTGATTAACATTGTTTTTGCTTTCTTAAAGAAAAAGGCTTTTGAAAGCCTTTTGGAAGACTTTCAAAAGATATAAAAATGGAGTAAATACACCATTTTTTATGAACGGAATTTATTGGAAGATGCACATGAAACTACAAGCCCACAAGTAATATAAATTGATAAATCGCAAACCCATCGATAGGTACAGTACACCATCGCCCCTGGCTATGCATGAGTGACCTAGCATTGTCCGAAAAATCGGCGCAACGTACCGTGCTGACCCGGTAATACCCCCGTCACACTGAGCTCGTTCCTACTACGTCCTTGGCAAATTTTGCCGAACGGGCATAGTCTGTGTGGTAAACTGAGTGGACGTAGTAAATACTTCTTACGATCTGTTTACGAACTTCATGGACTAGCTCGGTCGGGATTTTCCAAAAAAGTGTTCAAAAAAAACGGGCGCCCCATCTCGTCCTAAAATTAACGGACGGCAACGTACCTGAAACGAGATGGACCGTACTACAACGAAATTGCCGTACTTAAATCGTTCTAAAGATGTGTTAGGACGTCATACAAACGAGGCATCTGTATATTAATTATTCAAGTCCTAAATTAAACGTAGTGACAACGTTCCTTAAACGGGTAGGACTACTCTGAACGAGAAGGACGTACTACGAACATACGTTTCAATTTTTTAAACAGAACGGCAGTCATAAATTCCCGTCACACTGAGCTAGTTCTCAATGCGTTCTAGGTAGTTCTTGGTGAACGGGCTCAATCTGTTACACACGGACTGAACGTAGTGCAGACCTTTTAGAATCTAGTACAGACCGTTTACAATCTGTTTACGAACTGGCGACGGCCCGAACGAGAAGAACGGAAAGCATTCCGATTTTTTTGAACATAGTTTCAAAAAAATCGTACTGGCTTCAAGTTCTAAATATAAACGTGTGACAACGTTCCTTAAACGGGTAGGACTTACTCTGAACGAGGAAGGACGTACTACGAACGTGGTACCAACTTTTATCATGCTGCGCATAGGCACTTTTATTGACGTTTGGACGTGCTACGAACGGTATAGAGTGAACGAGCAGTTTACTCGTTCTGAACTGGATAACAACGTATTGCGGACGGCGATAAAGACGGAATTGACGTAACGAGAATATTATGAACTGCCTAGCATCGGTATTCAAGAAATTATTTTTCAAAGTTATAAGTTCCAACCCGACCAAAGCCCGTTCAGCATTTTTTTTAAAAACGGGCAAAAAACGGCAAGAACGTCTAAGAACGACCTCAGTGTGACGGCCCCCTAAGATTGCATCGAGAGAAAGGTCAGGGCAAGTGTGGGTGGAACTGAGCTGAAGATAGAGTTATTTATCAGACTTTTCTCTCCATTTGACATGTCAATTCAGCAGGAAGAAAATAATTATTATCTGTTTAATAATTTTTCTGGGTTGCATTTATTGCAGATGACACTGGAATATTTTTCAATATAATTAATTAAAAATTATTTTAAAAATCTATATAGACTTCTACGTCTGTTGGGAGCCAGAAGGGCGTTATTGCATCTTATAGATGTCCGTTGAGAGCCAGAAGGGTGCTATAGCTGTACAAAGTCAATGGTAATAGCGCCCTTCTGGCTCCAACGGAACATCCTTGATCTGCAATAGCGCCCTTCTGCCATCCGACGTATATATATATGAGAGAAATGTCAAATTTGGCATGCGCATAATAGTCAAATATGACTGATGCCATTAAAGGGATGCAGTAACATTGAAATGATATTCAAATCACATTCGATTTAGCTATATTTTACCAACTAATTATAAACATTTAAGTCAGTCTGTATCTCTTAAAAATTGCAAGCTAATTGCTTGCTTTACCTTCGAGATATCAATGATTTCATACTCAATTTTTATAAACCAACACCGGATGGTTTATAAAACCATGTGCTTTTTCCACATGGCACAACATACACCCATTTCCTGTTGTATAGCCCCCGTCCTAGCGCCTACTGAGGCTGGCAGCAGAGAGTACTGATGTTCGGCTGTATGCTTGGCATTGTTTGTTACTCTGTTTTAAGGTAGTAAATGACTTCCATTTGATCTAAAACTTTCAGTAGTTTTTTTTACTGTGAAACAATATAATTTTATTAATCTTGATCTAATGCTCTTGTTTTTGAAGTTACTCAATCCCTTTAAACCTAACGAAAGAAGAAGAAGAAGAAGCGATCGATCGGCAGAATTCTGTCTATCCTATCTCATCGAAAATGGCAAGATACATCAAAACAGTCCTATTTCATGACTTCTGAATGTCACGATGCACTGCTTAAATCCTAAGTGCTTTGTGAGCAAAGTGAAAAACTGAAAAAGCAACCATGGCGACTAACATTCGTTCCAATGCTCGATATCCAAAGAATATATAGGTGAAAGAGTAAAACTTCGCGCGGTCATGCAATGCAGTACAGATACAATCGAAATGCGTAGGGTCTCACACGTGAGAACGTTACTACACATTTTCGGCAGTTGCCGTTCTCCGTTTATTTCCTTCGGCTTCAGCAACTTTTCGTCTGTCCTTTTTCATCGAAAATGGCAAGATTACATCCAAACGGTCCTATTTTGTGACCTTCTAATGTCACGATGCACTGCTTTGAGTCCTAAGTGATTTGTTGAGCAAAGTGGTAAAACTAAAAAAGCAACGATGGCGACAAACATTCGTTCCAAACCTCGATACCCAAAGAATATAGAGAGAGAGAGAGTAAGACTTCCGTGTATGTCGCGGACGGGGTTGTGTTGTCCGGACAAAGACGGGCAAATTTGGGAGCTTTGTGATCAAATTTCATTAATTGAATGAAAATAAATATCAGACGAATATAACAAAGCACAGATGTTCACAAATATATTTTGCTAATTACTGCACAAATTTTGAGAAATCGAGAGCAAAAGATGATGTTTTTATCTGCTTAAGTGTCCGGACAACGGACCCCCCATCCTGTAGCATACAAATGCACTATATACTGCACTCGCCGGAGTACAGGCGAGTTCCTATGTTTATTGTAGGCCCTACACATTTCACTAAAATAATCCCTTTCTCAAATCTAAAGGTATATAGAATAAGAATATTCTTGGGTATGGACAGTGAAATATATGAAGAAGAAGAAATATCATGCTAAAAACACACAATTATTGTAAAGTTAGATTTGTGTAATCTTTTGAATTTTTAAACTTCTTCTTCTTTTTGAGAGAGGGGGGGTGGGTGGGGAGAAGACGTGTTTTTCTGGGCTCCCGGATTTAAAGGAATTTACACCGTTAATATGGAAATGTATGGACATTTTTAATTATGGACTGTGGACATTAACTCAAGGAACGCAAGATTATATTGTGTTCTATAGAAGATTGAGGGGATTAGTGTGGAATGGTTGATTTTGTATGATTTTGGGTGGAAATTTTATTCTAAATATATCAAAACAAATTTTCAAAATAAGCGTACATATAAAGAGCGTGCATTAATAATATGAGCGTCTTCATTGCGTATATTTTCATGCCGGTGTAATTTAATGTGTTACTTTCTTGTGACTAAACTTTATTTGACGTTTGCGTTTTCAATCGGTCTGCAAAAGCCTTTTATTGAGCGAATGTAATTAGTATATTGTGACGCGAATATTGTTGAGCATAGTGTTTGTTCGAGGTTGGGTAATTTGATTCATGGCCGTATAGTAAGTAGGTCTATCTCCTGGCTTACTAGACATCTGTGAATGATGTTCAGCGGATTTACTCCTTGAATTGCTGTGAGAACGGTGCAGTGAGATCAGGCACTTTCATTCTCTTTCTTTTTTAAGTAGGGTGTGCTGGATCATTTTTATCTGCACTCTTGATCACAGCTATAATATTAATGTCACTTTTTTTATTTAATGAGATTTTGAGGTAAAGCTAATTGTCTATATTATCATCATTTATTTTTACTATTAATTTCATCTACTTTATTAGTACTGTTTATATGTTATATATGTTATGGTTATGTATGACTACTGTATTAGTATGTTCATATATAGAGTCAGACCGTGATATATTATTTCTATCCTGCGCCTAAAGCATGTTAAGTGCGCAGTATCGGGGTAATGGGACCTTGACGAAGGAAATGTCGTCAAAAGGCGGATGACTTTTAAGGAAAAGTCAACGGCATCACTGGGTCTGGGCAGCAGCAGATTTCAAGTAGAATACGGCAGAAGATAACTTTAAAAAGCTAATCTTACTGGAGTTTTTTTCTTTGGATTGAAGAGCTAGTAGTGGAGTCCGTGAATGGTCTTTCTCTACTGCGGCAATGGTGGAAGGCAATGGCAAACCACCACCAACTACTTGCCACGAAAACCTATTGATGATGAGTACAAAAACGATGAAAGAGTTATGACACTGGACAGTGAGACCGCCCAGGCCTGAAAGTGTCTTGATCAATACTAGGGAAGAGAGATCTGATGACATTCTGCCGAGGCATCAATGACGCTGTCACGGCTAAAGCGCAAGGAAGGTGTGGAAGCTGATAACCCACGAGAAGTGATGTCAGACGTAACCTCTGAAATCAACTATTAAGATGCGACCTGGAATGTACGAACATTAAATCAGGGCAAAACTAGACATTTTAAACTAATGAACTAGATAGAAACGATGTCCACTTAGCAGGGATTTCGGAGGATAAGATGGACAGGAAAAGGCACTTCACGACACTCGATAAACATGTATGTGATTACTCTGGTACAGAGACAAAAGAGAACGTGGATTGCCTTTATAGCCAACAAGACGTTGCCAAATGTGTGCTAGGGTACAACCCAATAAACGATAGAATAATGACTATTCGCATTCATGGCAATCCAATAATGACAGTAATCCAAGCGATGCACCTACCTCTGCATCAATGATGAAGAAATCCAGACAATTCTATGAACAACTAAGCAGACCATAGATGGCATCCATAAGAGAGACCATCTAATAGTCACTGGTGAATTTCAATGCTAAATTGGAGCGAGGAGCACTAATAACATTGATGGTAGATTACGGCTTAGGAGATCAAAAGAGAGAGGCGAGATGCTTGTGGATTTTTGCAGGAAAACCAGTTTTCCATTATTAATACACAATTCAAACAGCATCAGACCGACTTTATACTTGGTCTTCACCGGATCAAAGAGTACGAGAAATCAAATTGACTACATATAGTTCAGGCAGATGGATCCAGTTCATGTCAGCGAAGACCCTCCCGGGTGCAGATTGTGGATCTGATCATCAATTCTCGTCTGTACCATGAAAATGAAACTGAGAGGATAAAGAGCAGCAAAACCAGTCGATTTGATGTAACCGAAGATCAATGAACAATACAGAGTGGAAGTTAAAAACAGAGTTCCAAGTCTGCTAGAAAAGACTCTGAGACTCTACTCCGAAGACTTGGCAAAGCTCAGGATGGTGTCCAAAACAGCTCATAAACGCTTCCAAGGTGCAAGAAGAAGAAAAACCATGGCTAACAGGCGGAAGTATTTAGATTGGCTGATCAGCGAAGAAATGTTAGATCACAGGTTTGAAGAACAAAGATCAATGCAGTGAGTATAAGTGAGCTGAGCAGACGAATTCAACGTCAATACGAAGGGATAAACGTCTGTCATTAACATGAAATGCGGCAGTAGAGAAGAGATTGCCGAACAGGAACGCAAGATATGTACAAAGGTATCCAAAGATCTAACTTCCAAACCTGCTTCCAAGACTGAACGTCTGAAGATGAGAATGGAAATATCCTTACGGAGACATTGAATCAATCAAGATGGAAACAGTATTGTGAAAAGTTATATGCTTCACAAGAAGACGAAGCTGAGGAGCTGATTTAATCAACATTGAACAACAATATTGTGGACAATGAGCCTGATATCTTATCAGTGAAGTCTTATGCATTGAAGAAATGAAAAATGGAAATCTCCAGGTGTAGATAATATTCAGCTGAACTACTTGAAAGAGAATGACGAAGAAGTGTTTGAAATCATTCATAGACTCTGCAACAAAATCTGGATTAAAAGGAATGGCCAGCTGATTGCGAAGAGGCAGTGTTCTTACCCCTGCCGAAGAAGGGGGAGATACACGTGAATGTGCTAACAATCGAACTATCTCTTAATTCACACGCAAGCAATTCCTTAATGTGATAGTCGAGAGAATAAGAAATCATCTCGAGAAGAATTACCACAGAACAGCGGATTTAGAGGGGCAGAGAACCAGAAATCAAATAGCCAACATGAGCGCCTAATGGAAAAAGCATGGATTCCAACATCCGCTATATCTTTGCTTCATTGACTACTCAAAGCCTTCGATTGCCGTGCGGTCATAAGCAGCTATGCGAATAATGACAGAATGGGTTTCTCCAAACATATATTGAATTAATTCGTTCACTATATGACAGCAAGTAGCCACCGTGAGATGAAAGTGGTGGACAGTAAGTTTGAATTGGACAAGGCGTTCGTCAAGGCTGTATTCTTTCACCGTACCTTTTCAATATACGCCGAAATATCATGAGAGAGTGCACTTGATGGAGCGTGCAGGTAGTGTATCTATTGGTGGAAGAAGATAACAATCTCAGATATGCTGATGATACAACACTCATTGCGAGAGTCGGCAGAAGAACTCCAGATCTCATTGACAGAGTCAAGTTACGCAGCGAGGAGTTAGGACTTCGTCTCACGTTAAGAAAACCAAAGTCATGATCTGCGGAGGAGATGCAAACAAGTGGGTGACGGGTGGATGGAAAAAATGTGGAAGAAGTTAATCTTTTAACTTCCTTGGCTCAATATAAGCAACAAAGGAGGAAGTTCTCAGGAAATCAAGAGAAGACTAGCCATGGGCGAGATCATCCTGTATTACCTAAGCGATATATGGAAAGACAGAGGGATATCGAAAGAACTAAAATACACATTATGCAAACGCTTGTTTTTCCAATTGCATTGTATGGATGTGAGACATGGTCGGGTGGAATGGCTGATAGAAGAAAATATTAGCGTTTGAGATGTGGTGTTGGCGGAGGATGCTGAGAATATCCGTGACGGAGCATAGACAAATGATACGTACTTAACCAAAATGGGCAAAAACCTACGGTGGTTAATAGATAGATCGTAGCAAATTGCAATATTTGTTGTCATATATGCGACGACAGGATGATAACATTGAAAAATAATTATGCAAGGTTGCATTGAAGGTAGTCGGAGACAAGCAGACAGAAACTGAGATGGACAGATGGCATTAAACAATTAACAGGCCTCTCCTAGTTGCAGCTCATCGCCTGGCACAAGACAGAGCTATTTGGAAAAGCATCATCAACAGGCGGTCACAAGGGTCAGACATGACCTGTATGACATCGATCGATCGATCTTCTTTTTTTTAACCGGTTCGATTTTTACCACATCTTCACTGATGTGCCTATTTGGTTTTTCTGCACATGGCGGATCCAGGATTTGATCACAGGGGGGGGGCAAAATCGGAATTCAGATTTTGGTACAACCCAAAATTTTTTTCCGTTTACATGCAGGGCGATCAAAAGGTACACTGATTTTTTTTTCTTCACATCACCACATCACGCTGCGAGCGATAAGCGGGTGGGGGTAGGTGGTGTGATTTTTTAGTGGCTTCGCAGCAAGAGGTCATCAATGTGATCAGCTGTGTAGGTAAGGTTGGGGGTCAATCGGTCCATGTCGTCTATTTTTGTCTCGCTTTTTTTCTTTTCTTTTCTTTTTTTTTGCGTGGGGGAGGCGGGCCCGGTCGGCCCCCCCCCCCACCCCCCCCCCTGTATCGCCGCCTGCTGCGATTCCCTGGTTGTAAGACAACTGTCAGTAAAGGGTGAATTTTCCTTTAATATGAGAATAATTATACAAATATACGGTTGCAGTAATTGTACTACTGCATAGGGACTTAAATTTATTTTTGTGATATGCGCTATACAAGAATGGTTCATACTAGGTATACATTGGAAAGGGTCTCGACGGGCCTTTAGGGGAAAGGAGAGAAACAGACTCGCAAGAATATATACTTGAACAAATTAATGTCTATCTTTGGGAAAGAGAGAAAATATGGGGATATGAATTCTTGGAGAATATTTTGATGGATGTAGAAATCAATTTGTATGGATGTTCTGGAAATGAATGGTAGATTGATGAAAAAGATACTGATGTACGAACCTTTCATTTCATTGTGATTTCTTACCTTATCTTTTGCATTATTCATTACCCATTTTCGTCATCAAATAGAAAGCTTTTCTTTTTAAAAAATTAAATCCAGAGTTGACGTAAGAAAAGGAAAAATCTTTTCAGCCCCTATTCAACCCCTTTTCAGGTAGCCCCTTTCATATCATTGATGTCAATTATTGAATGGGTATCATCCTGCATTGTATACACCAGAGTCACACGAACATTCAATCAAGGCACGTTTCAATGATTTCCAAAATGAATAAACGGTATTGAATTTTGTTAAGAAAAGAATGTTCCAGCATTCACCAGCAAACCGGAAAAAGTAAAGAACGATTTTATTTATTCTTTTGCCACACGAACATTTAGGCCTATCTAAAACTCCCAATATATGTTTTGTACTAAGAAATGTCAGGTAAAGTTTTCAGCCAACAGAAAGTATAGATTAAATCATATTGAATCGATATCTAAGTTATATCAAATGCTTAATTTGAGGACGGAACTGACAGCACGAACCTATCTCATTATCAGTCTGTATATATATATATATATATATACAAAGCTCTTGGGATGAGACACATTCATTATCCAACAAAACACAAGCATTGGTTTGATTTCTATACTAATCACCTCCCATCAAGCCCATGGGTGTTATTACCAGGATATACATATATATCACCTTGGTTTGTTTTTGGATTGTAATCAGGGGCGTTACTCGATCATTCTTTTTTAGCGGGGGTGTTGTGAAGGTTACAGCTCGTTGTTCCGATGGTTCATTTGTCCGAAGGTTCGATCTTCCGAACACGTTAATTTCCTAAACCTGGATGGCCCTTTGTCCGAAAATGAAATAAGGTTCGTTCTTCCAAACATTTGTTGGAATAGGGTTCATTCGTCCGAAAATGTAATAATGTGATCATCGACAATTTTAGAGGAATGAACCCTATTTTATTTTCGGAGGAATGAACCCTATTTCACTTTCGGACGAATGCACACTTTTTATTTCTTCATTTTAGGACAAATGAACCATATTTTATTTTCAAACAAATGAACCTTCAGAACAACGAACCCTATTTCACTTTCGGGCGAATGAACCTTCGGACAAATTAACCTTCGGAACGAACCCTGTTTCATTTTAAGACAGATGAACCTTCGGCACAACGAGCTGCACCTGTCGTTAATAAGAGGGGACGGGGTGTCAGTCATCACATTTGCCCACGGAGTTGTCTACACGGTCAGAAAATTTCTCCTAAAAAAAACCGAGAAAATTCCCTGCAGCAGAGTCTCGAGAAAACCTATAATCTTACTGCACATACAATTGTCAACACAATTTACAGTAAAATTACAGAAAATTGGTATACGGGGTATGAAACCCTTTTTCCTCTTTTAAAATAGACCTGCTGTGTTAATTGCAAAAAAAAAACAAAAAAAAATCCTGTTATAACAATTTACTCAATGATTATGTTTGCTTTGTTGTTTTTTTTCTGTAAAATCTTCTGGGTTTTTTAACAGTGTATTGGCATAATAAGAGGTAATGGATGACGCATTCTTTTTCTGATTGAAATATAGAAATATGACTTTTAAGTCATATTTCTATATTTCAATCAGAAGAAGAATAAAATATAAAAAATAAAATATAAAATATAAAATATAAAATATAAAATATAAAATATAAAATATTCATCATACAGTCATGTGATATCAGGGTTTCATTTTTTAAGAGTAAGAAACTTAAAAGAGTTAACGAGTTAAGATAAAGAGTAAGAAACTGAAATAGTTAAAGAGATATTATTAAGAGTAAGTCATGTACACTGTTGCTCATAAAGGTTGGATATATATTTATGTGATCCAACAACATCTTTTTACTCCGGCTTTAATTTCTTGAAATAAATTTGTCCCCACTTTCACTATTCGGGGGCCCTGGCTATATCTTGGACATTCCCCCAACCATTCTTGGTAATTGAAAAACAGTTTGTCAACCCCCACAATGCCCTTTTTTGCAATTTTTTCTCATTTTGGGGCCCCTTTTTTGTTTACCCGGCTGACCATGCAAGGCCCCCTCAGTCCCACCCCACGAAACGCGACTGAGGCATAGTGTTGTTATTGTTCTTAAAGGAAAGTTATTTGCGTTTATGGTCACAGACTTCGCTTTCTTGTCTAGGGGAAGGGTCAAAGTTTATTTTGATTTTTGCTCAAAATTGATTTTATTCATTTTTTACAAAGATGAAATTTTTACGCTTCCCAAAAATGTATGTAGACACAAGCAAAACAGAAATCTAATGAAAAGAGAGTATAGGCAACATTTACAACCTTGTATTAAGGCTGAAACAGAATTTGTTGGGAATTATAATTGAGGCTTCATGTGTGTTTATTATTTCCTTTTTTTGGCCATAAAGGTAGGATAGAATATTTCAGTTTTCACCGATCTCACTTTTTACTTCAACCCCTCCTATAGACAAGGACAAAGCTGTGCCCTGAACTTTGCTTTAATGTCAAGAAAAATACCCTATCTTCAGACGCTTTTCGCAGGGGGTAGAATGGAGGGGGCCTTGGTCAGCGGTACAACGAATAAGGGGCCCCAAAATGAAAAAAATTGGCAAAAATTGGCATTGTGGGGGCTGACAACTTAACTTATTCTTTCATTCCCAGGGACCGGTTGGAGAACGTCTAAGATATAGCCAGGCCAAAAAGTGAAAGTGAGGACAAAAAAATTTAAGAAATGAAAGCTGGAGCAAAAAGATGCTGCTGGAGCACACCAGCAAATATCCAACCTTTATGAGCAACAGTGTAATTTGTAAGAGCAAGAAACTTAAAGAGTTAAAAGATATGATTAAGAGTGAGAAACTTAAAGAGTTAAAGAAATATGATTTAGAGTAAGTATGTAATATTGGGATCGGATTGTAAGACAGAAACTTAAAAGAGTTAAAGAGAGTATGTATTAAGAAGCGCGGCGATTTATGTCACAACTGGGGGGAGGGAGGGGGGGGGGGGGAGGGGTGGACGGAAACACCCGAAAGTGAAAAATAACACTCAAAATTCGCATACTTCGCAATAATGCAGAAATAATATAATGAAATATGTTTGCGAGGGCGAAGCGCGAGCCGAAAATGTTGCCTTATAATAACATGTAGCATTGTATTTGACATACGTTTTACCCTTTATTAGCTTCAAAAGCTATCACTACATAAAAATATGTTAAGTTTTAAATCGAGGGGGGAGGACGATCCTCCCAGAAAAATCGAGGGGACTGTCCCCCCTCCCCCCCCGGGATCGCCACACAATGATTAAGGGTTAAGTCAGGTAATATTAGGGTCGGATTTGTGAGAGAAGAAACTAAATAGTTAAGATACATGATTAGAGTAAGAAACTTAAAGAGATATGATTAAGAGTAAGAATTAAGAGTTAAAGAATATGATTTAGAGTAAGTGGGATCGGATTTGTAAGAGCAAGAAACTTAAAAGAGTTAAAGAGATATGATTAAGAGCAAGCGCGGCGATTTCATGTCACCTGGGGGGGGGGGGGGGAGGGTGGGAGGAAACACCCGAAAGTGAAAAATAATACACTCAAAATTGCGCATACTTCGCACATAATGCAGAAACTAATATAATGAAAATGTTTGCGAGGGCAGAAGCGCGAGCCGAAAATTGTTGCCTTATAATACAGTAGCATTGTATTTGACATAGTTTTACCTCTTTATTAGCTTCAAAGCTAATCACTACATTAAAATATGTTTAAGTTTTAAAATCGAGGGGGGAGAGATCCTCCCAGAAAAAAATCGAGGGGACATGTCCCCCACTCCCTCCCCCCCCGGGATCGCCACCAATGATTAAGGGTAAGTCAGGTAAATTAGGTCGGATTTGTGAGAGCAAGAAACTTAAAATAGTTAAGATACATGATTAAGAGTAAGAAACTTAAAGAGATATGATTAAGAGTAAGAACTGAAAGAGTTAAATACATATGATTAAAAAATGGGGCGACAAATCAGAATGTAGATTTCATACTCTTAGCGGCCGCCCGACTTTATCATAATAATTCAAATATGTATTTATCTCGTTCAAGTTTCATAAGCAAGATAGGGGAGACGGGGATGGAAGTTAACGGGTCAGTTGTTAAAGTTTCTCAGTGTTCTAAGTTGGAACAGAGAGTTTCGTGCTAACTGGCATAACAGCCTACACACAGCTGTGATTAACTGCGGTCGTGAGGTTTCTCCGTTGTTTTATTAAAAGTAAATCACAAAACCATTTTTTACAGTTCCAAGTGAATTTTTGACAAAATTAAAATTTGTAATAGTTCTTACAACTGAAGGCACATGATGATAGTTCTGGTATTGTGAATTAGTAATGTATGTCATAATATACCACTGAGCCATGCTGTAATTTCTGCCTAATGGCTTTGCTACAGTTGATTTTCTGTGTATAATCCATGGGGTATATGGTTGTAAACATAGCTACTACAGACCCAAAATGGAATGTGTAAGTATTTTCATTAGAATTATCTGGCCCAAAATGTGAATTTTGTAACGTCCATCCCGGTCTCCCTAATCATTATTATTATCATTATTATTATGACGGGCAAATGCATTCACCAGTATATCTATTAATTACAGTCGTGCATTATCAACACTCTACTTTCCGCTGGATGATATAGAGAACTAATAACTTGTCTGAATGTCCTAAAAAGTAATGAGGAAATATACATGTATGTATACTTTCTTACCTTTCCTCTCATGGCAGACAGAAGTCGGATAACAAATAAATTAACAAATTTGGTTGCCATGACATCAAATAGATTATTAGTGAATATGCGCCATCTGACATCGGCTGGACCTGATAATGATTATTAAATCAGGTTTAACGCGAAAGTCATCGGAAATCTTGCGAAATACGCCTAGAATAGCTCTTTTTGGATATGATGTAATTAGATAAGTTGGGGGGGGGATATTGAAACTACAAACACAATTGACAGTCGATATATAAATATTACAAATGTATTTTAATATCAATACTACTGCAATTTAATTTTGCAAATTTTCTATTTGAATTTTACGATAATTATTTAATGATTGATATGGAATATATTTAAATTGAAGTTTTCTTTACAATATGCTCCTGGCTTATATCATATACAAACAAATTAATAGGTTTTTGCGGGATACTTTATCCAACATAGTTTTTATGACGTATTTAGATGATTATTAAGATTTTAAGATGATTTAAAAGTCCATTGTACGTTTTTCCATTCAAGTGCTACTTAGATAGAAATAGAAATTGTTTGCAAATTACTGAACAAATCATGGCAATATTTAGGGTGGTATCTCACTTCGCGGAGACGTCTCCGCGACAGAATAGAAAACTTCGTCTCCACGACGGTAAAAAGTATTAGAGACGTCTTCGATATCGCGGAGACGGATTTGAGACTACTTCAGACTTTTTTTTCATAAATTGTCGCGGAGATGTGTCGGAGACGTCTCCGCGATAGCGATATCGGAGACGTCTCTAATACTTTTTATCCGTCGCGGAAACGAAATTTTCTAGTCTATCGCGGAGACGTCTCCGCGAAGTGAGATACCACCCTTAAGGGGCTGTCCCACTGGAGGCGATCGTTGTCGCGACAACTGGCGATCTTGCTGTTGTGAGTGTGGTAGCAAGTTGTTGTTGTAGACTAGCTTAGATAGAGTCGTAAGTAGGTTTATAATCACCTTTTTAAAGATGAACTCCTTATAATTATGAAATTATCAGGTTGTCGCACAACGACTCGCCGTCTGTGGAAGCTCTGCAAACGCTTTAAATCGGTCAGATTGTGGAAAGCTTGAACAAAATGAAATGAACAGAGGGAAGATAAGGTGCCCTCACACTACTGCGTGTTGTGCTAACGTTTGACCAGCTTTCTTGGAATTTGGTGTGTACGTTCGAAGACATTGCTACTCGTTAACCAATTAATCGTTGTCTGAACGCAAATGGATAAAGCAATGCAATTGTAAATTAATTTAATGTTTTGCAATTCACATTTCTAACTTGTTATGCGGATTTTTTTAATATTTTTTTTTGTTTTCACAAAGAATATACGATAATTAACATATTACTTTGCACTTAATGAAAGTCTAAATTGAAAAATTACATTTTCAAGAATGATGTGTGAAAAAATGTGAATTATCGCAATAAATTAATGAAAAGTGATTGAAACCTTTTGCACCGTGAAATTTCGTTACTTCAGCACTGTTTCCTATAATCGCTATCATACAACTTCCAAGAATATTCTGTAATCTGATTTAAATCGGGTCACATGCATGATAGTCAATGGATTGTTCTGTAAGTGTTGCATTCAATGCACTCAGCATTTTCAGAATGACACGAAATTTTGTGTCAATCAGCTCTTCTCGCATATTAATTTATTACTTGACACCAAAATAATGTTCTCGCTGACGTGCGTTTTCTGTATACTATTTCTCTTTATTTCCCAAACATCCGTCGCTCTTAATGTAATGCGTACAATTATTATCGGTGGTATGTAGCCTTTAATGCAGGGGCGCGGAGCGATTTTGAAAGTGGAGGGGCTGAGCCAAAGTGGGGGGGGGGCTGAACAGGCTAAAAACAACAGGCTAAAAAACACAATGTATGGTCATTTTTGCATTTTTGTACACGTTAGCTGAAAAAATGGGGGGGGGGGCTGCAGCCCCAGCCCCCCCCGTCCGCGGCCCCTGTAATGTATGTGTAATGCAAACAAAAAAGTATGCAGTAATAGGCTACAGGAGAGAGAGAACAAAAATGAAAACGGAGAGAGAGGGTGAAATAAACTTTTTGAAAAAGAAGAAAATGAAATGTGTAATGTGATGAACTTACATTTAATTCCTTATACAATTTACCTGTTTGGGAATTGTCTCAGCCTTATCATGACAAGCATTTGGGAGAAAATTAACCAATATTTATTCTGATATTATCTACATTTGGATTGAAATTTGGATTGGAAAAAAAAAATGAAATTGCGGGTTTGCATGAGAATATGCCGATGTTTTATTCATTAGACCCCACATTTTATTAGTGGACTTTATTTATTATTGCATAAACATGCTAAGAAATAAATAAGTTTTTGACCTCTCTGACGAGCTATGGGAGGATTCTAAAGACGTATGTTTTGTTATGTTTTTACGTTATTTGCCCCATTGACGCACGCGCGGATTTTGAAATTTGATGAGCGCGTGCGTCCGTATGGTCGGCTGGAAACTCCTAGGAGAAATGTCTGAATTGCCAATCAAGAAAAAACCCGGAGTTTAAAGCGATTTACAAAGTGTGCGCAAAAACGCGCGGAAATTTTCAAAATGCTTGAAATGATGTGAAACATGCTTTGTATGAATATGGGGTGATTTTGAGCATTTTCAAATTTTCAGGCATCAGCTTTTGAGGTTTTTCAACCTGTTAAAAGCTTTTAACAAATTAATAGGCTGTCGAATTATTTTTTGTCTGGAACGCGATGCTCTTTCATTTGAGACCAGTCACGACTGATTTGGCGACAATTTTTGACGCCAACGATTAGGTCGGCACAAAAAAAAAAAAAAAAAAAAAAAAAATGGTATTTCCAATTGATGGTGTATCCAACTCTGAAAAAGATAATTAGGGGTTGCCGTTCATCCTGAAGAATTATTAAGGATTTTGTGTAGGCATATTTTTGCAAAATGGACAAAATTCGCGCGTGCGTAGTTCCAACTTGAAGAGACGCCCATTTCGTTATGAATCGTCTAAAAATAGTGTTTATGGTGTCAAATTGTTGTGAATATTATCAAGATTACTTTAAGGGTAAAAAAAATCGTGTATCTGTAGCTGCATTCTTTCCCGACGCGCATAAATGCGCGCAAAATCGTGCGCGCGCATTTTTTCTTGAAAGGCTTAAAATGACCTGAAACTTTCTCTAATTGAGCCATAAAGTGATTTTGAACATTTTAAATTTTTGCGCGCGTGTAATTAATTTATGCGTGCGCGTACGCGCGGGCAACAAGACCCAAAAGATGCTCTTCAGTTTGAAGTTTATGTGTACTAAATATGATTGATCAATGATCATTGGTTACGAAGTTATCATTGATAATGTGATTTTATAAAATGGCGTCTAGATGACGTCACTTTATGCTAATGAGCTAAAAAAATTTTGATTGCTCAGATTTGATAATGATCTATCATGGCTGAAAATTTAAAATACTTTGATGCAATATTTTTTGAGTTATCGTGTCTACAAGAATTGTACAGAAAAAAAAATTATGAAAAAAAAAGAAGATTCAGACAATAACAAGACCACCTAATAAACAAAAATCATACAGAATTTACAAATCAAAATGCTCGCTTTCGTTTTTGAAGCTGGGTTATATTTTTGGTAAAATCAATGAAACAATATCAATTGTATTGGTCTCTTATTAAACATTTTAATTATAAGACACACACAATGACCCTAACACCAAATTTTAAGCACTGATTAAAAAAAAGAAAAAAAAAGAAAAGAAATTATTTTGATCATTAAAACAGATCTAGCACCCTCTTTTGTCATTGATTATTATTCCCCTTAAAATAGGCATTTAAAATGTTCATATGGTAAGATTACCTTAAATAAAAATGCTATATATGAAGATAATATCCTGACAATGTTCTCCCCATCCGTGCTTGAAAGTTGCTTTATATAAAAATAGAATCATTTAGCTAATTTTGTCGGAACCCCGACTTTTGATAGGAGATATTTTTGTAGTAAAATTAGGCATATTTATAACGAATCTTACATCTCAATGTTCAAGCGATTATGTGTATGCTTCAGTTTTCATCTTTTCGAACGTGCGAGGGCGTATGTTTAGTTTTTTAGGCAGGGCGTATTGAACCATACCCATTTTCAGTCGCCATCGTTATCTACGGTTCTGCCACTACCCATCAAAAAATCTACCCTAACCATATTTCTCGAGGTATTTGTCACGAGGGTAATTGACTAGGGGAACTTGTCCTAATGTAGATAAACAGGGTTAATATATCGTTCGACGATGCCCCCCAAAAACAACAAACAAACAAACAAAACAAAACAATCTTTAAAAGCAATTAAATTGGATCTTTATCTAAAAGTTTGGAAGTGCAGTGGCTCCTTTTTCGACTCAGTAAATTATTTGTGGTATAAATGTTGTAAAGATGGTGGATAATTCTGTGAAATGGTCCAAGTGGGCATGTCATTATAAGTCCACGGTCGTATTCTGAACCGGAGATTAAGTTTGTGCGGTGCTCTTGTGCGATCCTTTTAACCGATACCTCCCGTGCAAACTTAACCTCCAGTTCAGAATACGGGCCTACGCGTGCAGGAATGTTGCATTCTGGGTTAAGAAACTGAACAGTTTAAACAGTTCATGCCTCTAGGTGATGACATTTCATTATGTATTTAAAGGTTTCAAAGAATATGATTTTTATAATTACAGTGCACAGGTGTGTGCAGAACAGTTACCAAGGTAACCGAGCTCCGGGCTCTTCTAATCGTATTAAAAATACCGGATATCTGTGGCACGCAAATATTTTTCTTAACCGTCGTCTGAGGATACGTAATGATCGTCAAGAGAGTATAAGTTCAATTTTGTAAAAGAGAAAATTGATGGATTTGACTGAATTTCTATTGTAAATTAACTCTAAACTGACTGCTATTAATCTAGTATTGAAGCAAAACTGACAAAACCTTTCTCATCAAAGAAAAAAAAAAAAAAAAAAAAAAAAAAGAGGGCAAAGGAATTTTTGAAATGTCTACAGTAGTTGTGAAATGAAAATAGCTTTTGTAAAGTTCATATCGGGTTTATTGCAGCGAGATAAAGTAACTCATTCATGACTCTCTGTCGCTTTTTTTAATAATCACACTACCGCCCTCTCTTGTTGAAGTCAAACGTAATTAGAACATGGTCCTCAAATTGGAGGATGGTAAAGATGGCATCTAATGGGAATGGAGTCACAATATCAAATTCATACATTAGGTGGATAAAACATTCATCTAAAGCAGTAAAATCTGACGAGCTATGTAGCTGCCATGTGTTAAAGCACTTAAAAGACGAAAAAAATAGAGAAAGTTATAGGTAATATTTGCATTTCATTAAAATTACTCTTAAGGCCATTTGCGACGAAGTAGTCCCAAACTAGTCTCTTGGCCAGTGAGATATAGGCCCCTAAAAATTAAGTGGAACCCTACTCAAGGAGAGAATCAATCTAAGGGTGGTATCTCACTTCGCGGAGACGTCTCCGCGACAAAATAGAAAATATCGTCTCCGCGACTGATAAAAAGTATTAGAGACGTCTCCTAGACGTCTCCGCGACGTCTCCGTGACAATTTTTAAAAACTGTGACAAGGCAATTTTAAAGAACCTTCTCAAAATGGTTTCCGCGACTTATGAAACTTCGCGGAGACGTCTCGGGGACAATTTTCAAAAATTTGTCGCGGAGACGTCTCGGAGACGTTCCATTAGTCGCGGAAACAACTTTGCGACGGTTCTTTGAAACTGCTTTGTCACAGTTTTGGGAAAATGTCTCGGAGACGTCTTTGATACTTTTTATCCGTCGCGGAGACGTCTCCGCGAAGTGAGATACCACCCTACGTTATAAGAAAGAGTGCAATGAGAAAAGCAATTCAAGTTTCAACAAAATCTATTATAAAATGAAAGAGTTAGTTTGAAAAGTCTCGTTGTATTTCCAAGGGATCCTCAAAATCGTTTAAAGATAAGTGGTTTCGGGGACAATTCTCCATTTGTTTTCTGAACAGGTTTTCGCATTTCACCCTTTGTTTTTCCTATTTCCGATTGTCTCCTTCTGACCTTGGCATTATAATGGGTGTGAAATGTACTTTCCATAACACATTCTAATCTCATTGCAATTTGAAAGGTAATGGGGAAAATTTGAAAAATTTTATACGATGCAAATTAGAGGATCCCCGTCGTAAAAAGTACAAGTTCAGAACTTTCAAACTTCCGTAATCTCATTTTTGTAACCGAAGTATTCTCCCTCCACCCTCCCTTCTGAAGACGAATCGAAGCTCTCATAATTTTATCCCATTTATATTATTGCAATCAGGGAGGCGTTTCATGAAAGGACTTGTAAGACGTTTTATCCGACAAACCGTTATAAGCTACTAAAATGCTTTCATCTGATTGGCTGAGAGAAAATTTGTCGGATAAAACGTCCGACAAAAAATAAGATAGAAATCACAAAGAAATACTCAGTTTCTTTAATCTGTTGTGAGTCTATAGATTAAAGAAGAAAACCGTTAAGTGATTGAGAGGCTCCTGGGCTTTTCATTCGACCTTTAATAGTATTACGCCAGAGTTATTTTTCGAATGAAGTCAAAAGATTCTTTTCGGGGTGCCCTTTTCATTTAAAAAAAAAACCCATACTTTTTCATTTCCTATTGAACCTACATCGATTAATCAATTTAGCATTCATTCATCACTTCCTCTAATTTGTCATATATTTATATGTTTTTCATCTCTTTTTTTCTGAATATCTCCATTCTTCTCCCTCTCTTTAGATTCCTTTTTAAAAATGGTAGACTCCTATTTTGTTTGATGCTATAACGGTGCATGTGAGTGTCGTTTGATTGCTTTTTATAGGGGGATAAAATTAATAACTCGGGAGAACGCGTGTGATTCTCGAAAATTACTGTTTGAGAAGTAGAATTTGATAAAAAAATTATCCAGGTCGGACTGAAGAAAAAGTAATTGAATTTTTTTTACGCCATTCCAGTCTGATGTCGAATAGGTTTGCAAATTTGACTTTATGCAATACTACGTTTAGGGTCCATTAGGGTCCTTGAGTGACCCCCCCCCCGGGCTGAACTAAAACATTAATCGATAAAAATACTACATACCACTAACATTCAGATTTAGAGTGAAAAATAATTTATTGTCTTTTGAGAGGAAGGATCAACGAAGAGAAACGAAAAGTAAGATAATTTTGGATTTCGGAACAATTATTATAAAAAAAATATGAGAACATTGACCAATACATAACAAGTAGCAAATTAAAACTAATTTATATATTATAACCATTTATATATATATACACAGTACATGGCACATATATGATACTTTTTTTTTATCATGTTGATCTTGATACATTGACACCCATATGCTCAATATATTCAAACAGACTTAGATTATATAGCAATAATTTTTAGGATACTGAAATGTATGTCCGAATTTATCAAAAGTGTATATTATTTCATATCAAACAGTTGTAAATATGCTTTTTAATCGATTGAACAAAAATATATATTAAGATCACATTAAACCATTCAATAATTGTTTTGTAATAATGTAAGAATTGACGGAAAATTTATTATGCAGAATAATATCTAATAATTATAACTTAAAATCCACTAATAATTCAACTTTAAAAAAAAATATGATAGCGACTGCTATAGCACGTTTTTTGTTTTTGTTTTAATTTGCCTGTAATATTATACAATCAAATCAGATAACAAAATTGTAAGCTCCATAAAGGCCTGGTGTAGACAACAATTTTAATCTTGACAACGAGATACAAAATATAAATGCAAATATTATTGATGGAAATTATAAAATTAAAGTGAAAATTTAAAAAATGCTTTGCAGTGAGGAAGACAAAATAAAAAAATAAATAAAAAAATAAAAAAAAGCGATCGTTGTAAATATGAATGATGGACAAATAATTTTATAGAATAAAATTGATTTAGTAGAAAGTATGACTAAATACATAATAGATAATAAATAAAACTAATATAGACTTGAATTTATTATACTTATCCATTATACAATAATTTGGCCCTGAATGATTGGTATTATATCTCTATAACATATTTGTAGAAAAGTCGAAGACGCTGCAATACATGTTCGACTCTACTCACGACAATAAATATCGTGACTCCCTGAAGTAGATAGAGCATTATCATCCTTTTTAATAAAATCAGAATCTAGCTTTTTCCTTGTCTTTAAATATTGATGTTAGGGGTGGGGCCGGGCCTGCTGCCCCCCCCCCCCTCCCATGTATCCGTCAGACGTCGCACGTAGTGCAACCTGGACTATCCTCGCACATTATCTGACGTGTGTGTTTTATGGATAGGCCTAGATGGTGACTCAGTTAGGTTTTTTATACAGATTCCAGAAAATTCCATTTAATAAAAATCTGTACTCATTTTTCATATCTTCTTGTCATAAAACATGACAATGACAATGATAATTTATTTATCCTTTGTCACCTGATTAGACATTGAAGATTTTCACAAGGATATTTACCATATGATTCACATAATGACCCTTAGTTACAAAAGACAGGTCAATAGGGCCTTCTGACATCACTAGTAACACTACAAAACTAAAACAAACAATACGATAACAACTTTGCAAAGATAATTGAAAGTGAATGATAATAACAGACAGTAAACCGAAACTTAGAAATTAACAGCAATTGAGAAAGTCACTAATTTTCTTAAACAATGAATATTAAGATCAAGATTTAAATATATGTACCTTAATATTGTTTATATGCCTAAATGATTTTTGGAATAGGCCTACATCAATTTATTTCATTTATTTAAAATCATGCATTATTCTTTAACAAATTTCTAAGAGATCTAGACGCATTTTAGGTTTAGTAGAATTAAAAAGCTGATCCATTTTGTATATAATTATTTGGCCTTATGAAAAAGTAATCATCTAGTAAAGACCTTCTCTACTTAGCAAAAAAAGCGACATTCAAACAAAAAATGAAATTCATCACCCGATGACTGAGAATTACAAAGATTACACAACCCCATATTCCTCGGAATATTTGAGTATCTCCCAGAAACAAACGGCAAGTGGTGATTAGCACATCTAAACCTACATAAAATTGTTTTCTCTCTCTTTTAGCATGTTTAGAGAGATCAATCAAATATTTTTGCAAAATGTAGAGGTTGCTTGAATATTCGATACGTTATGACACGAATTTTCAAATATAATAGAAGACAATCGCTGAGAGTGTATATCTACAGGGGCTTTCACAATTGCTCATGAGATCGTTTGCGATCATTTGGTCACAATATGATTATGTTGCACACAATCGCAACGGTTGTAAGCAGTCGCACAACCAATTGTGAAAGGGGCGTTGTTCAACCTTGGAGGAAAGTGGTTCAACAGAATGGACAAAATACAAAGACATGGACAAAATAAAAAGACCCTGTTCAAAAATAAGCCTTTCGGCTTTCATTGGCTATAATCCTGCTAAGGTTTTTTCTCCTTGTAAGGGTGCTATCTCACTTCGCGGAGACGTCTCCGGGACAGAATAGAAAAATCGTCTCCGCGACGGATAAAAAGTATTAGAGACGTCTCCGAGACGTCTCCGAGACGTCTCCTGAATTTTGGAAACGAATTTTCTCAAATAAGACGTCTCGGAGACGTCTCCGCGAACAATTTATTTTATAAAATCCTGTCTCCAAATTCAGGAGACGTCTCGAAGACGTCTCTAATACTTCTTTTTATCCGTCGCGGAGACGATTTTTCAATTCTGTCGCGGAGACGTCTTCGCGAAGTGAGATAGCACCCTGATATACCTGAGGAATACCTGTTCAGCTTGTGGAGGTTTATTGCAAGCCTATACAAATGGAGGCATAACCAGGTGGTTGAAGGAGATGGGAGAATTTGGAAGGGCAGCGGTAGAGCGAGAGAAGAATGACCACCCGAGGGTGAGGGGTATCAAGTTTGTTCAAAGAGGGACAAGGTGGCACAAGTCTAGGCAGAGACAAGGTGTGGTGGGTTGTTAGCTGATGCGACGAGCTGGGAGGTGCGTGTAGATGAGGGGATAGAAACTGTTGCGGAAGAGGTGGTAGTGACAGCCCATGCGGCGCGATATGTTTTTAGTGCTAAGTCGTCCGGAAAGTTGTGATGGTGGGAGTTGACAGTGCCATGGGAGACAAGGATAGAGGAGGCCAGGGAGAGGACAGTTGATAGGTATGGTCGAAGTTGAAGCAGGAGTGTGAGCAGAATGGATGGGAGCGAGGTGGCACACTGTCGAGGTGCGGGTGCAGGGGTTTTGCGGGAGGTTCCGTTAGAAGGTGGATCCGAAGCAATGGGGTTCAGTGGTGGGGAGGGGGAGAGGTGGGTGGGGAGAATGTGGTGGGGCAGCGAAACGGCTCGGCTTGGGTGTTCAAAAGGCGTCTTAAGTGCTTTTCTAGACGATCTCTTAGGTGTCAACGGGGGTGCTGTTCAGGGAATTCCATCATAGCACTGGCCAGCCAGGGGGAGGTGGACAGTACTTAAATGGCCGAAACACCGATGATCCCTGGTGTGCTGCTGACGACCCGTTGACACCTGCGGAATTTAAGATCTTTTCGTATTTGTTTATTGTTTATCTGACGCCTGGGAAAGGCCAGGTGGCAACTGCGAACAGGGCAGTGACTTCCCGGAGAGGCGGGACATCAGGGAAGGCTCCCCTGATGGCGATAAGCGAGCAAAAAACCGGCCCCTCAGAGTTACCGGTTCTAAGTGTAACCCATTTGCGGCGTAGGGTTGTGCGCCAGGGCTGAGGAGTGACAGTGGGAGGGGTTTTTACCCCTAGTGGTGAGTGTGTGCCCACTTGATTAAAAGGCTACTCACCCGCTGCATCCGCTTTTTCGTGTTGAGTCGCGCTGAATAGGAATCCAGATTGGGTTCTGAAAGGGCGGGAAATTTGACTTGCAAACAGAAACCAAGAAGACGTATGTGTAGGGTGTGGGAAGTTGTTCAAGGGGCGAAGAGGTGTGGCGGTTCACAGAAGAATGGGGTGTGGCTTGATGGCAGTAGACGACTGCACCAGTGCTGAGCTGGGTGAGACAGTGGGAGATCCTGGTCAGGTTTCAGACCACAGTGCCAGTGACCCTCAGCGTGCTTTACATGCAGGGTTGGAGCGGAGTCAATCGTGTGGCCGCCAGCAAACAGTGACAAGTGGAAACTGCTGGATAGCAAGCTCGGACGAGTTTTAGAGGTTGAGTTGTTGGGGAATGTAGAGAAGAAGATGCGGATGTTTGAGGGGCGGTGCTATGAGTTGTGTGCTGATGAATTTGGAACAAGACCTGTGGGGGAGGGTGTTGAAAGACGGGAGGAAGGCACTAATAGCAAACCAGAGACAAGGAGGGAGCGTTTGATGGCTCAATTGAGGGCGGAAAAGAAGAGTCTGCGACGTAGATGGCGGCAGGCTGGTGAGGTGGAGAGAGCTAGCTTGAAGGGTCTGTATGAGGATTTGAAGAAGAGGTACACGGATGTGAGAAGAGCCGAATACCTGTGCAAGAAGCGAAAGAGGAGGGAGAAGCAGAGGAAGGAATTTTACAGGAATCCGCACAAGTTTGCCAAGAGGCTATTTGGGGAAGGGGCCTCAGGTAACTTAGAGGTGTCCAAGGAGGAATTGGAGGAACATTTGAGAAGGACATATTGCGACGAGAGAAGAGAGGAGCCGTTTGTCGAGCTACCAGGGCTGGTTAGGCCTCAAGAGCCCGAGGTCTGTTTTGATTTGGGTGAGTTGAGGCTTTGGGAGGTTGATGGAGTGGTGAGGAAGGCTAGAGCCGGTAGTGCTGCTGGGCAGAATGGCTTGTCCTACAAGTTGTTCAAGTATTGCCCTCGTGTCCGACGAGTTCTCTGGCAGATCCTTATAGTACTTTGGCGCAGGCGGATTATCCCAGGTAGCTGGTGTTTGGCAGAAGGGGTGTACATCCCAAAGGAGAAGGATGCCAAGGGTATTGGTCAGTTCAGACCCATCTCGCTTTTGAATGTGGATGGTAAGGTACTCCTTAGTGTGTTGGCTAGGCGGTTGACAGAGTTTGTCATGAAGAACAAGTTTGTGGACACATCTGTCCAGAAAGCTGGGGTTCCCGGTTTCCCTGGGTGCTTGGAACATGTCCAGATGATCTGGGAGTCAATCCAGAGGTGCAAACGGGCAAAGAGGGATGTGGATGTTATCTGGTTGGATTTGGCGAATGCTTACGGATCAGTACCTCACAGTTACCTTAGCTTTGCTCTGGAGTTCTTCTGGGTGCCGAAGGTGATTCAGGAGCTGGTGCAGAGGTATTATAGTCAGTTCAAGATGAGATTCACGACTCGGACCTATACGACAGAGTGGCAGGCATTAGAGGTTGGTATTCCGATGGGATGTCCAGTCTCACCGCTGCTATTTGTTCTGGGTATGGAAGTGTTGACCCGTCACGTGTCCTCGGAGATTGAGGGGTTGGCGCTGGCTGGAGAGGTTGTTGTGCCCTCTGTCAGGGCATTCATGGATGACCTGACGATTGTGTCAGGTAACGAGTCCCAAGTCGACCAAGGCCTTCGTAGACTTGAGGAGCTGGTAGGTTGGACTAGGATGAGGTTCAAGGCCAAGAAGAGTCGGTCAGTGTCATTGAGGAAGGGCAAGGTGGTTGAGAGGAGGTTTCGTATTGGAGATGAGGATATACCTCAGGTCTCTGAGAAAGGGGTGAAGAGTTTGGGACGTTGGTATGAGGACAAGTTGAATGACAGGCATCGAGGGATACAGATCTATGATAAAGTGGTAGAGTGGTTAAAGAAGGTGGATAGGACATTGATCCCTAGGAATGCGAAGGTGTGGTGTTGCCAGTATGGGTTGCTGCCACGGATCATTTTGCAACTGCAGGTGTATGAGGTGGCAGTTTCGAGAGTTGAGAGGATGCAGTAGAAGATGAACTCTTTCTACCGGAAGTGGTTAGGTGTTCCACGAATGTTGACGGATTTGGCATTCTTTTGTAGGTCTGGAAAGCTAAGGCTTCCTATGGCGTCAGTGGTAGAAGAGTACAAGGCTGGGAAGGTTAGGTTGGTCATGATGATGAGAGAGTCGGAAGATCAGACAATAGCTGATTCTAGGCCACCGATTCGTACAGGGAGGAAATGGAGGGCTGAAGAGGCTGCGGATGAAGCCGTGGCAATGGCTAAACGGAAGGAGATGCGTGGTGCTGTCCAAGTGGGTAGGAGTGGAGTACGGTATCGTCCTGGTATGAAATGGTATAGCAAGCAAGGCAGGAAGGGTAGGAGGGATTTGGTGGTTGAGGCGGTCAAGGAGAAAGAGCCCTGATAGCAGTGTGACGTCTTAAAGACGTCTTAAAGACATCGCGTCAGACGTCTTAAAGACGTCAGGAAAAGACATCTTTATGACGTAAATTTGCACCCACGTTTGACGTCTTAAAGACATCGTATTTTTACGTCATTATTACGTCTAAAAAAAGACATCTTTATGACGTAAAAATACGACGCCTTTAAGACGTCAAACGCGGGTGCAAATTTACGTCAAAATTTTTTTTTCTGACGTCTTTAAGACGTCACTGTGCTATCAGGGATGTTGACATTAATACTGAGTCCTATCCTATCCTATCCTAACCTATCCTAATATTATAACCTATGCTGTCCTACACAAAGGCCCTATTATACTGGCAGTTTGTCCGGTCCTGCTACTAGTATATAAAGTGCTACAGACAAATGTTTGAAGAAAAACAGTTACTTATTATTAAATTACAATTTTGTTAATGAAATATGAAGAATTGTCATTATGAAGCACCTTGAAATTGTGTTATACATAAAATGATAATAATTTAAAACAATTTTGATTATGTCAATAAAGCCGAATGCCGGTTAAATGGCTAAAAATTGTATATTTCTATTCACTATCCCCCTTTTTTCAAATCTCAGAATACTGCTTATGAATATTCATGACCAACAGAAACATTGTATTTTGGTCCAAATGAAAGCAAAAAGTTGTCTTATAGACGTTTTAAAGACGTCTTAAAGATGTCGTATTTTGGTCAAAAAATGACAAGAAAAGTGGTCCTATAGACGTCGTAAAGACATCAAAAAGTTGTCTTATAGACGTTTTAAAGACGTCTTAAAGATGTCGTATTTTGGTCAAAAAATGACAAGGAAAGTGATCTTATAAACGTCGTAAAGACGTCTTAAAGATATCATATTTGGGTAGAAAAATAGACAAAAAAGTTGTCTTATAGACGTTTTAAAGACGTCTTAAAGATGTCGTATTTTGGTCAAAAAATGACAAGAAAAGTGGTCTTATAGACGTCGTAAAGACATCATAAAGACGTCATATTACTGTCATAATTTTTTGCTCCAAAAATAAAAAATTCACGTCTTTGAAAGTCATTACCAAGAAGACATAATCACATCGCATAGAAACATGTAAAGATATTTAAATATCAGATTCTATTAATCGTTTGGAAGACGTCGTTAAGACATCGTAAAGATGTCGTGTTTACGACGGTATGACGAGTTGACCAGTTTTGACCAGTTTAAGACGTCTTTAAGACGTCAGTCTGCTATCAGGGGAGGAGGAATGTCGTTTGGCGAAAGCTGCACAGCAGGGTTTGCAGGGTGCATGGACTCGTTGGGAAGAGGTGGAGCAGAGGAAGGTTTCCTGGGACCAATTCAGGACGATGTCGTCTGGAGCTGTGCGCTTTATGATCAGTTCCACCTTCGATGTCCTGCCAACGCCAGTAAATTTGAAGAGGTGGGGTTGTGTGGAGGATGATAGCTGCAAGGTTTGCAGAAAGGCAAGAGGGTCATTAGAACATGTCCTGTCAGCTTGTGGAGGTTTATTGCAAGCCTATACATGGAGGCATAACCAGGTGTTGAAGGAGATGGGAGCTTTGGCAAGGGCAGCGGTAGAGGCGAGGAAGAAGAATGGACCCCCCGAGGGTGAGGGGTATCAAGTTTGTCAAGAAGGGGACAAGGTGCAGCAAGTCTAGGCAGAGACAAGGTGTGGGTGGGTTGTTAGCTGATGCGGACGACTGGGAGGTGCTTGTAGATGAGGGGAATAGAACTGTGCCGGAAGAGGTGGAAGTGAAAGCCCTGCGGCCGGATATGGTTTTAGTGGCTAAGTCAGTCCGGAAAATTGTGATGGTGGAATTGACAGTCCCTTACAAAAATGTCCTGTGGTATTCCTATGGTATTTCTGAATGTCCTGTGGTATTCATATGGTATTTCTGAATGTCCTGTGGTATTCCTTTGGTATTTTCTATGGTACAATAAAATTACCATAGAAGTACCATAGGGAAATACCACACAGGAAAAGGGTACCATAAGAATACCATACAGCAGTGCTGTGGTATTGGCAAAAATACCATATGTGGTATTGCTGTATGGTTTTTGGCACGCAAAATACCATATGTATGGTATTTCGTATGGTTTTTTTGGCACAAATACCATATATATGGTATTGCTGTATGGTTTTCTGGCCAAATACCATATGTATGGTATTTCTGTATGTTTTTTTTGGCACAAATACCATATGTATGGTATTGCTGTATGGTTTTTGGCACAAAATACCATATGTATGGTACTTCTGTATGTTTTTTTTTGGCAGAAATACCATATGTATGGTATTGCTGTATGGTTTTTGCACAAATACCATATGTATGGTATTGCTGTATGGTTTTTTGGCACAAATACCATATGTGTTGGTTTCTTGGCACAAATACCATATGTTGGTTTCTTGGCACAAATACCATAATGTATGGTATGCTGTATGGTTTTTTTTGCACAAATACCATATGTATGGTACTTCTGTATGGTTTTTGGCACAAATACATACGTATGGTATTGCTGTATGGTTTTCTGGCACAAATACCATATGTATGGTATTTCTGTATGGTTTTTGGCACAAATACCATATGTATGGTATTTCTGTATGGCTTTTTTTTTTTTTTTGGCAGAAATGCCATATGTATGGTATTTCTGTATGGTTTTTTGGCACAAATACCATATGTATGGTATTGCTGTATGTTTTTTTTTTTTGCAACAACATATTATGGTATTTCTTGTATTTTTTTTTTTTCATCAATACCATATGTATGGTATTGCTGTTTTTTTTTGGCACAAATACCAATATTTATGGTTATTGGCTGTATTGTTTTTTTTTTTGGCACAAATACCTATCGTATGGTATTGCTGTATGGTTTTTTGCGCGAAATACCATATGTATGGTATTGCTGTATGTTTTCTGGCACAAATACCACATGTATGGACAAATACCACATGTATTTGAGCCTCTGTTACAACTCGCCCGTGTTACAATTATTGTCCCGGTCTCCCCTACCATGAGGGCTGCGATTTCATGTGATGACGGTCAGGGGTGGGGGAGAACGGAGACCCCGGAATGGGAATTATTATAGACTCGAACGGAATAAGGCTTCCTAAATATTTGTATACCCAAAATTCGAAATAGAATGATCTATTTCACATAATTTATTATAAAAACTAATGACAATTTCAAGCATATAAGGTTGGAACAAATAAACATATTCCACAAAATACGACCTGAAGACATAGTTAATCATTGTTAAATCATTGTATTGTTATTTGTTTGTGAGCGCGAAGACGCGAACTAAAATTTTTGCTCTATAATAACATTAATCATTGTATTCACTAGCTGATAATCACTACTAGAAAATACAATTCCGAAGAGCTAGTGAAAATCTCATTAATCAACGTTTTACAATACATTTATATATATGTTTGTAATCCCTTTCTGAATATGGTCACTTTTTATAACGATACGGACCTGAAAACAAAGAATTTAAAGAAACTTAAGGGTTTATTTCCATCACATTTGGACAAGTGGGCAAATACAAAATTTATCCAAATTATTTAGAAAAATAAAAACAAAAGTAAAGCTTTTGAAAATCAAGGGACACGTCCCCTGATTGACGCCAGATTTGAGAGGAATTAATTATACACTAGATCGGAATAAATAAAGTACCCCAAAGAGACATGTAATATAGGCTAATATCAAATTCACAATAGAATGACCTACCTCACACATTATGCCAAAGTTACAAATAAAGCGTTGTAACAAATAAAAGAATAAATGAATATAGGGACCTGAGAAAGATTATTAGTTTAATTATTGTCTGTGTTTTTGTTGCAAGCGAAAATTTTGCTTTTTATTGACCTGAACTTGTTCATTTTACGCACACTGTGCCTCTTCGTCTATTATATGTACATATATTTTTGTTAAGCTTTAAAAATCGAGGGTGGACGATCCCCAGAATACAAAAATCGATGGGGGGGGGGGGACTCGATCGTCCCCCGTCCACCCGGGACGCCGCCAATACCTACCGTTGTGTATATTGTCACAGGATTTTTTTTTTCTAAGGGATTTCTCACAGGATAATGACTAAGTGGTTGTTTGACCAGGTCGACTTGATTAGACGTAATGGGAATTAATTAGACCAAATGGTAATTTGACGAACTGATTGAAGACAAACATCCAACAGGGATGAAACCAACGGGCATTAGTCAAAGTGGATTTATGTCAGTTTACTGCTGAAGTTTGGTAGTCGTATGGTATTCCTGTGGTACTTCGTGTGGTACTATGGTAATTAGCTCATTTGCATACAATGTTTTTGTATGCACAAATCAGTATTTTGTGCAGCTTACCTCATTAACTAGTAATTGCCTGCATATTAATATTTTTTCTTTAAGGGAAATATATTTCCTAAACACAAAGTAACATCAAGAGCGATAGTTTTGACATTTGCATTATAATCAAGAGATATAGAAAATAACTAACTGTGACCCAAAATATATTTGCTAAATAGTGGTATATATACCAGAGTATGGTATCCTTGGGTGTCTAGCGGGCAGTCCTGGTGGTAACGGCGTGTGGTATTCCTGAATTAACGGCGTGTGGTGTTCCGGTCTTGACGTATGTCATAATCCTGGTAACTGTGTGCGGTATTGATGTGTGGTACTAGTTGGGATAATGCTATTAGGTATTTTTGCTGTATGGTACTCCTGTATGGTATTTTTTGTGGTACTTGTGCTAAAATACCATAGGAAATCCTGTGGTATTTGTGCCAAATACCATAGGAAACCCTATGGTATTTTGCTGCTTATGGTAGTTTGTGGGTATTTGGTGCCAAAAACATAGGAAACTATGGTATTTTGGCTGTATGGTATCTTTGTAATGGTATTTTGTGTATTGTGCCAAAAAACCATAAGGAAATCCTATGGTATTTTAGGCTGTATGGTACTTCTAGTATGGTATTTCTGTGTGGTATTTGTGCCAAAAACCATAGAAATCCCTATGGTATTTTGGCTGTATGGTACTTCTGTATGGTATTTTGTGTGGTATTGTGCCAAAACCATAGAAATCCATATGGTAATATTGCTGTATGGTACTTCTGTATGGTAATTTGTGTGGTATTGTTGCCAAAAAAACATAGGAAATCATATAGGCATTTTGGGTTTATGGTACTTTGTATTATTTGTTATCCAAAAAACCATAGGAAAATCCTGTGGTTTTTGTATGGTCCTCGTTGCGTGGTACCACACGACATTTTTGTAAGGGGTGCCATGGGAGACAAGGATAGAGGAAGGCAGGGAGAGGAAGTGGATAGGTATGCGAGTCTGAAGCAGGAGTGTGAGCAGAATGGGTGGGAGCGGACGTGTACACTGTCGAGGTCGGGTGCAGGGGGTTTGGGGAAGGTTCCGTTAGAAGGTGGATCCGAGCAATGGGTTTCAGTGGTAGGGAGGGGGAGAGTGTGGTGAGGAGAATGTGTGGGGCAGCCCGAGACAGGCTCGGCTTTGGGTGGTTCAAAAAGGCGTCTTAGTGCTTTTCTAGACGATCTCTTAGGTGTCAACGGGGGTGCTGTTCAGGGAATTCTATCATAGCACTGGCCAGCCAGGGGGAGGTGTACAGTATTAAATGGCCGAACACGATGATCGCTGTGTGGACTGCTGACGACCCGTTGACACCACTGCGGAATTTAAGATTTTCCGCTATTTGTTTATTAAAGGTTCGACTTCTTGACGAGGCATATGACGTTACAGTCTATCACTTTATCCAGTTTTCCTTGTGATATGGAAATACGCGAAGCTCTTCAATCATCTTGGGTGCTTTGACTCTTCTACAGAATATAAGAGCAAAGAAGAACATGTAACCCTGCCGAAAGTTCGGTTGGTGGTGCGTAGAGCAGGGAATTCAGAAACACTATTCGTGTGAGCCAACAAGATCGTAAATAAATAAGTATTCCTCCCGACGTCGACGCGGAAGTTGATGAGGATGATCAAAGGCATACGGGGCCCACATTGCGATAAACGACGACGAGATGACGAGGATTGATGAGCGAGACGGAGATCAGATGCTCCCTATTCATATATCCGCCTTTTTGAGTCGTGGCCTACTCATTTTGCTTGAGGACTTGGATGCATATATGTAAATTACGCACGTAGCTGAAGATGATCACCGCGAGAGGCGCTCCGAATGCGAAGACACTAAAAGAATTTGTGTAGCTTTTATCGAAAGCCATGTCGCCTGTGCACATCATGGTCTTCCAGTCGAATCGGTGATCGCCCAGCCGATGATGTTGGGGAGTCGAATTAGAAGGGAGAAAACCGCAGATGAAAAGCGACCATGATGATGACATGTTTCTTGGTTGTAGATGATAGAGTAACGGGACCAGTGACAAATATGAATGTAACGATTCAAACCAAATAAGCAGCGATAGACCACATTGAACAGGTGCAACTGTTGGAATGAGCAAAATTAAATATACAATAATTCATACACAAAAGCAACATAACATAGTTGTAGCATCCCCCCCAATTCATCCCCTCATGCGATGCGTCTTTCTCCCCCCCCCTCCACCGCCCACCCCCCACTCACAGGATCAACCATATAAGTATGGTCATGTGTCACATATTGGGGTATAGTAAAGAGTGGAGGCGTTACATTTTAGAAGAATTTTTTTAAATACATTTTTCGCATAGCATGAAAACAAAGTACAGTCATGAGTTTTTACAATGTCTCAAATTGTAGGTAATTTTATCAGGCTACTTGTCCGTGAAGTTTCAGCATTGGTCCTGCTCATAGTTTTAATACAAAGATAATTTGAGTGGGTAAGGTAGGGAGGGGAGGATCCTACGGTAGAGGATCCTACGGGGAGGCATGTGTTATAGCATATAGGAATTCCATTTTTGGTTAACTTTCTTACTCTTTGTTGCATTGTATATATATTGTATCTAATCAGTCTTATAGGCTGAGTGATGTATCAATCTCTTTGGAATTTATCTGGTTTTAAATAAATGTGAAGTAGATTTTTTCAAAAGGCATTCAATCACTAATTATTAATCAAATTAAAACAAACTCATGCAGCCACGGCTCATAGACAATGTATTGCAGGCATCAAAAATTGCAAACATGCCATTTTATAGCAAATATTGTGTTATTCCACCCATTTTCTTTGCATGTTCGTAAAGTACACAAATGAGTGGAAACATATCTTTTGTATATCTTTGTCGAAGTTGTAATTCAAATGTAAACGACAGGATTTCTGCAGTTTTAACAAATTCTTTAATCTTTTTTATATGCTCTGTAGCGCGGTTTGAAAGAGTACTTTTGTATTACAAGTTCTATATTTTTAGAAGCATAGGGTGTTATTAACACAGTCTAAGTTGATTTATTTCAATTAATGCATCAATAAGAAATTAATTACTTATTGAAATTGTGAAACTTTAAACCATTTTTCTTGTAACACCTTGTATATCTTTAGTGACACACCTGTAAGAATATGTTAATCATCTTCCTTACCATCTCAGCTTTCAATATATGTATACTTTTATACATTTTGACTAACCATTAGAAACTAGAGATGCTTTTGTGACAATGTCATTTTCTACAAATGTTTGGACATGTCCTTATATTTTGCACCCATTCATGACATACGGCCGTATCTGCTCGTTCCGGAATTCTTAGCTAGAGATACCCCTATGACAGGCCTTTTTGGAGAGGAGGCCGTGTCAAATTACCCTATTAGGTATTTTGGAGGGAAAGCTGGCATCAAAATCCCCCCCCTATTACAGGCTTTTGAGAGGGAGTCAGGCCAATTAACCCTTTCCACTGGTTTTGGACCATACTTAAGGATTTGTACCTAAAGAATTGAAAAACTACCCATACACGAAAAAAGGGTCAGAGGAAAAATGCTAAAAGACCCTATTTCAATTGATTTCTCCGGATTTTTTCCCTACCTGGGCCCTAAAATATACCCCCTTTTCGGAGAAAATCGAAACAAGCATACGTGTATGGTGACCGCCAGAGGGGGGGGGGGGCATTTCCCCCTTTACGCTCATAGCATTTAATTAGTTTAGCAAATCAAATCCCACCTGATCTATTTCTTTTCATATAGCTAGCGATTTATTGTATTCCAGTTTTAATTTGTTAGTCAGAAGACGAGTAGAGTAAATTGTTTATTGGAAGGGCTTCTGGCCTTGTGCTATCTGTACAGCGAAGAAGGGAAAAATCCTTTTCCGTCACAGACTTTAAGAAAATAATCAAATAGGGTACATGTAGGTAATATGGGCCAGCAGGTAATATGGGCCACCTGAAGCAAATCATGTCGCGACCGTCGACCGGTGACCGGTGTGAGCGCCATAATGTTGTTCATATGAACTGTATACGAAAATCTATCAGCGTGAGAGCATCTGATGCCGAAATTCCTCTCAGAAAATTGCTGAAAACCAACAAGGTAGGTAAAACTTGTGGCAATTTTTTTACCCTGATGTAAAATTTGATATTTCACAGAATGTGATGGTGAAAGAGTGTTTGAGGGGGTAACCTCAATTGTTTGTATATTTAGTAAGCTTATAGTTTCATTTTGATCATACTAGCGTGTACAGGTCAATTTGTTGTAGTGAAGGGGTGCTATGTGGCATTGAATTCTTCCCTGACATAGCAACATTAGTGCAGGTAATATGGGACGTCCAAAATGGCGGAAATAATTCTGGTACTTAGTATTGGGATGAGGCATCAATCTCTTTGCTACGATTTTTTGGGGTATATTCACAGTATATAATCAATATAAATAACTTATTGTCGGCCTATATTGGTTTGTGTAATGAAAATAATATTTAAATAATATTAAAAAAAGAAATAATATACAAAATACAAAATAATGAAATATATAGTCAAAGTATTTACTGAAGGGTCTTATAATTTCAAATGATATCTGAAAGTTAATGATTTTCAACATTTTAAGCAAATTCTAGACATAGTAGAGTCATTGTAGTTTTTTTTTTTTTTAATACATTAAATACATGTGCCCATATTACCTGCACATGCAGGTAATATGCAGATAATATTGCAGACAAGGGGGTTGGTGATAATTGTTTTTCTTCACAATAAAAGTTAGAGCAGTAGTTATTGATTCATATAAACAAAGATGAGACTGTGTGTCATTTTGTAATTTTATGCAAATTAGGCAAATGAGCTTAGGGGGCCCATATTACCTGCATGTACCCTACGTTTTAATTGTGACCAAAGGATTCTCTCTCCGTCGTGGCCCGATTGGAATTAGCTTTTGACCGCGTTCAAAATTATCAAACAAACGGTAAACAGTAAAAGAGAAGCGGTTGCAGGTTGAAGGGAGGGGCCCGAGTCCTCTTTCATTACCCTTTTATCTATTTTCCTCTAAACTTGGGGCTTAGGGCATGTAGGGTGGGGCTGCTCCTGTCACCCTCTGGATCCGCACCAAACTATAATGAAAGTCGTTTGCATTGGTTTATCAATTAGTTAGTTAAAATACAAGCAATCATAATTATAACCTTGCCCAAGCAGAACCAAACAATGGATAATTCATCAAATACTAACCAGATAATACAGATGGTGCCAATTATCTCGCAAAACCAGTCTTTATCGAAAAAGAAACGTGCATCGGTTGCTATGCCAACAATACTAAAAGTGTTGACAAATAAAGAGACTGCCATATCTGCCACAGCGAGATTGACTATGAACGCATTTCCTATAAAGAAACAAAAAGATAAAACAATGACAGTGATTTTTTGGTACAAAATAATTCATACGAGAGGTAAAATTAAAATGACTTAACGACAGATTTTCATAATTAAGTGAGAGTGTATACATTTTTGAAATTCATATTGAACTAATGCATACAATAGTGATGTATGATGAATAATGAATTATTTATAGTCAGGGGAGTTGGTGCGCTCGGCAAGTGTCATTTCCTCCCAATTCTATTTCCATTTCCCAAGGATAAAATTTGGCTTTGTGAAAATTTAACTTATGCAGAAACAAGTCAAGAACATATTATCCCTGTCCGACGAATCCTTAAATAAAAGTTTGTTGTTGTCAGATTTAAAAAAAATGTTAACAGCAAATTCCCTTCAAAACTGGTTGTAAACAGGGGCTTTGGAGCAGGAGGGGGGGGGAGCTTCCGCCCCACCCACTTTTTCAGCAAATGTGTACCAAACCGCGAAAATGACCATAGATTTATTAGCCTGTTCACATGGTTCAGCCCACCAACTTTCGTCTCAGCCCCTCCACTTTCAAAAAACGCTCCGCAGCACAGTAAAGGCCCTAAAAGTATATCAAATAGAGTTGGGATATTCCTGATTTTATTTTTTTATTACTATTATTATTGATATCTGAGTATTAATCTTTAATTGATTTAAAAAAATCATAAACACCCAGTCAATATTTTTTTCTTCAAATTTTACTTTAGTAACTTACAATAATTGTCATGTGTAGGCTTGCTTTATCTCTTTCTTCAAATATGGGGGTGAATATTTCATTTATGTTTCTTTTTTTTTTTTCGGGGAAGGGGGTCATACCGATGTTTCTGAGATTTCGATGAAGCCACACAGCTGCTATGACAAGGACATTGCCCACCACACCGAACACGAGAATGATAGCAGTCCAGATCAAGACGATACGGTGTACCAATTCCTCATCGTAATACGGATTCATGGGGTGGTTATCGTCGTCCATAGGCCATGGCGTTGATCCATGACTGATGTTAGTCTGTCGAAGATATGTATTTTTATATAAGATTAAATTGTGATTATGATCAGGAAGAAACATTTATGATAGATACAATACGATATGAGCACTTTTTATAGCGCTTTTATGATTGTGCACTGTAAACATAAATTAGTCATTGGTGCTTATAAATTAGTCAAAACGACTAATTTTTATTAGTCCAGTCTCAGTGACTTAATTACCTCAGTCAAGACTAGTTTAGGTAAGTAATTTTGACCAATATAAACAAGTAATTTAACAAATGACTTGTTTACATTGGTTAAATGACTAACAAATGACATGTAGGCCTACAAATGACTTATTTATGGTCAGAGGCTAGGCCTACGGCGCACGTAACAGTGATTCGCGGTCAAACCACACGGACACATGCCGACATGGTAAAAACAAAACGACATTGAATGCAACGCCCAAGAATTAGATCCATCTCAGGATATCGTTGAAAATGCTTTAAAAGACCAAGGTAAGTTTATGTCATATTCTATTTTAAACAAGAATCCCGAACATGGAAGAAATTGTGATGTTAAATTATTATTGTAGCCCCACATGCTCAATTCCACGTTAGTTGTATGCTTATATCATGGAATACTAGTAATTTGTAGTTGCGGAACACGCTCTATACTCGCATGGTGTGCTGAATGATTATAGTTATGATATGATGATCGATAATTATTATCATTGAATATATTCATGTAAAGAATCCAAGGAAAGATTTCCTCTTGCGACAGCCACTAAAAAAAAAAAAAAAAAAAAAAAAAAAAAAAAAAAAAAAAAAAAAAAAAAAATCGATAACAACACTCCTATGCGCATGCGTCTCTATAATTTATCGGACGTCAACCTTTTGCTATTCAACATTGATTCAAAAATAAAAAATCCTCGGCAGTGCGCAAGCCGTCTCGTTTGTGTAGTGGTGTGAGAGTAAGACAGTGACGCTGATGACTCGGGTTCGACTCTCGCTATTCACCTTGTGTTTTTTGACTAAATAAACTGCAAGTTATATTTTGTTGGTATTTTTTTATTATTAAAATATCATTTTTTTTTTATATATATAACCCTAACCATAACCCTAACCCTAGTCTATGTTTAAAATATTATTATAAACAATTTCCACCTGTATATTTTTCGATTTGGGTAGCTGTCGCAAAAGGAACTCTTGCCGAATCGAATTTTAATTTGTAAAAGATGAGGTGGTGCAGCCCCCCCCCCCAAAAAAAAAAAAATAAATAAAAATAAATAAAAACATTTTTTATTTAACATTTATTTTTCATTAATTTTTCATGCAGAATGCCAGACACCTCCATGGTATCTACAACATCTCTATCACACTCAACATAGCACAGCAAAGGGTCAACCACAGATAAAGCTTCGCAAACAGAACTATCACTCAAACACTTTAATGCATCTATCCTACGAAGACAGACAGCTTACAGACCCATCGGCTTTCACGCGCTCCAGATTCATAGAATGTGTTTCTTCGTCAGACGGTTCATGCTTCTTTTATACCGGTGAGTTGTTTTTATGATTGTTCACATATTTTGCAATAATGTATGATCATGAGCAATGTATACACGTACATAACAATATTTCCTATTATTTTAATTTATAACATAATATATTTTCCCCCTTTTACATGATTGAAGGTGATCATGCTGAGCTATTTGTTCAACTTTCTGAAAGAGAAGGCATCAAAATGAGGTACTGGAATGGATTCAAAACACCGAAAGCTTCTCCAGCTAGATCTGAGGTATTTTCACTACATGTTCTATAATTTTGTACTTGAATCTGTACATGAAAATCATTTTTGAATAACAATCTCACCTTTTAGAGGGAATATATTTTAGATATTGGACTAAATGGTTTATTTCGCCAGTTGAATGCCAACATTTCTTTAGTTAGAGCTTTGCAATATTATTGTCATTGCAGGTTTTTTTTTTATTGTTTCACATATTTAATTGCAATTTACTTATATATTAGCTTATAGTACATTATGTCTCATATTTTTATGTTTGGAATTAAGACACCTTTCCAATATGGTGTGGTCATGTCTATTTGAAAGAGACTCAACAACTGCTTGAACGCCTTTTTTAAAACACAATTTGTACCATTTTAAACTGATTTTTTTTAAAATGATTTTTAAAGTTATGAATGTTATGTTATAATTGTTAATGTCACATAAATTGCAACACTGAATTCACCTGGCTGGAAAATAGGTTAGAGCGGTCCGCAGACTGTAGTTATTTAGTTAACTTTGCCCAAGGCCTGGCAGCCCAGCCAGGTGAAAACAGTGTCTTAATATTTTTGTGTTCTTTAATAATATGTTTTTATATGGAATCAATTTTATTTATGTTGTATGTCATCTTTCTGCCGAATAGAATAATAATAATAATAATAATAATAATAATAGTAATAACTAATTTGAATGACTATTTTAATAATTTAGTATATTTGAAAATCAAATGAATTCATGTAAGGAATAAAGATCATGATGAGAGAGACAAATATTTCAATTATTATATAGATGCCCTTCCAGGGATTTTATAATGCCTGTCTAATAATTCTTTTTTTTTTCATTTTAATGGCCCTATTTTTCAGGAACATCGTTCAAGGATATTCACTGTGTATGAAGAATTCATTATGATACTTTTCCGTCTTCGACGTGGTTTTACAAATCGTGGACTGGCAGATACATTTGGAATTGGAACATTTTGAAATTTTCTGGACCTTAAACTGCGACCACTTCTCATCAAATGGCCAACAAAGGAACAAGTTAGGGCAAGTCTTCCGAAGAGTTTTAGATATTTCAAGAACACTAGAACAATTATAGAGTGTACTGAAATATTTAACCCCATCAACGCCTTGTTCTCAAAGAATAACTTGGTCATCTTATAAACATCACAATACTCCCAAGCTCTTAGTTGCAACATTTCCAAGGGGTACCTTTATTTTTCTCTCTCAGCTTTGGAGGTAGTGTATCAGATTAAAAGATCACACAAGAATCTAGTTGCTTGAACCACATTGAACATGGCGATGGCGTCATGGCTGATCGTTGTTTTCTCATAAGAGACCTCCGAGCAAAAAGGGGGAGCAACACTAAAACATACCACCATTTGTACATTGGAAGCAACTCAACACACACGCCACAGTCAAGACACGTCGCATTGAATCAGCAAGGATTCACGTTGAACGTGCTATCGGACCATTTAAGACTTTCTCAGAGTATTGAATGGAGTTGTACCTTTGTTGAGCTGGGGGAATATTTGCTATTTGTTATTGCTGAAATTTCCAAGACAAGCTGAACTTCAGATACATGCTATTTCCTGCATTTCTATTTTTTTTATTTATTTATTTTTTTTTGGTTCTAATCTGCATAATGTTCTTGTATTCAAACCTTTATATCACACTGTACCACGTACTTTACCTTGTTTGAATGTATTGCATGAAGTGAAATGCAACATTTCATGTATACATGTACATATTCAAAGCAATACGTATACATAATTATTATATTATTTGAGGTGAAGGTGATGATTGGGAATTTCTTCATTGAAACCAATATTTTCGAATTTACATTTATGCGTTTTAATTTACTTTTTTTTTAATATATAAATTTGTATTAGACTTTTCCATTCTTCTCCTGGTCTCTCTCTCTCTCCCTCTGTCCTCCCCTCTTGGTTTCCTTTCACTTTTCCTCTTACTCTGTGTCTTCCTCACCCTCTCACTCTCTTCCTCCTATGCTATTTAAGTGTATTGGCCTCACAAATTTGCCTTTTAGTACAGTAAGAACACTATAATGTCTTGACCGGCTATTTACTATGTAATCCTCATTACAACAATTCAGAGTATCTGCTATCATGATAATGTTAACTATTATGCTATATATTTTTATAATTTATGTTGTACTATGTAAAAATGAAATGTTGTAAACATGTTTTATCGAGTTAAAAATATAGACCATTATTATTATTATTATTATTATTATTATTATCATTATTATTATTATTATGTATAGCCCGATTATGTTGAAATAGATCTGTTTTAAATCAAGAGAAATTACACTCATTTGAAAGTGATATTGATGGTCCATGTATTGGATACGATATGAGATGCTTAGTCCTAGATAACATCTACCAAAGTGGTCTTTCCTGCCACAGCCCCCCCCCCAAATATATATATATAAATAATAAAAGTATATTTCAGGCCAGAGTTTGAGATCTGACCCTAGACAGTATAGCCTTCTCGTATAGTCTCATCAAGACCTTCAAGGGGCCTGACGGGGCCGAAGGACAGTCGCACGGGAACCGTATTGTAAAGGCCTGTCAATATTTTATTTGAGGACTCACTGAAAAACACGGGCGGAGCTAGCAGAAATATTCCACCGTTTCTTGGATATTAATTGAATATTAAGGAATTTGTCCCATATCCCATTGAACGGTGGAAGTATACTACATACGTTTACGTAGGGGGTCTACAAACGCCTTTCGTGGCTGCTTTTAAGCCATGTACAAAGTCATGGCAAGGCTTTTGAAGCCATTTTGACATGACTAGCAATGTCTCCCAATTTTTTGTACTTAAAAGTACAATATCAGGGAGATCTCTAGTTGAATAGAATTCTAGATTCTATTGTTAGCTAAAACTAATATGGCTAGATCTATCATAATAAATAAATATAAAAATGAAGCACTTACTTTCTGAAAATGAGTCCTCATCGCGTAATCCTTTTTGTCTGTCTACTGTTGAATGGAGCTATGCTAATATGAAGTAAGGTCAAAATATGCCCAGAAATATTTTGACCATCAGAACACTTGCTGAGATAATTCAATATGAATATTGATATACTTTTCATGAATATTTATAGCTTTGACTTTATGAATGAAAAACATCATGTGCGCATGGGTAGCTCAATTTAAGCTCCAATCCATATGAATTTCATGAGTAAAGATGGCTACCGCTGACACATCGCGATAAGACAGAATAGAGGAAGAATTTAATGATTTTTGGCTCAATATACAAGTTAAGGTAGGCTCAGAAACATTTTCCAATATATATGATTATTATGTATTTGAAATTTAGTAGATCTAGAGTAATGAAAAGATGAATTTAGAACTAAAAAGGGAATTTTGAGACCACTGTCTTTCATGGATCAGTCACCAGTGCAGTGAAAAGTCTTGTCATGCCCTGCCTCCTCGCCAGCTCTCTGGGGTCCATGCACGGCGGAATACTACGATTTTCAGTCTCTTATTTTGTGAGCTTTCAGTGTTTAACCAATGCAATCCAAATAGTGACTGAATCCTTCGGTCTAG
>CALNVZ010003432.1:33617979-33630570 GCA_940671915.1 Paracentrotus lividus
AGAGAAATTACACTCATTTGAAAGTGATATGATGGTCCATGTATTGGATACGATATGAGATGCTTAGTCCTAGATAAACATCTACCAAAGTGGTCTTCCTGCCACAGCCCCCCCCCCCAAATATATATATAAAATAAATAAAAAGTATTTCAGGCCAGAGTTTGAGATCTGACCCTAGAAGTATAGCCTTCTCGTATAAGTCTCATCAAGAACCTTCAAGGGGCCTGACGGGGCCGAAGGACAGTCGCACGGGAACCGTATTGTAAAAGGCCTGTCAATATTTTATTTGAGGACTCACTGAAAAACACGGGCGGAGCTAGAGAAATATTCCACCGTTCTTGGATATAAATTGAATATTAAGCGAATTTGTCCCATATCCCATTGAACGGTGGAAGTATACTACATACGTTTACGAAGGGGGTCTACAAACGCCTTTCGTGGCTGCTTTTAAGCCATGTACAAAGTCATGGCAAGCGATTTTGAAGCCATTTTGACATGACTAGCAATGTCTCCCAAATTTTTGTACTTAAAAGTACAATATCAGGGAGATCTCTATTGATAGAATCTTAGATTCTATTGTTAGCTAAAACTAATATGGCTAGATCTATCATAATAAATAAATATAAAAATGAAGCACTTACTTTCTGAAAATGAGTCCTCATCGCGTAATCCTTTTTGTCTGTCTACTGTTGAATGGAGCTATGCTAATATGAAAGTAAGGTCAAAATATGCCCAGAATATTTTGACCATCAGAACACTTGCTGAGATCATTCAATATGAATTGATATACTTTCATGAATATTATAGCTTTGAACTTTATGAATGAAAACACATCATGTGCGCATGGGTAGCTCAATTTTAAGCTCCAATCCATATGAATTCATGAGTAAAGATGGCTACCGCTGACACATCGCGATAAGACAGAATAGAGGAAGAATTTAATGAATTCTTTGGCTCAATATCAAGTTAAGGTAGGCTCAGAACATTTTCCAATATATATGATTATTATGTATTTGAAATTTAGTAGATCTAGAGTAATGAAAGATGAATTTAGAACTAAAAAGGGAATTTTGAGACCACTGTCTTTCATGGATCAGTCACCAGTGCAGTGAAAAGTCTTGTCATGCCCTGCTCCCTCGCCAGCTCTCTGGGGTCCATGCACGGCGAATACTACGATTTTCAGTCTCTTATTTTGTGAGCATTCAGTGTTTAACCAATGCAATCCAAATAGTGACTGAATCCTTCGGTCTAGGGCGGAGCCCGCTCGGATACCGGCAGAAACCTATACGGCTACCGGCAGAAACCTGCTCGGGTCCCATGGTGACTCCAAGGGTTTTCTACGGCCTTCCGCGTGAGAAAAACGCCGGAAAATCGAGAGCACACACTCGATCTTCCCGGGTCCCTACATTTAAAGCATAACTACTAGAAAATGTTCTGATGTGTACATAAAATCGTAAGGGAGTCGGCCGGTTTAAAGTGTCTTTTCCTACTCACCGTACGGACCCGCGGAATAGAAGCTTTTGGGGAAAGGTTATATGACACATAGTGGTCTTATTCAAGTCGCTCTGAGGGTAAATCTCGCGTGAAAAAATTTGGAACCGCACTGTAGAAGAATTATCAAAACGACTGATTCCCTCGCCGTACGGGTCCCCGCCACGAACTGTGATCTAGGCATTAGGTACTGGTAATGAAACTATTGATTTTATGAGGTACTTCCATTTACTAAATAAATATCAGATCCACAATCTTCCTAAAGATTTATTAAAAAGAAGGACTCTAATAATCGCGTAGAGACGCCTTGCAGTGATACACGCTATAAAAGAACCGCATTATTAACATTATTGCTATAAAGACCACCTGAAATTTTGGCGTGTAAGGTTAGATGTATATTATGGAATATATATCACAATTATGTGTGATATCATTTTCATAATGTCTCATGCCTCAGTGAGTACAATATATAAGAAAATTGTGCAAATGAAGTTTTCTAGGCTTTATTAGTGGGGCCACCAATGTCAGAATATGGGCTTCGTTTGCAAGTCATGTTAATGTTTGGCAACATCTATAAATATGTTCTCCTTGATCACACAAATCAAAAAATATATGTCTCCAATTTTTTAATTGACCTTTGTGACCCAAAATGGAGGGTCAAGGTCAGGCTCATTAACATAAAACATAATTTTCTTCAAATTGTGTCAAATTTGGTATCAAATTGTAGTAATTTTATAACTAGCTTAATTGCTATTATAAAATTAACATTTTTTTCACCCGACCAGCCAGTTTGAGCAATATGACAATTAGTCTATTTATGCATAATTCAATGCATAATTGAGTCGAGCTTCAGGAAAATCAGACATTACATATCCATAGACAATATCAATAGCAACTAATCAAGAATACATCATAGGTCATACTAGCCTGACATTGCTGCCACATTCTGGTGACCCTTAGGACCTTAAAATTAGGGCAAAGGTCATTTATATGATGATTAGCAACCTGGAAATGGCATCATTTTAGAAAAACCTTTTCTGTGAACTTTGACCTTATTTCTAGGTCGATTGTGTCAACTAAAATTATGACTACATATATTTTGGGGTTGGTGCACGACATCAAGTTAAACATATTCATGTTAGTTACTAACATAGTTATACAACGAAAGGTCAGAGGTCAAAGTTAAGAAAGAGGTTTGGCCAAAGAGTTTGGTTTTGACCTTAGTCTTATTGGGCTGCATTACTTGTTTTATTTCATTTAACACTGTTAACGTGTTCTACTTGATCCCATGAACCAGGAATTTCGTTTTTCATGACATATGACCTGTAAATTAGGTGAAAATTCCAAAAAATAGTTAGTGTTTGCTATTTCCAGGATTTCTAGCAACATGTTATTTGAACTTTGGCCTTATCTTGAGGTCATATTTGTCAGTTAAAAAGAATAGTAACGTGATATTCTGATTCATGGGTCGAGTAGAACAAAAATGACTATGGTTATCAACATCAATAGCTATAATATTGCCCAATGGGACAAAGGTAAGGACACACATAGAAAGTTCCAGACACACATAGAAAGTTCATGAAATACGTAAAGTCCAATTTTTTTCTGTCTTGACCATATTCCTCTTTGCATATAGTAGGGTGGGCGAATCTCAACTTTTTTTTTCAAAACAATTGTTTCTATAGTAAAATTCGACGTGGAAACTGGAAAACGACAATTATTTTTGCATACGATGACGTCTTACGTCGCTAAAGTGCAAAAACCAAAATGGCCGCCAAAAAGCGTATTAAGCCCAATTATCATACTTTTATACGAAACCACTTTTATTGCGTTTTTATATGTCTTTGGGTGTCAGGGAACCCAACATGATTAATCCAACATGATTAATCCTACCTAAGTGACTGTTAGTGTAGTTGGTAGTTAGTTTCAGTCAATATCGAGCAAAAATCACCTCATATCAAAATCACTAATTAACACCTATAACCATACTAGGTACATTTGGTCATGATAAAATTGTCAGATTTGAGCTTTTAAACCATCAAAATCCATAAGAAAAAAATAAAACCGGTTTATACCTTATAAAGTGTGTGATGAATGGGCAAAATACACTGTTTTGGTTTTTTGCACTTTAGCGACGTCAGACTTCATCGTACACAAAATCATTGTCATTTTGGATTCTACATCAAATTTGACTATAGAAATAACTTGTTTGACATAACTAAGAAAAAAAGTCATTATTTGCCCAACCCTAATTATAGCTTAATCATGTAAATAGCCACAGTTCCTTTTGTTCTACTTGACCCCATGAATCAGAAAATCCCACTTGTACTTTTTTCATCGACACGTATGACCTCTAGATAAGGTCAAAATTCAAATAACATGACGCTAAAAACCTGGAAATTTTTATTTTATTTTTTTATTTTATTAAAACATCATTACACAGGAATATAAGTTCAGAAAACACTGTTTTTCAACAAAATCCTGTTAACAATATTAAAAAAACATGAATAACAACATTTATCAACACAGTCATGATCAAAAACAACATTATAATGCATATTATGAATTACTAATAGAAAATTTGAAATTGATAATCATGTAAAATAACTAAACAAAATACAAAGATGTCATTTGGACAAAGATATATTAGAATAGTTGCTTAATACAGATACGAAAGTGGAATTTTAACTGTGGGGTGTATTCGGTCTTCGGTGATAAATAACAGGACTAAAGCTCGATTCTTGTTTTTCTTGTTTTACAGGGGTTATATTTAGGCATATAGTCTGGTTTACAAAGAGGCTTCCTCCTACTTTGTGCTTGGTACTGTATCTATTATGTTCATGTACACATTTCTATAAATAGTCTTCTTGTTTATTAAGTTCCTCCCTTTTTTTTCTTTATTGTTTCTATCAGTATTATTATTTTTATTATTATTGTTGTTGAAACTTTTTATTGTAATTGTTGATACGATGTTTTTGATGACCTGTATACATTGATTTGTTTTGATTGAATAAAACACTTAAATATAAAAAAATAAAAAAAAAGAATAGTTGCTTAATTTTAATGATTGAATTAAAAAAGTAATGATCAGTGGAATTTATGATATAAAAGATTTAAAACAACATATAATTGGATCAATGAGAGAGGCAAGTTTCGTTAAGAATGGTAATTTGAGCTTTGAGAACAGATAAAAAGGCAGTAGGCCTATTTAAATTTAGTTTAAGATAAGATCACATTTTGAAATTCATTTCCTTATACATGCGTTTAAAAGTGTCAATAGATGAAGCGTTTTGTAAAATTGATAGTAGATTATTCCATATCTTACCCCCCGCATATTTGAAACTTCTTTTAAAACATTCAAGAGTTGGCTTGGGTAAAACTAAACCCCTCCCAAAAAGTTTCGCAAGTGGACTTTGGGCCATGATAACTTTTCAGGTACGCTTTAGTTATTCCTGATATTCATACCATATAATTTATTCCCCTTTTTATTGATATCCTATTTGTAATGGTGTTGTCATGCTTCAATGCACATAATATCAAAATATGGAGAAAAGTAAAAAGTCAAATGTTGTAAAATGCACTTTTATTGATCACATTGAAGTTCCGCAACTTGACTTTAGGTCCTGATAACTTTGGGGATATTTTCTAATTTTTATTGAATTCTATACCATTGTCAAGTTAATTTATTCCTCTCTTGATTGATACCTTATTTGTCATGGTTATGTCATGCTTGGGTCCACAGGAACCGTGAATACCACCTGAACACATGGCAAAGCGAAAGATAATTTTCAGTTTAAATTTCTGTAACCATGGTAACACTACTTTGAAGCTTGATACATTTTAATGTGGGTTTTCAAGCATTATCAATTTTCATAGCATTAAAAAGTTCATTTATTCTTCTTTTTATTGATGCCCTAATTGCAATAGTAACATCATGTTTCAATGCACATAACTCATGAATATAATGAAAAGTAAAAAAGTGAAAAATAGCGAAATGCTTTGTTATTGCTGGCAACAGACAGTAATACTAACAATAGGCATTCAATTTGAATATTTAACTTCTGACTTGTCCTAACATTCAGGTGTTCTGTGCATGCAAGAACAACACTCTCGTTACAATTAGGGTGTCGTTAAAAAGAGGAATAAATTTACTTGACAATGGTATAAAATTCAATAAAAATTATAAAATACCCCAGAAAGTTATCAGGGCCTAAAGTCGAGTGGCGGAACTTCACTTTGATGAATGCATTTTGCAACATTTGACTTTTTACATTTCTCCATATTCTGATATTCTGTGCATTGAAGCATGACAAAATCATTACAAATAGGATATCAATAAAAAGGGGAATAAATTATCTTTCAAATGGTATGAATATCAGGAATAACTAAAGCGTACATGAAAAGTTATCAAGGCCCAAAGTCCACTTGCGAAACTTTTTGGGAGGGGTTTATATTAAGCGAGTCAGAATATCGTGTATTTACATCGTGCCTATCACAGACCATTTCTATCTCATTACACATTCTCACAGGTGCTTTCCATGGATACAATTGTACATAATTCAAGAAAGGAAATAATCTCTTCTTTCGTCTAACGTTTGGCATTGTAACGATTGAATTATATCCAAGCTATTGGTTTTGTAATCAAAGTTCCCTTCAACGATGCGTGCAGCTCTCTTTTGTAAACGTAAAAGAATGGTTTTGTTTCTTGAAGAACAATTCCCCCAGACTGAGCATGAATAATAAAAAAAAACGGTTGTATTGTGCATTTATATATTACATTTAAAATTTTACTGCTAATGAATTTTCTAAGCTTTCTTAAAGTATAGATTTTATAACATAATGATCGACTAAGATTTTTTATATGATGATCCCATGATAACTTGTCATCAATTTCAATTCCTAAATATCTTATATGTGGTACTTGTTCAATTCGTTCATTGTCTATGCATACATTGAGTTCATAACTATTTTATAGTTATTACCTAACAACATGATATTACTCTTTCTGGCATTAATACGTAATCTATTTTTATTGTACCATTCCTTTATAGCATTCAAATCTTCCTGAAGTCTTAAAGTAATAACATTGATATCATTGTGAGAATACGACATCATCAACATAAATATTACATGTACATGAGCATAAGCATTCAGAGATATCATTATTAAATATCAAAAATAGGGAAGGGCCTAGAATGCTGCCCTGAGGAATTCCTACTCCTATTTCTTTAGTTTCAGAAATCTTACCATTAAAAATACCGATTGCTTTCTATCTGAAAGAAAACTTTCAAACCATTTAAATTCATTATGCAAAACACCATCATATTTCTTTAACTTAAATAATAGAAGCTCATGATCGATACAATCAAAACATTTTGAAATGTCAAGAAAACATGCACCAACGTTCTCCTTCATACCGGAAACTACTATTTTGGGGGACTTTTCACCATAATTAGATGTCATAGGTCAATGAAAACGAACATTTCCTGGTTAATGGGATCAAGTAGAACACGTTAACAGTGATAAATAGAATATTCCAAGTAATGCAGCCCAATAAGACTAAGGTCAAGACCTCAATTATGCATTGAATTATGCATAAAAAGACTAATTTGCATATTGCTCAAAACTGGCTGGTTGGGTGTAAAAATGTTAATAGACTTAATTGCTAGTTATAAAATTAACTACATTTTGATACCAAATTTGACACAATTTGAAGAAAATTATGTTTATGTTAATGAAGCCTGACCTTTGACCTCCATTTTGGGTCACAAAAGGTCAGTTAAAAAATTGTAGACATAAATTTTCTGATTCGTGTGATCAATTAGAACATATTTATAAATGTTGCTAAACATTAACATGACTATATGCACAGCATGGTACACTAGTTTACTGGCCAAAAAGTAACATTGATTAATTAAGAAATTAATATGTGTTTTCTGGACATCCCCTGCAAGGACACCATTGATTAATTAAACAGTCACGGAATTACAGGTATAGGGCCTTGAAATGGTTCAAATGGTATCTAACCATGCAATGAATAAAGCTTTGTACATTCACAAAATGCTTTGGTTGCTTCGATTTACAAAACTGACGATGAATACCAACGGATGGAAGGGACATAGAACGCATTTTGACGGATGCCAAAATCGACATCTTAAACAAAAGTAGGCATAACCATTATTAACACGCTTTAAAAAAAACTTATGTGCTGGAGACCATGATGGAGAGCTAATAATGCTGTTGTTCTTATATAAATCTTTTGTTTGGCCATTAATTTAGCTTTTGGTCATTTATATAATTAGGCCATTATGGTATTAGAGCTTTGGAATTAAGGAAAAACATCATAACACAACGTAACATGCCTAACAAACCACGAATAAAATACAAAATGAGTAAACCATAATGTGCAAGCATCTTTCTCTATAAACAATGGTAATAATATAAGGTGGTTTAATATCAATAATTGATCAGAAAAAGATATTCTTTTTTTTATTACTGTTGTTAATGTATATCATGTACACAATTTCCAAGCACATTCTCAAGCTTTTTTTTTTTTATAGTTTAACTTTTGGGATATAACCCAATTATATAAAGTTCGTTTAATGCCAATCACTGATCAGAAAATAGCATGTTCGCTTTTTTTTTTTTGCTGATGTGCATCAGTCTGAAAATGAAACCATAGTTTGCCACCCTTTCATTCTTTTTTACGACAGTCAGTCAATATTCGTCATTTAATTTCATTCCAATCTGAGAAAACCATTTGAAGAGTAAACACACAAAACTGCTTTGTCTAGATAATTTATTACGTAATTGCCAATGGCTTGTCTCAAACACAAACACTATCCCTGAAATGTCATTTTGTTATAGTTTTAATCATTAACGGGATTATTTTCCAGTGGGCGACCTGAATACCATATATTATTAGTAAATTATATAGACTAAGTATACCTCTAATGTGAAAGTAATCTTCAACCAGTAGAACAGATGTATTTATTAAGGAAACACACTACTCTCACCTGTCAAAATTATTCCATCATAGTAAAAATGCGTGCATTTATATATTTATTTTATTCATTTATCTATTTTTTTTTATTATTACTATTATTTTTATTTATTTTTTATTTTATTTTTTATTTATTTATTTTATTTATTTATTATTTTTTTTTTTTGGGGGGGGGGGGTTACAAGTCTGATGTTGTCATATTTACTCAGCAAACCCCAACTCATCACATTATTGATCACTAATTCATCATAATCATCCTCAATTACGCCAGTTCCAAATGTCTTTTTTCTCACAAAAAGAACCGTATTATGTACCATCTGAAATTTTGCGTGTAAAGTTTATGTGTATATTATAAAATACTGTATATCACAAGTATGTGTCATATCATTTTTATAAACATCCTAATGTATCATGCTTCATTGACCAAAGATATTGTAATTGCTAATGGCTTAATTGTCTCAAGCACAAACGTGTCCCTGAATTGTCATTTTGTTACAATTTTAAGCATCATCGGGATTATTTTCCAGTATATGAATATGCCTACTAATAAATTATATAGACCAAATATACATCAAATGTGTAGGTAATTTCCAATCAGAAGAACAGATGTATCTATAAACGAAATACACTGCTATCCTCACCTGTAAAAAGTAGTGCAACATACTAGGTAAAAATACAAGCATTTTAAAAATATTTTACACATCTGATGTTGTCGTTGACCATTTTTGTAAAGAAAGAATTGTCCCTTTTCATTCCTGAGAGCAGTAGATGACCGGAGCCAGTCATTTATGAAGCAAAAGGGGAGGATAAAAGAACAAAGGCTGAACAATGGATTTTAAAAAAAATATGGGGGTGGGAATTATCAGTGAATAAAATCATAAAATATGTTTTATATTTTTCCAAAAAAATCTTTAAGTATTTATTTTTACCTCTTGCCAATGTATGATGGCCATAATTTAAAGTACCATACAAATGCAAAAAAAAAAAAAAAAATGCTGATTTTGCGCAAAACAATAACGCACAACCCTGAATACACCACGGTGAAATACGTGAACAAACGAAAATGGATCTCAGGCCGAAAGCTTGGCAAAATGAATTCAATTGAATACATTATAGTCCACTTCATCTTGCCTAATTTAGAACTTGTAGTATAATACATGCCACTTTCAGGTATACATGTATATATGGTCGATTCCAGCTAAAAGTGTTCACCGTGTTTTTGATCATGTTCAGGCCAATAAAAAAATCCAAAAAAATGTAGGAACCTCAATTTTACGTTTTATATATCCGGTGAACTTATACGTGCCGCATTTGTTCCAACTTCATTTGAAGTGAACTTTTTTTTTACGATTTAAAAACATGCCATTTTTGGCCATTTTTGGAAAAAAAAAACTTTTCTTTTTTTTTCGCGACCAAACTTTTTAAAGAAAATCATCAAATAATTTAGATTCAAGTTGTATTTTAGGATGGCACACATCTCAGGAGAAATTGTACCAAATTTGAATAATATAGGGCAATCCAAACAATCTCTGGAATTTTTTTTCGAGTGGTAAATTTGAATGTTACCTACGAATACAGCTTTTTTAAAAGCTTATAAACCATACTAGATATAATGAAGTACGGCTGCCAATTGCCGTACAGAAGCGCCTTACCATTCCCTATCGACATGCATTGTTCCCAACGACATTGCTTTCTTTGTTAATCTGGCAGAAGAGGTCAAAGGTCCGAAATTTTCGTGTGGTCAAAAAATTCAGTTACCTACGAATACACCTATAAACCATTGCCATTTCTATACCTTAGAAGATTAGTGACAAATATTGTAGGGAAAGTTGACAAACGATGTCTAGCTGACGTGTGTAAAGTTTTATCATCCTTCAACAATAAGTTTTTGAGATATTGCCTTATAAGTGCTGTATTCGTAGGTAACATTTGACATTCCGAATGTTACCTACGAATACAAGTATGCATATCGTGTTTCTGGCATATATTTTAGTAATTTGTCGTGAGACTACAATTACAAACTTTTGTAGTTTCATTTGTCATATAAATAGGATATTGTGTGATAATTTTCTTGTATAGAATCTTATGTTTTCATTTTGTTTTGACATTTTCCTTATTAATGTAAAATAATTTATATTTTTAATTTTATTGTTGAGAAATAATTTTCCTCTGAAACAATGTTTTTATCAAGTTTAGTATATTTCATAGCGCTTATCAAGTGGGGAAACTCTTTCAAATTTAATTACCCCAAAAAAATATAGCTTTTTATGAATAAATAAAAACATGGGATAGCATTTCCTGCAGTGATGTCACGTGTATTCGTAGGTAACAATGTGTATTCTTAGGTAACAATGTAACATAAACTGTCATTTTCGGCTTTACAATTAACCTCACATTGCTTTTTCTTTATTGGAAAGGGAGGAACAGTCCCAATAGATAATAGGGACATCGTTTGGACCCAATTAAGTTATTTTATTGTATTGGTGATTATCAGATTTGAAGTAAAGTGCCCCAAATTATAGCTTATTGCATTATTTGGGATTACCAAATCTTTTTTTCCTATTTCATTCAAGGCAAGTTTGCCGATTGACACAATCTGTACATAAAGGATGTGAATTAACTTTCTTTAATTTTATTTCAAAATACGAAATGAATAATATTTACTGAGATGTATTTTTATTACTGTCTTATAAAAACAATCAAAATAAAACTAAACGTTGATTTTTTTTACGACTAATCCTTTTTCAGATTTCATTTATCAGGTGTTTGTGTTTCTTATTAATGAATTGCAATCTGGAGTTTAATACAAAGCAAACTTGCCTCATTCTTTAAGTTATCTTTAATTTCCAACTTGGGATTTTATGCGTATTTACTCAGACTCATAATTTCATAAGTTATCGAAATCATGTTGATTAAAGTAAAGTTGACTTCATTTTCATTTTTATTTGTCATGAAAATGAAAATGATGTAAAAGTGACAGATGCAGACGTATATCGCTCTCTTTAATCATACAGTGCAGCAGAAATTCAATTTGGTTGGGATATTCAGCCTGGATGTGTGTCATTGACGTATTATATTCTCTCAAAATACTTTGATTTTGGTTACGTTTGAGCAATGCGTCTTTAATTCTTTCCAATATTCATATCATATCAAGAAACAGTCAATTATATTTTTAACATATGAATATTTTAACTCATAAACAGTTCAAGACACTCACTGTTACCCACAAATAGTATCATTGGAATAAGATAACGGAATGGGATAATCATATATGCATGTAAGTGCCTAGATTATATACGACGATACAATACAACATTTTTTTTATTATCTAAAGCAAGGGTATAATGAAGATTTAGATTTAAAAATGTAATATAGCTAATTTGTTCGCTTATGGTTTCATGCTTATGTAAAAATGATATCAGAATAAACGTGATGACAGAATGCCTATACCAGTTGGTTAATCAATAAAAAAAGAGCTCTACATCTATAATGTAATGTTCGTTGAAAGTCATTTGATTAACATTTTTTTCTTCGAATTGTGTTAAAGTATTTATGTTAGACAGAAGATATCGTATCATTTTTTATTGTTGGCTAGGGGCTGATGCTATTAATAAATATTCGCAATATATTATTCGCATGTGTGAATCTAGGAGTTTAGACGTTTATCATTTTAATCGTTTTTTATGCTTGTTATCAAGCACATTGTCGAGAAAAATACATTACACTTACTAGTACCACATAATCTTAAACATACGATAAACAGGACTCAAATATTGACGTTTTTGGTTAAAAGTTACACTAAACACCTAACCTCGTCCGTCAGTGGACGGACTAGCTGTAAAGCTAGTCAGTCAAGACGGACTAGTTTTAAAGCTAGTGTGTCATGTTAGTCCATCGAGACGGACTAGCTTACAACTGAATCCAAATCTCCAATCTTCACTTGACGACGAGCTTTAAAGCTAGTCCGTCACACTTGATGTTAGTCCTCGATGCGACGGACGAGCTCATAAAATTGGAATGGTTCAGCCTCAGTTTACCCATTAGAATGACCGACTAGGATTTGATACACATAGCTGCAATGTCGCTTACAATGAATG
>CALNVZ010003432.1:33646331-33661686 GCA_940671915.1 Paracentrotus lividus
CTTAAAGTTAATGATTTTCAACATTTTAAGCAAATTCCAGACATGGTAGAGTAATTGTAGTTTTTAAAACGTACATTAAATACATGTTACATACATATTACCGGCACATGCAGGTAATATGGGCACTTTGGTAATGACGTCAACATTTGAATATTGCAGACAGGGGGGTTGGTGATAATTGTTTTTTTTCACAATAAAAGTTAGAGCAGTAGTTATTGATTCATATAAACAAAGATTAGACTGTGTGTCATTTCGTAATTTTATGCAAATTAGGCAAATAAGCTTAGGGGGTCCATATTACCTGCATGTACCCTATATGAAGATAATATCCTGACAATGTTCTCCCCACCGTGCTTGAAAGTTGTTTTATATAAAAATAGAATCATTTAGCTAATTTTGTCGGAACCCCGACTTTTGATAGGAGACATTTTTGTAGTAAAATTATGCATATTTATAACGAATCTTACATCTCAATGTTCAAGCGATATGTGTATGCTTCAGTTTTCATCTTTTCGAACGTGCGACGGCGTATGTTTAGTTTTTTAGGCAGGGCGTATTGAACCATACCTATTTTCAGTCGCCATCGTTATCTACGGTTCTGCCACTACCCATCAAAAAATCTACCCTAACCATATTTCTCGGGGTATTTGTCACGAGGGTAATTGACTAGGGGAACTTGTCCTAATGTAGATAAACAGGGTTAATATATCGTTCAATGATGCCCCCCAAAAACAACAAACAAACAAACAAAACAAAACAAAATAGTAGTAACAATCTTTAAAAGCAATTCAATTGGATCTTTATCTAAAAGTTTGGAAGTGCAGTGGCTCCTCTTTTGACTCAGTAAATTATTTGTGGTATAAATGTTGTAAAGATGGTGGATAATTCTGTGAAATGGTTCAAGTGGGCATGTCATTATAAGTCCACGATCCTTTTGTCCGATACCTCCCGTGCAAACTTAACCTCCAGTTCAGAATACGGGCCTACGTGTGCAGGAATGTTGCATTCTGGGTTAAGAAACTGAACAGTTTAAACAGTTCATGCCTCTAGGTGATGATATTTCATTATGTAGTCCAAGGTTTCAAAGAATATGATTTTTATAATTACAGTGCACAGGTGTGTGCAGAACAGTTACCAAGGTAACCGAGCTCCGGGCTCTTCTAATCGTATTAAAAATACCGGATATCTGTGGCACGCAAATATTTTTCTTAAAGGGAAACAGTAACTTTCAAAAACAAGAGCAGTTAGATCAAAATGAATAAGATTCTATTGCTCTAACAGTAAAAACAAACTACTGAAAATTTCAGATCAAATGGAAGTCATTTACTACCATAAAACAGTGTGACAGCCAAACACCGGTGAAATTGATACCCCTCTGTTCGAAACCTTCCAGCCGGCTAGGGACGGAGGGAACACGACAGGAAGTGGGGTGTCTTGAGGCCCGTCTTCACTAGCTCGAGATGACAAAATAGCTAGCTATTTCTGATCTGGCCAATTAGCCCGATCAGAACTAGCTCGAGATTATTTGTAATGTGGACGCAATTAGCTAGCTATTTCGTGGGCTAGAATCTCGAGATTCAAGCCTGAATCAACTTGGGCTAGTTCGCGAAATAGCTAGCTATTTGGTGAACTAGCTAGCTATTTCGCAGATGTGGACGCACTCGGGTTTTTTGACTCGGGATAATTTATTCATGATGTCCAACCATAATGCAATTCGAGTTCCGGTTTTGATATAATACGGAATGACAGAATTAATGACAGAATTAAGAAACGGTGAAAGAATGATGAAGCAAAGAATACATAAGAATTGAGAGAAGAGAAGATGAAAGAAGGACAAAAACAAAGAAATACATAAGAATTTAGAGAAGAGAAGATGAATGAAGGAAAAACAAAGAAATACATAAGAATTAAGAGAAGAATAAGAAATACATATATTGATAGAAGAGAAAATGAGAGAAGGGGGGGGGAATATGCATTACAAATAATGGAGGAAATGCTCGCATCCCGCTCATAGCGCGGGAAAAAATGGCGCGATTTTCAAAACTCAGAGTCCAGAGTGCGCATGCTCCGTAGCTCGAGCTAATTCATCGCTCGAGAGCAAAATGCTCAACTTGGGCTGATGTGGACGCGGTTTCTTGTATCTCGAGATTTTTCCGGGGGAGGGCTGATCGGGCTAGAATCTCGAGATGGAGCAAGCTCGAGCTGATGTGGAAGCAGCTTTGGAAAGCACATGGGAATTTGTTTTCCACCACAAGATGGTTTACTAAATTTGAGTATGAAATCATTGATATCTCGAAAGTAAAGCAAGCAATTAACTTGCAATTTTAAGGAGATACCAGACTGACCTATAAGTTTATAATTATGTTGACAAAATGAGCTAAATCCAAAAATTGTGATTTGAATATCCTTCAATGTTACTGCATCCCTTTAACCGTCGTCTGAGGATACGTATTGATCGTCAGGAGAGTATAAGTTCAATTTTGTAAAAAGGAAAATTGATGGATTTGACTGAATTTCTATTGCAAATTAACGCTAAACTGACTGCTATTAATCTAGTATTGAAGCGAAACTGACAAAACCTTTCTCGTTAAAGAAAAAGAAAAAAAAAAAAAAAAAAAAAAGGGCAAAGGAATTTTTGAAATGTCTACAGTAGTTGTGAAATGAAAATAGCTTTTGTAAAGTTCATAACGGGTTTATTGCAGCGAGATACGGTAACTCATTCAAGACTCTCTGTCGCTTTTTTGTTGATAATCATACTACCGCCCTCTCTTGTTGAAGTCAAACGTAATTAGAACATGGTCCTCAAATTGGAGGATGGTAAAGATGGCATCTAATGGGAATAGAGTCACAATATCAAATTCATACATTAGGTGGAGATCAGAAAACATTCATCTAAAGAAGTAAAACGTGACGAGCTATGTAGCTACCATGTGTTAAAGCACTTAAAAGAAGAAAAAAAAAATAGAGAAAGTTAGGTAATAATAATAATAATAATAATAACGCATTTGTATAGCGCCATCTGTCTAGTTAAACTATTCCGAGGCGCATTGTAAAACAAGATGAAAGTGTTGAACAACATACATCATACATGTAGTTACAAACACATTCTCTTAATAAAAACAGAAAAGAGTGATAGCCTGTGAGGCGCACACTCCAAATCTGCCATGTGAAAGTCAAAGAGGAAAGGATTGTCAATGCCAAACACACAGACAGTAAAAAACAATATATATTTTGATAATCATATAAAGATCTACAATTTACAATATAAATATTAAAGTTAGTTAATATTAAAGTTAGTATGCCTTCCCAAAAAGAAATGTTTTGAGATTAGATTTGAACGTTTCTAATGTCTCCAAAGAACGAATCTGTGTTGGTAATGCATTCCATAAAGATGGAGCAGCTGAAGAAAATGACCGATCTCCGTATATTGATACATTTCTTTTTGTAACAAGCAAGTTTTTTCCTGAGGAGCGTAAATTACGACTAGGAACATATTCTGTAAGAAGATTGAATATATATGCGGGCGAACAGCCATGCATTGCCTTCCAAGTAATAAGCAGAATTTTGTATTCAATACGTTCCTTTACTGGTAGCCAATGTAGCCCTATCAAGACAGGGGAAATATGATCCCTTTTGCGGGCTCTTGACAAAACCCGAGCAGCAGAGTTTTGTGCACGTTGTAGTTTAGCTAATTGAAATGATGGCATATTATATAACAGAGAATTGCAGTAGTCAAGGCGTGAAATTACAAAAGAATGAATAATGATGGCAAGAGTTTTATTTGACAAAATCTTTTCAAATTTTGCAAATGTTTCGTAAATGAAAATACATGGCCTGACATGTCTTTTGTACAAATTCATTCATTGTCATGTGACTATCGAATAACACTCCAAGATTACGTGCAGATTGTGAGGATAAAACATCTGAGTTACCAACACGAATAGTATCAAACGATAAGTCAGCCTTCTGGTGTTTAGATGAAAGAATTAAAAATTCACTCTTAGCATCATTGAGCTTAAGCTTGTTCCTGTTCATCCAAGCTTTGATATCAGCAAAACACTTTTCTCATTTCTGACGCTTGTTATTTACATCATCCTGATCTGACGGATTGAATGGAATGAAAAGTTGAGTATCATCAGCATAAAGATGGACATGTACATCATGAGCTCGTGCAATATCAGCAATTGGTTTAGAATAAATGCTGAAAAGAGACGGGCCTAAAACTGAACCTTGAGGAACACCATATGAGAGGCGAATCCCTGGAGACACACATTCGCCAATCTTCACTGACTGCGAACGATCACTCATATAAGATCTGAACCAGACGAGTGCACGGTCTCTAATGTTAACATTATCTCCGTCCCATGATATTTTTTGTATGCTGACTGGTGGGGCTCATGAAAGCCATGATCATCAAGATGTTCATGGAGGCGTGAAGACACGACCCTTTCCAAAACTTTGGAAAGAAACATAGGGCGGTAGTTCTTCAAGTTCTCAATATCCAAATTTGGCTTTTTTAACAATGGGTGAACAATGGCACTTTTGAAGGTAACAGGAAACACACCCAGTCGAAGAGATTCATTTATGATTCTAGTAATACATAGCAGTAGACATTTAACATGTTTTTTTCAGGATCCAGGTTGGCAAGGGATCATCAAAAGAAGTACAAGACGGTGAACGAGTTATGATTCTTAATACTTCATCTTCAGTTGCAGGGTCGAAGGAGCGTAATGCAGTTACGTCATCAGAAGAAGAAGGTATAATGTCAAGTGTCGGTGCTGCTGCTGTAGAGGCATCAAGATCATTCCGTATCTTCTTGATCTTAGTATCGAAATAGTCGCTAAATTTAGAGGCTAAATCTAAATCAGAGTCATGGGTAGGGTATTTGGGTTTGCTTTGATGATGTAGAATACCATTAATGACTTTGTATAACTCTCTCGGGTCGTCTTCACAACTTGAGATCTTGTTCTCGTAAAATGAAGCTTTAGATTGTTTAATCATATTCCACACAACATCTCTCTGATGAGTAAACATTTGTCTGTCGATTTCAAGTTTCGTATTACGCCACCTACGCTCGAGCTTCCTACGAAGTTTCTTAGCCTCTGGAATCTCCTTCGAGTACCATCCATTAGAAGGTCGAGTAGTAGAGATACACTTCTTTATCGGATCATGTTTCTCTAAGATAGAAGACAGTCTCCTATCATATTGGTCAAGCAAGTTGTCAAGTTCTTCCTCTGGATGTTTGATAAGATCAAATGCTAAGATATCAGCATTAAGCTTGTCATGGTTAATCTTCTTTAGTTTGCGATAATAGATGGTAGTTCTGATAGGGGAAGGTTTTGATATGTTAAGTATACAATGTATAGCAGCATGGTCACTAAGGAGAGAAGACATTTCAACCGATTTGACAAGATTCTCACATGAGCGCGTAATTACAAAGTCCAAAATGTGGCCATTGGCATGTGTCCTTTCATTTACCATTTGCATGAGTCCAAAAGAATCAAGAGTTTCCCTGAACTTTTGCGTATGACAGTTGGAAGTAATGTCCCAATGGATATTAAAATCGCCTACAATCAGAAGTTTGCACTGTGAAGTTTGAAGAGTTGCGGTATAATCAGCAAATTCATCAATAAAGGCAGTTGGAGATATTCTGTTCTTTCGGCTATATGGGGGACGGTAAACTACCAGGAGCTTGATAGGAGAAGATGTTCCAGGGAACTGGATGTCGCAGCAGAGGCTCTCGAAGCTGGAGGCATTGAAGGTAGAAGTATTTTCTCTTTTAATGCATCCTCTATACAAGATGGCAATACTACCACCAAGTCGATCGGGACGAGGAACATGATAAAAAGTGAAACCAGCGAGTGTCAGATCTCCAATCACCTTTCTATGCTTATCAGAAGCTGAGAGCCATGTTTCTGTGAGACAAATATATCAAAATTGTGTTCAATGAAATGATCCACTAGAAGGTCTGCTATATTACATACAGATATGATTGGGCAATGATAACACAAACTTTCGCACATCCATCGTTACAGGTAGAAGAACCGAGGACATCATAATATGGACATCGAGATATTGTCAGGAAAGAAATTATACACAGCAAAATGTACATAATTATTGTAGATTACCAGGCAGGCATATTAAACACCTGTGGGTATTTCGGTTTGACGGGTTTCCAAAAATAAACAAAGGGGAACTTGTATTGTTACGTCACAGGAGCTGCAGCCATGCTGGATGCAAGGATGCGAAGCATGTTTTGACTTCATTATATTTGTTAGATTTACTCCTGTTCAAAGAATGATTTTGTGATGAATTGGATTTATTTCATCTATTAACTGTTACTGATGATCTGCAAGATATAGTCTAATATAAGTAGCTCTACAATGTATCGCTAGTGTCGAGTCGTAAATTTTAAAGCGGGGAACTCTGAACGGAGATCAACCCAAGACGGCGGAGGCTTAGCAAGGACGGCAGAGAAGCTGGGAGATTGACAGGGACGATCAACGGAGCAGCTACATCAACCCTGGAGCCATGTCGGTCGACATCACGACGGACTAGCTAGTGGAGATCGCATGCAGAAAGTTCTTAGATGAGTGAATGATTTTGTTCATTTGTACTATTATGTATTGAATTTTATGTTTGAGATGAGACAAGGACAAATAAAATTTCAATCATAATTTCATTCAATCAATTGTTTCAATGTTTTGATTTAAGTGAAACAAGTTTTAAAAGTAAGCAGTGGTCAAGCAACCCGTGACAGATATGCAAAAAAAAATGTGGACGTGGATTGTGTGCTTATCATCCTGTTTGGCGTATAACTAAACAGGCAAAGCGTTGGGAATACGAAATTAAATAGGATGACAATCTGTGCTTATGATATTGGTAAATGTCCTGTTCCCATACAAACCACTCAATAGACTATTAATAATTCTTGGACATTAATAACCAATCACGTTATAGATATATTGACTGCTTTGAGGGGCATAGTCGTTTCTAGAGCTCGAAGGGGCCCTCATAATCTGCCATGACCCGCGACCTACGGTCTTGGGTCTTGGCAGATTATGACGTTGACGCGCAAGCTGTCTAAAATTATCGAACAAATCGACCACGAAGCAACACTTTGCATGTAAACAAATGGGGATCGCACTATGTTGCCGTTGCTAGGGGCGCAACCAGGGGCGCAACAGTAATTTTTCCTACTACTACAGACCGTTGACTTGGTAACGACCCTAATTTGTTGTTTGGAGGCATGGTTCAAGACATCACCAAACTTTTGACAAATCAGATGACTGGATTATTCAACATTCTCAAAGTGAGGAATATAATAATGTTTGATGTTATAGTCTGCTATTTTCGTTGTTTAGGTTTCTCTGCGATATGGAAATATGGGCTCTTTTGGTCATATTCGGTACCTCCCATCTCCTACAGATTAGAATTGCTAGAAACATCATGTATCCTTGACGGAAGTGTTTGTTGGTTGCTGCGTAAAGAACACAGTTGACACAACTATTGGTGTGGGCCAGCAAGATTGGTAAAATAAGTAGGTATTTCGACCAACTTCACTATGGTAATTGATGACGGAGACTCAAAGCGTACGGGGGCCCACTCGCGACGAAAACGGCGATGATGACGAGGATTGAGCGAGCGAGTCGGAGATCGGAGGCTCGGTTGACGAGTCGGCCATTTTGTGGCGGAAACTTTGGTCAGGGTCCCAGATGACTTGGATGCATACATGTAAATACGCACGTAACTGAAGATAATGACTGCTAGAGGCGGCTCCAAATGCAAAGAACACTGAATAAAATGGTGTAGCTTTTATCGTAAGCCATGTCACCTGTACACATCATTGTCTTCCAGTCGAATCGGTGATCGCCCCAGCCGATGATGTTAGGGAGGTCCATGAAAAAAGAGAAGATCCAGAAGAAAGCGATCATGATGATGACATGTTTCTTAGTGTAGATAATGTGGTATTGGGTCCAGTGACAGATGTTTACGTATCGATTCAAACCGATAGCAGCGATCGTCCATATGGAGCATGCGCAACTGCATGGTTTAAAAAAATAAAAGAAAGAACATTAGATTAAAAGATCAAGGTCATTGAAATTGTGATCGATTTTTTCTTTACATAATTCTTTCTAATCATACTGCCATGTTTATCACAATATATTCAAGGTGTGGTTATGCTATGATCGCCCATCTCAGTGTGGTCATGGCGTCATCATAGTGTGATCTTGGTGTCATCTTAGGGTGATCTTGGTGTGGTCGTAGTGTGGTCATGGTGTGGTCTTAGTGTGATCATTGTGTGGTCTTATAGTGTGATCATTGCGTGGTCGTAGTGTGGTCATGGTGTGGTTGTAGTCTGATTATGGTGTGGTTGCAGTGTGGTCATGGTGTGGTCTTAGTGTGATCATTGTGTGGTCGTAGTGTGATCATGGTGTGGTTATAGTGTGATCATGATTTAGTCTTAGTGTGGTCATGGTGTGATCATGGTTTGATCACAATGTGTACCTGGTACGATCGCAGTGTGGTCGCAGTGGGATCTTGATTTGGTAATGTAGGCCTAGTGACCATGCTGTAGTTATGGTGTGGTCATAGTGTGGTCTTAAATATGTTATGGTTATGGTGTGTTTGCAGTGCGGTCATGGTAGGGTCTCAGTGTGATCATGGTAGTCATGGTGTGGTTGCAATGTGGTTATCATGGTCATGGTGTGGTCGTACTGTGATCATGGTGTGCAATTTGTTTTGAGACACAATCCGATCACCCCCTAATGCTAGAGACAATGTGATGAAAGGGTGTTGTCGAAAGGGTGCTGCTCTTAAGACTCATTGTACAAAGAATTATTGGTCTACATACCGTAATTTGAAGAGTAAAACAAAGTTTACTCAACCTCCTCTATGATAGCAACCGCAGACTGGGTCCCACATGCGCCCCTTATTTTTAAAATTTAGCGGTTGCCCCCTCCCCCACATTTCAAATCATTGATTCACCATTGCCGATAAAATGCATGATGCAAAATCAATGACTGGCCTTGCAGCTCATTGAACAAAACGGGAAATGTATACAGAATGAAAATCTCTGCGAGGGTTGATTCAACATGTCAAAGGCTATTTTGAATGGTTTATTAGGTTTGAGGCCATTAGGTATTTTTAGGTATTTTACCCGTGATCACACGTTCAACATGTTTAAGGAATCGATTAGCCGGGAAACTGGTCAATTAAGTCGTGCATGATCAATGAACTCTCTCTTTAATGCATCATTAGTGAAGGTTTGACGAAAATCGGGCAAATGATAACACGGTTATATTGTATTCTGTCAATCTCCATATATTGCACTTTTTCATGGTTACGGGATGAAGATAGACGCGTGTGTATAAGGAAATGCAAAGGTAAAGTGCATGACACAGGCCCGTAACTAGGATTTTTACGGCGGGAGGGTTCCGAATCTGCAAAAGTGGACCAAAAGGTACATCTTAATATTTTGCACGTCACGCCGGCGAGCAAAAAGGTACATCTTAATTTTTTCACGTCACGCTAGCCGCGGGGGGGGGGGGGGGGGGGGGGCTAGGTGTTAAAAAATTTCTGCCTTCCGGCCATGAGAAAAAGTACCATATATTAGCTATAGGGGTAGGTTAAGGTCGATCTTTACTTGATCTTCCCCTTTTTATATTTTTTAATCCTTTTTTTTTGTTGCAAGCGGACCTTTGCTCGCCAGCGGGGGGGGGGGGGGGGGGTTCGTTCGAACCCCCGAACCCCCCCCCCCCTAGTTACGGGCCTGTGACAAATAGGAAGTTTATCCAGAGCACTCCCAGAGACGTTACCACCTTTAATTCTAGAATTTATAGAAATTTTTGTTTATCCTCTGCCAAATTTTCGTCAAACTTTCGCTGACCTTTTCTATTCATTTCCATTGTGTTTGTGTTTGTGTGTGTGTGTGTGTGTGTGTGTGTGTGTGTGTGGGCGGCGCGCGCGCATGTACACTCACTTAGCACTGGTATTGCAACATGCTAAATGCGTGCAATTTTCATATTTACAAGTCTTTTATATATTGTCATATTTCATTCATGGCCAGAGATTTCAGAATTTTTTACATATTCTGAATGAGGAGACTTTGTCCCTTTTCATTCCTGAGATCAGTAATACTCAGACAGGGGCACTTTAAGGCCCCTAAAAATGAAATTTTAAGAGGTGGGGATTATCTGTGAATAAAATTATTAAGGAGGAGTCATATTTCTCCGAAAACTGTTTACATGTTTTCATTAGGCTTGTGGCAAATTAAAATAGTCATAGATAACCATCACAAAGGCTAATGAAAGAAACAACACGCTCAGAAGACAAAATTATGTTCCACGTTGCTAAGGAGGATGCGTGGCAAAATCAGTCGTCATGAATATCCAGCAAAATATAATAGAAGTGTGAATATTTTTTTTATTGTAAACGGATTATATTTACTTCAAGAATTCAACAGTAATTTAGTATTTCGGTGGAATAAACTAGCATTAAATCGTTTCGTAATAAGGGACTAAAATTTTTCTTGGCAACGATAGAAATAATTATATATTCTCGCGTGTTCCTTCTTTTGTCTTTCATTGTAGTGCTACCTGATTGGTCATTTTTAATTTGCACAAGCATAATGAAAACATGTGAACAGTTTTCGGGAGAAATATGACTCCTCCTTAATAATTTTACTCACTAATACTTCCACCTCTTAAAATTTCACTTTTAGGGGTCTTTGTTCATTTGTCGCCCCTTTGTTCAAAAGTTCCCCTGTCTGAGTATTTACTAATCTCAGGAATGAAAAGAGACAAGTCTCCTCTTTTCAGAATATACAAAAAATTTCGGAAAATCTCTGGCCATGAATGAAATATGACAATATTATAAAAGACTTGAAAATATGAAAAAATGCACGCATTTAACTATGTTTGCAATACCAGTGCACTGAAACCTAAACGGGTAGACGACTAGCTTTAAAGCTAGTCGTAGTGATCCAGACTGACTAGCTTTAAAACTAGTCGGTCATGACGGACGAGCTGTCCTTCAACACAACCCGGTTATTACAGACTAGCTTTAAATCGTCCGTCTCTACGGACTAGCTTGAAAGCTAGTCCGTCAAGTTAGTCCGTCAACTAGTTTTAATGCTCGTCGGTCACGACAGACTAGCTTTCCAGAAAGCTGGTCGGTCAAGACAGACTAGCTTTAAGCTAGTCGGTCACGACAGACTAATTTTAAAGCTCGTCCGTCCGATCGTGACCGACTAATTTGACGGACTAGCATAAAAGCTAGTTCGTAGTGATGCCCAGGCTGACGTGCTTTTGAGCAGGACTAGCTTTACAGCTAGTCGGTCATGGTGTTAAAAGCTAGTCCGTCGCGCTTTTCTTGCCGCGATGTTCTTGCTACTGTCTTGACAGACTAGCATGACGGACGTGGTTAATATGGCTTCACCGCTTGTCAGAGATGTCAAATCTGAATATTAGAAGACATTATAAAATACGATTAAAAACATGCATTTTGTCACACGAATTTGAGCAAAAAAAAAAAAAAAAAAATCTTATTATGATGATTCAATCAGAAGACAGGAATTAATACACGAGGCAAATTAGTTAAATTATGGCAATTTTCAATAATGGGGGGGGGGGGGGCCGCAGGGGTCGCCCACCTGCTTGCATCATGACATTTTGTTGTAGCCTACTGCTTTTGCATTTTCGGCGTATACACTTGTCTTGAGAGCCACTTCAGAATCCCAAGTCGTGCCTCTAATATAATATACTTTTCTTTCAGAAATTAATCTATGTGAAAAAATAACGCTACCTGTGAACCGAAACATAAAGAATTAAAAAAGTACTCACACAGTCATGTCACATGAAGGAGATCGCCATCAAATCTTAAGCTTTTACGGATGTATATCAATGTGCGTCTGTAAGTTTGCTCATGAAATGGATAATGCAACTAATAGTGATGTCCTTTTCGCATTGCGCATTTTATTCAATCAAGTACCACCTTCTATTCACTGCTGTTGCTAAGGCCTGGTATTCACCAGCAAGCTATAAGAAGACGATTCATGGGTTCTATAGTAACGAAGTATTCAGTTAGCTGTAATTAAAGAATGGAACAATATTTATAACCTACTCGTGAATGACATACTTGTCACGATTGATGCTATTTCGGCTATCATATTGCTCTCAGATTGTCAAGCCAAAACACCTTTGTTTGAGAATGTTGTTTGTATCCAACTTCTATTCATGTTTGTTGCTAAGCCGGGCATTCACCAGCAATCTGTAAGAAAATACCGGGTTCTGAGTTCTGTAGTAACAAGGTATTCAATTAGCTCGTAATTGAGAATGGAGAACAATATTTAGAATCTACAGGTACTCGTGATTGCATACTGTCATGATAGATGTTATGCTCTCGTAAGCTTTCAGATTGTCAAGCCAAAACAACCTTTGTTTCAGAATGTATCACTTGATTATGCTCGGAAACAGAATAAATAGAGAAAGGTACATTGGAAATGACATTGCAACTATTGTATCAAAAGCTACGTCAGTTAATCGGGTGAACTTTTTGTCGACCCAGCTGCTTTTATTGACCTAGTCGGTCGCATCGACAGCTAGCATCAAGCTTGACGGACGAGCTTTAAGCTCGTCCGTCAAGTTGAGAGATGTAGATTCAGTTGTATGCTAGTCCGTTCTCGACGGACTAACATGACAGACTAGCTTAAAACTAGTCCGTCTTGACCGACTAGCTTTAAAGCTAGTCGGTCCATTGACGGACGAGGTTAGGTTTTTCAGTTGTGCTAAATGATGTTGTGTGTGCTAAAATCAACTTGGTTTGGTTAGGAATTCACTTTCTAAACTTTCTAAATATTTCGTTTAATTGTGTTTGTTTCATATAGTGAAATAATGATTCTAAGTACGTTCCAGTAATAATTATTTTTGATCTGTCTTTGTTCCCAATATTGTATAGTGGATAGCTGGAAACTGAATGTCATTATGAAAGTACGACATTCGTCAAACAAGTTTGGGACTGTATAAACATATATCTCTATTTTTGCTTTCATCATATATATCTCATTGTACGTATATATTACATTTTAAATTTACTGGTATTTTTTTTTTTTTTTTTTTTTTTTTGTAGCATGAGACGGCAACTGTTACTCAACTAAGGAAATATATTTTCATTATATATAAAATATTTTTATAAAGACATAATCTCATAAACTTAAGAGGATATTATTTCCTAATGAGCTTATACCTCGTGATGCAGTTGACGCCTAGCAACTCACATAGCCAGTCCTTCGCCCAACGAAGAGCGTCCATTGGTTTCTATTGCTCAAGATCGCAAATGAGTTAAGAAGAGGACACTCCAATATCAGCTTCAGCAGCCAGGTTCACACAGAAGCATTTCCTGGAAAAGAATCGTTGATCATTGATTATTTTATACTACTTTTTTCATTTAATTTAACAAAAAATCTGCTTAGTTAAAAAAAAAAGGAAAAACAAACGGAGAAGATCTTGCATAGCATGCATGATTATTTGTGATTGGGATTTCTCGAGTAGAGTATCGTACTTAGAGTGTATTTGGTTGTGAAATTTTTTAATTCCGCCTCTATCATTTTTTTTTCTTTTTGTGCACGTATTAAAATTAGAAAATTCTTACTCTTTGAAATTTTAATACCGGCATATTAAGACCACAATTCAAACTTTAAGAGCTAAAATATTCTCTCCCAAACCTAAATTATTTTTATCAAAGTTTATTAAGCTAATTTAAAATAAAATTAATGACAGGCCAATTAAAAAATTCATTTCAGTTCTTACAGTCCGGAATATGTTTGCAGCAATGGTTTGGATGTGAGATTTTGATCTAACAATGATACACTTTTTTGTTAGTTTATTTCTTACTACATGGTTACATTTAAGAAAGTTTTATGATTTGAGACATTAATAGCTGAATCACAAGTTCAGAATCATTTTCCAAATATAATTCATTAAGGTCTGCTTCTAATAATACCATAATGGATTTAAATTCATACTTTCATGTGAGTTAGCGATGGAAGAGACTTCATATGGGTATTCTGTTTTGCTGCCTTTTATATAAGAAACAAAAGAGTTATATGATATATTGCAGAGTAGGGGGAGAGTGGGGTTAGTTGAACACATTGTAATTTTCTTTAACGGTTTTAATAAATAGTGTAACAATCTTATCCGCGCAATTATACTGGATTATAAGTACGACAATTATCTAAGATTGTCCCGAGTGCAGATTTGCTTCTCCCACGGCTGTAGGAAGGCTGAAATAGATATCACGAGGGATAAGATGTAGTTTATTAGGGCTAATTGGGTCATACTAGTCCAGTAATGTTGCTAAACGATGGAGCGTTCACTATTTATTATAGTAAATATGACCCCTAGATGCTTTGACCTGCCTAATCTATGTTTATCTTTTGCAAATTTTTGGTGCATATTAGCCTATTGTTGACTATTTTTTTCGCTCCGCGTATCCACTTTTTGAGACTATAGTGAGCGCAACATTGTACCTGTCATTAGCGCTAGCGAAACAAGGCACATGATAGAATCGATACTCTTCTCTCCATTCATTTAACCACTAGGCTTCCCTCCAAAACCTGGAAAGTTTATATGTACATTTGTACAAATATAAAAATTGAAAGTAGGTCACTGGTACTGCTCTAACGCCAATCGCAACGCGTATTTTTCGTTACCACTATTTATATAATATAAATATGCAATCTACCTCAAGGTTGTTGCTATTAGCAACTGCATCCACCACTTTAGACAGCACACGTGCTTCCACTGAAAACCTAACGGGTAGATACCGACTAGCTTTAAAACTCGTCCGTCTCTACGGTACTAGCCTTGAAAGCTAGTCCGTCAAATATATTTAATGTCTCGTCCGGTTACGCGGACTAGCGTTTCCAGAAGTCTAGTCGGTCCATGACTAGACTACTTTAAAGTAGTCTCGGTCAGACAGAACTAAATTTTAAGCTCGTTCCGTCGTGACCGACTTAGTTTTGACGGCACTAGCATAAAGCTAGGTCTAGTGATGCCAGACTGACGAGCTTTTTGAGCAGGACTAGCTTACAGCTATCGGGCATGTGTAAAAGCTAGTCTCCCGTTCGCGCTTTTCATGCCGCGATGTTCTAGCTGCTGTCATTTACAGACTAGTCGATTGACGGGACGCGTTAATATTGGTCACCAGCTCGTCAGAGACGTCAATCTGTACATTTATTAAAGAACATTATAAAGATACGATTAAAAACAATGCATTTGGTCACAAGAATTTTGATGCAAAAAAAAAATAATAAAAAATATTTGATGATATATAATCAAAGACAGGAATTAATACG
>CALNVZ010003432.1:33661711-33683634 GCA_940671915.1 Paracentrotus lividus
TCTATACCGTAAATATATCGTCTGCCTAGAAGCATCTTAATGGCCCGACAATTTCTCGAGAAAAATTGCTTGAAAACCAAAAGGTAGGTAAAAACTTACGGCATTTTTTTACCCTTGATTGTAAAATTTGCATATTTCACAGAATGTGATGGTTGAAAGAGCGTGTTTGAGGGGGTACCTCAATTGTTTTGTATATTTAGTAAGCTTATAGCTTTCATTTTGATCATACTAGCGCTGTACAGGTCAATTTTGTTTTAGAGTTTAGTGAAGGGGTGCAATGTTGCCATTAAATGCTGCCACTGACACAGCAAGCCAACATTAGCTGCACGGTAATATGGGACATCCAAATGGCTGGAAATGATTCTGGTACTTAGTATTGGATGAGGCACTTCAATCTTCTTTGCGCTACGATTTTTTTAGGGGAATATTGCACAGGTATTATAATTAATATAAATAACTTATTGTAGGCCATATAATTGATTTGATATAATGAAAATAATATTAAATAATATTAAAAAAAGCAAATAATAAACAAAACAAACAATGAAATATAATAGTCAAAGGTTTTACTTGAAGGGTCCTTATATAATTTCAAATTATATTTAAAGTTAATGGAATTTTCCAACATTTTAAGCAAAATTCCAGACATGCGTAGAGTAATTGTAAGTTTTAAAACGCTACATTAAATACATGTTACATCACATATTACCCGGCCACATGCAGGTAATATGGGCACTTTGGTAATGACGTCAACATTTGAATATTTGCAGACAGGGGGGTTGGTGATATTGTTTTTTTCACAATAAAAGTCTAGAGCAGTAGTTATTGTTCATATAAACAAAGATTAGACTGTGTGTCATTTCGTTAATTTTATGGCAAACTTAGGCAAATAAGCCTTAGGGGGTCCATATTACACTGCATCTGTACCTCATATGAAGCATAAAATCCTGACAATGTTCTCCCCACCGTGTGCTTGAAGTTGTTTAATAAAAATAGAATTCAGTTTAGGCTAATTTTGTCGGCGGAACCCGGACTTTTATAGAGACATTTTCTAGTAGTAAAAATTATGCATATTATATAACGAATTTTACATCTCAATTGTTCACAGCGATATGTGTATGCTTCATGTTTCATCTTTCGAACGGTAGCGGACGGCGGTATGTTTAGTTTTTTAGGCAGGGCGATTGAACCATACCTATATTTCAGTCGCCATCGTTTATCTACCGGTTTCTGCCACTACCATCAAAAAATCTACCCTTAACCATAATTTCTCGGGGTAATTTGTCACGACGGGTAATTGACTAGGGGAACCTGTGTCTAATGTAGAGTAAACAGGGTTAATATATCGTTCATTGCATGCCCCCCAAAAACAACAAACAAACAAACAAACAAAACAAAATTAGCTTAAGTAACAATCTTTAAAAGCAATTCAATTGGATCTCTTATCTAAAAGTTGGAAGTGCAGTGGCTCCTCTTTGACTCAGTAATTATTTTGGTATATAATGTTGTAGAGGATGATTGAATAATCTGTTGAAATGCGTTACAAATGGGCATGTCCATTAAAGTCCACGATCCTTTTGTCCGATACCTTCCCCTGCAAACTTAACCTACAGTTCAGATACGGGCCTACGTGTGCAGGAATGTTGCATTCTGGGTTAAGAACTGGAACAGTTTAAACAGTTTCACTGCCTCTAGGTGATGATATCTTCCATTATGTAGGTTCCAAGGTTTCAAAAGATATGATTTTTTGATAATTAAGTGCACAGCGTGTGTGCAGAAACAGTTACCAAGGTAACCACGCTCGGCTTTCACTCTAATCGTATTAAAAATACCGGATATCTGTGGCACGCAAAATTTTCTAAAGGGAAACCAGTAACTTTCAAAAACAAGAGCAAGTTAGATCAAAATGCAATTTAAGATTCTATTGTCTAACAGTAAAAACAAACTACTGAAAATTTCAGATCAAATTGGAAGTCATTTACTACCAATAAACAGTGTGACAGCCACAACACCGGCCTGAAATTGATACCCTCTGTTCGGAAACCTTCCAGCCGGGCTAGGGACGGAGGGAAACACGACAGGAAGTGGGGTTGTCTTGAGGCCCCGTCTTCACTAGCTCGAGATGACAAAATGCTATGCTATTTCTGAATCTTGGCCAATTAGCCCGATCAGACACTAGCTCGAGCATTATTTGTAATGTGGACGCAATTAGCTTAGCTATTTTTCGTGGGCTAGAATCTCGAAGATTCAAGCCTGAATCAACCTTGGGCCTAGTTCGCGAAATAGCTAGCTATTTGGTGACACTAGCTAGCTATTTCGACAGATGTGACGCACTCGGTTTTTTGACTCGGGATAATTATTCATGATGGTCCAACCAATAATGCATTCGATGTTCCGCGTTCTTGATATAATACGGAATGCACGAATTAAATGACAGAATAAGAAACGGTGAAAGAATGATGAAGCCAAAGAACTACATAAGAATTGACGAGAACGAGAAGATGAAAGAAGAGACAAAACAAGAAAAATACATAAGAATTTAGAGAAGAGAAGATGAATGAAGGAAAAACAAAGAATACATAAGAATATAAGACGACGAATTAGAAAAACAGATATATGATAGAAGGAGAAAATGATAGAGAAGGGGGGGGGGAATTATTCATTACAAATCAATGGAGGAAATGCTCGCGCATCCCGCTCATAGCGCGGGAAGAAAATGGCGCGATTTTCAAAACTCAGAGTCCCGAGTGCGCATGCTCCCGCTAGGCTCGCAGCTAATCATCGCTCGAGAGCAAAATGCTCAACTTTGGGCTGATGTGGACTGCGGGGTTTCTTGTTATCTCGAGATTTTTTCCGGGGGAAGGGCTGATCGCGCTAGAATCTTCGAGATGGCAGCAAGCTCGAGCTGATGTGCGATAGCATCTTTGAAGCCCCAACATGGGATTGTTTTCCACCACAAGATGGTTACTAAATTTGAGATGAAATCATTGATATCTCGAAACGTAAAGCAAGCAATTAACGTTGCAATTTAAGGAGATACCAGACTGCCTATAAGTTTATATTATGTTGACAAAATGAGCTAATCAAAATTGTGATTTGAAATATACTTCAATGTACTGCATCCCTTTAACCGTTCGTCTGCAGGATACGCTATTGATCGTCAGGAGCAGTATAAGTTTCAATTTGTAAAAAGGAAAATTGATGATTTGACTGAAATATTCTATTGAAATTATACGCATAATCTGACTGCTATTTAATCTAGTATTGAAGGCGAAACTGACAAAACCTTTCTCGTTTAAAGAAAAAGAAAAAAAAAAAAAAATAGGCAAAGGAATTTTTTGAAAATTCTACAGTAGTTGTGAAATGAAAATAGCTCTTGGTAAAGTTCATAACGGGTTTATTGCAGCGGAGATACGTGTAACTCAGTTCAAGACTCTCTGTCGGCTTTTTGTTGAAATCATACTACCGCCCTCTCTTGTGAGTCAAACGTAATTAGAACATGCGTCCTTCAAATTGCGAGGATGGTTAAAGATGGCATCTAATGGGATTAGAGTCACACAATATATCAAATTCATAACATTAGGTGGAGATAGAAAACATCATCTAAGAAGTAAAAAACGTGACGAAGCTATGTAGCTACCATGTGTTAAAGCACTTCAAAAGAAGACAAAAAAAAAAATAGAGAAGTTACGTAATAATAATAATAATAATATAACGCATTTGTTATAGGGCGCATCGTCTAGTTAAACTATTCAGGGCCATTGTAAAACAGATGAAAGTTGTGCAACAACATACATAATTACGATTGTGTTACAAACACATTCTCCTAAAAAAACAGAAAAGAGTGATAGCCTGTGGAGGCGCACACTCCAACATCTGCCATCGTGAAAGTCAAGAGAGGAAGGATTGTCAATGCCAAACACACAGACACAGTAAAAAACAATATATCATTTTGATAATCAATATAAAGATTACAATTTACAATATAAATATTAAAGTTAGTTAATATTAAAGTTAGTATGCTCTTCCAAAAGAAATGTTTTGAGATTAGATTTGAACGTTTCTAATGTCTCCAAAGAACGAATCTGTGGTGGTAATGCCATTCCATAAAGATGAGCAGCTGAAGAAAATGACGCATCTCCGTATATTGATACATTTCTTTTTGTAACAAGCAAGTTTTTTCCCTGAGGAGCGTAAATTACGACTAGGAACATATTCTGTAAGAAGATTGAATATATACTGCGGGCGAACTGCATGAATTGCCTTCCAAGTAATAAGCAGAATTTTGTATTCAATACGTTTCCTTTACTGGTAGCCAATGTAGCCCTATCAAGACAGGGAAATTGATCCCTTTTGCGGGCTCTTGACAAAACCCGAGCAGCAGAGTTTTTGTGCACGTTGTAGTTTAGCTAATTGAAATGAATGGCATATTATTATAACAGAGAATTGCAGTAGTCAAGGCGTGAAATTACAAAAGAATGAATAATGATCGGCAAGAGTTTTATTGACAAAATTTGTTCAAATTTTGCAAATGTTTCGTAATGAAAATACATGAGCCTGACATGTCTTTTGTACAAATTCATCTTCATTGTCATGTGACTATCGAATAACACTCCGAGATTACGTGCAGATTGTGAGGATAAAACATCTGAGTTACCAACAACGAATAGTATCAACGATAAGTCAAGCCTCTGGTGTTTAGATGAAAGAATTAAAAATTCACATCTTAGCATCATTGAGCTTAAGCTTGTCCTGCTTCACTCCAAGCTTTGATATCAGCAAACACTTTTCTCATTTCTGACGCTTCGTTATTACATCATCCTGATCTGACGGATTGAATGGAATGAAAAGTTGAGTATCATTCAGCATAAAGATGGACATGTACATCATGAGCTCGTGCAATATCAGCAATTGGTTTAGAATAAATGCTGAAAAGAGGACGCGGCCTAAAACTGAACCTTGAGGAACACCATATGAGAGGCGAATCCCTGGAGACACACATTCGCCAATCTTCACGACTGCAAACGATCAGCTCATATAAGATCTGAACCAGACGCAGTGCACGGTCTCTAATGTTAACATTATCTCCGTCCCATGATATTTTTTTGTATGCTGACTGGTGGGGCTCATGAAAGCCATGATCATCAGATGTTCATGGAGGCGTGAAGACACGACCCTTTCCACAAACTTTGGAAAGAAACATAGGGCGTAGTCTTCAAGTTCTCAATATCCAAATTTGGCTTTTTTAACATGGGTAGAACAATGGCACTTTTTGAAGGGTAACAGGAAACACACCCCAGTCGAAGAGATTCATTTATGATTCTAGTAATACATAGCAGCTAGACATTTAACATGTTTTTTTTCAGGTCCAGGTTGGCAAGGATCATCAAAAGAAGTACAAGACGGTGAACGAGTTATGATTCTTAATACTTCATCCTTCAGGTTGCAGGGTCGAAGGAGCGTAATGGCGTTTACGTTCATCAGAAGAAGAAGGTATAATGTCAAGTGTCGTGCTGCTGCTTAGAGGCATCAAGATCATTCGCCCTATCTTCTTGATCTTAGTATCGAAATAGTCGCCTAAATTTAGAGGCTAATCTAAATCAGAGTCATGGGTAGGGTATTGGGTTTGCTTTGATGATGTGAATACCATTAATGACTTTGTATAACTCTCTCGGTCGTCTTCACAACTTGAGATCTTGTTCTCGTAAAATGAAGCTTTAGATTGTTTAATCATTATTCCCACACAACCAATCTCTCTGATGAGGTAAACATTTGTCTGTCGATTTCAGAGTTTCGTATTACGCCCACCTACGCCTCGAGCTTCCCTACGAAAGTTTTCTTAGCCTCTGGAATCTCCTTCGAGTACCATCCATCTAGAAGGTCGAGTAGTAGAGATACACTTCTTTATCGGATCATGTTTCTCTAAGATAGAAGACAGTCTCCTATCATATTGGTCAAGCAAGTTGTCAGTTCTTCCTCTGCGATGTTTGATAAGATCAAATGCTAAGATATCAGCATTAAGCTTGTCATGGTTAATCTTCTTTAGTTTGCGATAATAGATGGTAGTTCTGATAGGGGAAGGTTTTGATATGTTAAGTATTACAATGTATAGCAGCATGGTCACTAAGCGAGAGAAGACATTTCAACCGATTTGACAAGATTCTCACATGAGCGCGTAATTACAAAGTCCAAAATGTGCCATTGGCATGTGTCCTTTCATTTACCATTTGCATGAGTCAAAAGAATCAAGAGTTTCCCTGAACTTTTGCGTATGACAGTTGGAAGTAATGTCCTCAATGGATATTAAAATCGCCTACAATCAGAAGTTTGCACTGTGAAGTTTGAAGAGTTGCGGTATAATCAGCAAATTCATCAATAAAGGCAGTTTGGAGATATTCTGTTCTTTTCGCGCTATATGGGACGCGTAAACTACCAGGAGCTTGATAGGAGAAGATGTTCCAGGGACTGGATGTCGCAGCAGAGGCTCTCGAAGCTGGAGGCATTGAAGGATAGAAGTATTTTCTCTTTATGCATCCTCTATACAAGATGGCAATACTACCACCAAGTCGATCGGGACGAGGAAATGATAAAAAGTGAAACCAGCGAGTGGTCAGATCTCAATCACCTTTCTATGCTTATCAGAAGCTGAGAGCCATTTCTGTGAGACAAATATCAAAATTGTGTTAATGAAATGATCACTAGAAGGTCTGCTATATTACATACAGATATGATTGTTGGCAATTGATAACACAAAACTTTCGCACATCCATCGTTACAGGTAGAAGAACCGAGGACATCATAATATGGACATCGAGATATTGTCAGGAAAGAAATTATACACAGCAAATGTACATAATTATTGTAGATTACCAGGCAGGCATATTAAACACCTGTGGGTATTTCGGTTGACGGGTTTCCAAAAAATAAACAAAGGGGAACTTGTATTGTTACGTCCACAGGAGCTGCAGCCATGCTGGATGCAAGGATGCGAAGCATGTTTTTGACTTCATTATATTTGTTAGATTTACTCCTGTTCAAAGAAATGATTTTGTGATGAATTGGATTATTTTCATCTATTAACTGTTACTGATGATCTGCAAGATATAGCTAATATAAGTAGCTCTCAAGTGTATCGCTAGTGGTCGAGTCGTAAATTTTAAAGCGGGGAACTCTGAACGGAGAACACCCAAGACGGCGGAGGCTTAGCAAGGACGGGCAGAGAAGCTGGGAGATTGACTAGGGGACGATCAACGGACAGCAGGCTACATCAACCCTGGAGCATGTCGGTCGACATCACGACGGACTAGCTAGTGGGAGATCGCATGCAGAAAGTTCTTAGATGAGTGAATGATTTTGTTCATTTGTATATTATGTATTGAATTTTATGTTTGAGATGAGACAAGGACAAATAAAATTTCAATCATAATTTCATTCAATCAATTGTTTCAATGTTTTGATTTAAGTGAAACAAGTTTAAAAGTAAGCAGTGGTCAAGCAACCCGTGACAGATATGCAAAAAAAAAATGTGGACGTGGATTGTGTGGCTTATCATCCTGTTTGGCGTATAACTAAACAGGCAAAGCGTGGGAATAGACGAAATTAAATAGGATGACAATCTGTGCTTATGATATTGGTAACAATGTCCGTTTCCCATACAAACCACTCAATAGTACTATTAATAATTCTTGGACATTAATAACCAATCACGTTATAGGATATATTGACTGCTTTGAGGGGCATAGTCGTTTCTAGAGCTCGAAGGGCCCTCATAATCTGCCATGACCCGCCGACCTACGGTCTTGGGTCTTGGCAGATTATGACGTTGACGCGCAAGCTGTCTAAAATTATCGAACAAATCGACCACGAAGCAACACTTTGCATGTAAACAAATGTGGGATCGCACTATGTTGCCGTTGCTAGGGGCGCAACCAGGGGCGCAACAGTAATTTTTCCTACTACTACAGACCGTTGACTTGGTAACGACCCTAATTTGTTGTTTGGAGGCATCTGGTTCAAGACATCACCAAACTTTTGACAAATCAGATGACTGGATTATTTCAACATTCTCAAAGTGAGGAATATAATAATGTTTGATGTTATAGTCTGCTATTATTCGTTGTTTAGGTTTCTCTGCGATATGGAAATATGGGCTCTTTTGGTCATATTCGGTACCTCCCATCTCCTACAGATTAGAATTGGCTAAGAAACATCATGTATCCTTGACGGAAGTGTTTGTTGGTTGCTGCGTAAAGAACACAGTTGACACAACTATTTGGTGTGGGCCAGCAAGATGGTAAATAGGTAGGTATTTCGACCAACTTCACTATGGTAATTGATGACGGAGATCAAAGCGTACGGGGCCCACATCGCGAGAAAACGGCGATGATGACGAGGATTGAGCGAGCGAGTCGGAGATCGGAGGCTCGGTTGACGAGTCGGCCATTTTGTGCGGTAACTTTGGTCAGGGTCCCAGATGACTTGGATGCATACATGTAAATACGCACGTAACTGAGCATAATGACTGCTAGAGGCGCTCCAAATGCAAAGACACTGAATAAAATGGTGTAGCTTTATCGTAAGCCATGTCACCTGTACACATCATTGTCTTCCAGTCGAATCGGTGATCGCCCCAGCCGATGATGTTAGGGAGGTCCATGAAAAAAGAGAAGATCCAGAAGAAAGCGATCATGATGATGACATGTTTCTTAGTGTAGATAATGTGGTATTGGGTCCAGTGACAGATGTTTACGTATCGATCAAACGATAGCAGCGATCGTCCATATGGAGCATTGCGCAACTGCATGGTTTAAAAAATAAAGAAAGAACATTAGATTAAAAGATCAAGGTCATTGAAATTGTGATCGATTTTTTCTTTACATAATCTTTCTAATCATACTGCCATGTTTATCACAATATATCAAGGTGTGGTTATGCTATGATCGCCCATCTCAGTGTGGTCATGGCGTCATCATAGTGTGATCTTGGTGTCATCTTAGAGGTGATCTTGGTGTGGTCGTAGTTGTGGTCATGGTGTGGTCTTAGTGTGATCATGTGTTGGTCTTATAGTGTGATCATTTGCGTGGTCGTAGTGTGGTCATGTTGTGGTTGTAGTCTGATTATGGTGTGGTTGCAGTGTGGTCATGGTGTGGGTCTTAGTGTGATCATTGTGTGGTCGTTAGTGTGATCATCGGTGTGGTTATAGTGTGATCATCTGATTTAGTCTTAGTGTGGTCATGGTGTGATCATGGTTTGATCACAATGTGTACCTGGTACGATCGCAGTGTGGTCGCAGTGGGATCTTGATTTGGTAATGTAGGCCTAGTGACCATGCTGTAGTTTATGGTTGTGGTTCATAGTGTGGTCTTAAATTGTTATGGTTATGGTGTGTTTGCAGTGCGGTCATAGGTAGGGTCTCAGTGTGATCATGGTAGTCATGGTGTGGTTGCAATGTGGTTATCATGGTCATGGTGTGGTCGTACTGTGATCATGGTGTGCAATTTGTTTTTGAGACACAATCGATCACCCCTAATGCTAGAGACAATGTGATGAAAGGGTGTTGTCGACAAGGGTGCTGCTCTTAAGACTCATTGCTACAAAGAATTATCTGCCGTCTACATACCGTAATTTGGAAGAGTAAAACAAACGTTTACTCAACCATCCTCTCATGATAGCAACCGCAGACTGGGTCCCACATGCGCCCCTTATTTTTAAAATTTAGCGGGTTGCCCCCTCCCCCACAATTTCAAATCATTCGATTCACCATTGCCGATAAAATGCATGATGCAAAATCAATGACTGGCCTTGCAGCTCATTGAACAAACGGGAAATGTATACAGAATGAAAATCTCTGCGAGGGTTGATTCACACATGTCAAAGGCTATTTTGAATGGTTTATTAGTTTGAGGCCATTAGGTATTTTTAGGTATTTTACCCGTGATCACACGTTTCAACATGTTTAAGGAATCGATTAGCCGGGAAACTGGTCAATTAGTCGGCATGATCAATGAACTCTCTCTCTTATGCATCATCTAGTGAAGGTTTTGACGAAAATCGGGCAAATGATAACACGGTTATATTGTATTCTGTCAATCTCCATATATTGCACTTTTTCATGGTTTACGGGATGAAGATAGACGCGTGTGTATAAGGAAATGTCAAAGGTAAAGTGCATGACACAGGCCCGCTAACTAGGATTTTTACGGGAGGGTTCCGAAATCTGCAAAAGTGGACCAAAAAGGTACATCTTAATTTTTGCACGTCACGCCGGGCGAGCAAAAAGGTACATCTTAATTTTTTCACGTCACGCTAGCCGCGGGGGGGGGGGGGGGGGCGGGGGGTAGGTGTTAAAAAATCTTCTTGCCTTCCGGCCATAGAGAAAAGTACCATATATTAGCCTATAGGGGTTAGGTTAAGGTCGCATCTTTACTTGATCTTCCCCTTCTTATATTTTTAATCCTTTTTTTTTGTTGCCAAAGCGGACCTTTTGCTCGCCACGGGGGGGGGGGGGGTTTCGTTTCGAACCCCCGAACCCCCCCCCCCCTAGTTACGGGCCTGCCCTTGACAAATAGGAAGTTTATCCGAGAGCACCTCCCAGAGACGTTACCACCTTTAATTCATAGAATTTATAGAATATTTTTGTTTATCCTCTGCCACAATTTTTCGTTCAAACTTTCGCTGACCTTTCTCTATTCATCTTCCATTTGTGTTTGTGTTTGTGTGTGTGTGGTGTGTGTGTGTGTGTGTGTGTGGCGCGCGCGCGCGCCATGTACACTCACTTAGCACTGTATTGCCAACATAGCCTACATAGCTAAATGCGTGCAATTTTTCATATTTACAAGTCTTTTATATATTGTCATATTTCATTCATGGCCAGAGATTTTCAGAATTTTTTTACATATTCTGAATGAGGAGACTTGTCCCTTTTCATTCCTGAGATCAGTAAATACTCAGACAGGGGCACTTTAAGGCCCCTAAAAATGAAATTTTAAGAGGTGGGGATTATCTGTGAATAAAATTATTAAGGAGGAGTCATATTTCTCCGAAAACTGTTTACATGTTTTCATTAGGCTTGTGGCAAATTAAAAATAGTCATAGATAACCATCACAAAGGCTAATGAAAGAAACAACACGCTCAGAAGACAAAATTATGTTCCACCGTTGCTAAGGAGGATGCGTGGCAAAATCAGTCGTCATGAATATCCAGCAAAATATAATAGAAGTGTGAATATTTTTTTTATTGTAAACGGCATTATATTTACTTCAAGAATTCAACAGTAATTTAGTATTTCGGTGGAATAAACTAGCATTAAATCGTTTCTGTAATAAGGGACTAAAATTTTTCTTGGCAACGATAGAAATAATTATATATTCTCCGCGTGTTCCTTCTTTTGTCTTTCATTGTAGTGCTACCTGATTGGTCATTTTTAATTTGCCACAAGCATAATGAAAACATGTGAACAGTTTTCGGAGAAATATGACTCCTCCTTAATAATTTTACTCACTAATAATCTCCACCTCTTAAAATTTCACTTTTAGGGGTCTTTGTTCATTTGTCGCCCCTTTGTTCAAAAAAGTTCCCCTGTCTGAGTATTTACTAATCTCAGGAATGAAAAGAGACAAGTCTCCTCTTTCAGAATATACAAAAAATTTCGGAAAATCTCTGGCCATGAATGAAATATGACAATATATAAAAGACTTGAAAATATGAAAAAATGCACGCATTTAACTATGTTGCAATACCAGTGCACTGAAAACCTAAACGGGTAGACCGACTAGCTTTAAAGCTAGTCGTAGTGATGCCCAGACTGACTAGCTTTAAAACTAGTCGGTCATGACGGACGAGCTGTCCTTCAACACAACCCGGTTATTACAGACTAGCTTTAAAACTCGTCCGTCTCTACGGACTAGCTTGAAAGCTAGTCCGTCAAGTTAGTCCGTCAACTAGTTTTAATGCTCGTCGGTCACGACAGACTAGCTTTCCAGAAAGCTGGTCGGTCAAGACAGACTAGCTTTAAAGCTAGTCGGTCACGACAGACTAATTTTAAAGCTCGTCCGTCCGATCGTGACCGACTAATTTGACGGACTAGCATAAAAGCTAGTCGTAGTGATGCCCAGGCTGACGTGCTTTTGAGCAGGACTAGCTTTACAGCTAGTCGGTCATGGTGTAAAAGCTAGTCCGTCGCGCTTTTCTGCCGCGATGTTCTTGCCTACTGTCTTGACAGACTAGCATGACGGACGTGGTTAATATGGCTTCACCAGCTTTGTCAGAGATGTCAAATCTGAAATATTAGAAGACATTATAAAGATACGATTTAAAAACATGCATTTTGTCACACGAATTGAGCACAAAAAAAAAAAAAAAAAAATCTTATTATGATGATATCAATCAGAAGACAGGAATTAATACACGAGGCACAATTAGTTAACATTATGGCAATTTTCAAAATAATGGGGGGGGGCGGGGCCCAGGGGTCGCCACCATGGCTTGCATCATGAACATTTTGTTGTAGGCCTACCTGCTTTTGCATTTTCGGCGTATACACTTGTCCTTGAGAGCCACTTCAGAATCCCAAAGTCGTGCCTCTAATATAATATACTTTTCTTTCAGAAATTAATCTATGTGAAAAAATAACGCTACCTGTGAACCGAAACATAAAGAATTAAAAAAAGAGTACTCACACAGTCATGTCACATGAAGGAGATCGCCATCAAAATCTTAAGCTTTACGGATGTATATCAAGTGTGCGTCTGTACAGTTTGCTCATGAAATGGATAATGCAACTAATAGTGATGTCCTTTTCGCAATGCGCATTTTATTCAATCAAGTACCACCTTCTATTCACTGCTGTTGCTAAGCCTGGTATTCACCAGCAAGCTATAAGAATAGACGATTCATGGGTTCTATAGTAACGAAGTATTCAATTAGCCTGTAATTAAAGAATGGAACAATATTTATAACCTACTCGTGAATGACATACTTGTCACGATTGATGCTATTTCGGCTATCATATTGCTCTCAGATTGTCAAGCCAAAACAACCTTTGTTTGAGAATGTTGATTGTATCCAACTTCTATTCACTGTTGTTGCTAAGCCGGGCATTCACCAGCAATCTGTAAGAAAATACCGGGTTCTTGAGTTCTGTAGTAACAAGGTATTCAATTAGCTCGTAATTGAAGAATGGAGAACAATATTTAGAATCTACAGGTACTCGTGAATTGCATACTTGTCATGATAGATGTTATGTCTCGTAAGCTTTCAGATTGTCAAGCCAAAACAACCTTTGTTTCAGAATGTATCAACTTGATTATGCTCGGAAACAGAATAAATAGAGAAGGTACATTGAAATGACATTGCAACTATTTGTATCAAAAGCTAGTCAGTCATTTTAATGGGTAAACTTTGTCGACCCAGCTGCTTTTATTGACCTAGTCGGTCGCATCGACAGACTAGCATCAAGCTTGACGGACGAGCTTTAAAGCTCGTCCGTCAAGTTGAGAGATGTAGATTCAGTTGTATGCTAGTCCGTCTCGACGGACTAACATGACAGACTAGCTTTAAAACTAGTCCGTCTTGACCGACTAGCTTTAAAGCTAGTCGGTCCATTGACGGACGAGGTTAGGTTTTCAGTGTGCTAAATGAGTGTTGTGTGTGCTAAAATCAACTTGGTTTCGGTGAGGAATTCCACTTTCTAAACTTTCTAAATATTTCGTTTAATTGTGTTTGTTTCATATAGTGAAATAATGATTCTAAGTACGTTCCAGTAATAATTATTTTGATCTGTCTTTGTTCCCAATATTGTATAGTGGATAGCTGGAAACTGAATGTCATTATGAAAGTACGACATTCGTCAAACAAGTTTGGGACTGTATAAACATAATATCTCTATTTTGCTTTCATATATATATCTCATTGTACGTATATATATACATTTTAAATTTACTGGTATTTTTTTTTTTTTTTTTTTTTTTTTGTAGCATGAGAGCGGCAACTGTTACCTCAACTAAGGAAATATATTTTCATTATATATAAAATATTTTTATAAAGACATAATCTCATAAACTTAAGAGGATATTATTTCCTAATGAGCTTATACCTACGTGATGCAGTTGACGCCTAGCAACTCACATAGCCAGTCCTTGCCAACGAAGAGCGTCCATTGGTTTCTATGCCAAGATGCAAATGAGTTGATGAAGAGAGACACTCCAATATCAGCTACAGCCAGGTTCACAACAGAAGCATTTCCTGGAAAAGAATCGTTGATACATTGTTATATTATATACTTTTTCATTTATTTAACAAAAAATCTGCTTAGTTAAAAAAAAAGGAAAAACACAAACGGAGAAGATTTGATAAGCATGCATGAGTGATATGGGGATTTCCGAGTACGTATCGTACGTTAGAGTGTATTGGTGTGAAATTTTTTAATCCGTCTCTATCATTTTGTTTTCTTTTTGTGCACGTAATTAAAATTAGAAATTTGTACTTTGAATATTTCTAATACCGGCATATAAGACCAATTCAAACTCTTATAGAGCAAAATATTCTTCCCCAACCTAAATTATTTTTAATCAAAGGTTTATTAAGCTTAAATTAAAATAAAATTAATGACAGGCCAATTAAAAAATTCATTTCAGTTCTTAACAGTCCGGAAATGTTGCAGCAATGGTTGGATGGAGATTTTGATCAATGATACGAACTTTTTTGTTGTTATTTCTACTACATGGTACATTTTAAGAAAGTTTATGATTTGAATCATTAATAGCTGAATCACAAGTTCAAATCATTTTCCAAATATATATTCATTAAGGTCTGCTTCTAATAATACCACTAATAGATTTAAATTCATACTTTCATGGAGTTAGCGATGGAGAGAACTTCATATTGGGGTTATTCTGTTTCTGCTGCCTTTATAAAGAAACAAAAGAGATTATATTGATTATATTGCCAGAGTAGGGGAGAGTGGGGTTAGTTGAAACATTGTAATTTTCTTTAACGGCTATTATATAAATAGTGTACAATCTATCGCGCAATATACTGGATTATAAGTACGACAAATACTAAATTGTCCCGAGTGCAGATTTGCTTCTCCGAGGCTGTAGGCCGAGGTGAAATAGATATGCACGAGGGATAATGTAGTATTAGGCTAATTGGAGTTCATATAGTCCAGTAATGTTGCAAGATGGAGCGTTCACTATTTATTATAGTAAATAGACCCCTAGATCTTTGACCTTGCCTAATCTAGTTTTATCTTTGCAAAATTTTTGGTGCAATTTTAGCCATTGTGACGTATTTTTTTGCTCCGCGTATCCACTGTTATGAGCTATAGTGCGCAACATTGTACTGTCATTACGCGCTAGCGCAACAAGGCAATCGATAGAATCGATACTCTCTCCATTCATTTAACACAGGCTTTACCCTCCAAAACCTGAAAGTTATATTGTACATTTGTACAATATAACAAATTGAAAGTAGGTCACGTGGTACTGCTCTAGCCAATCGCAACGCGTATTTTTCGACCACTATTTACTATAAATATAAATATGCAAATCTACCCTCAGGTTGTTGCTATTAGCAACTGCCATCCACCACATTTTAGACAGCACACGTGCTTCCACTGAAAACCTAAACGGGTAGACCGACTAGCTTTAAAACTCGTCCGTCTCTACGGACTAGCTTGAAAGCTAGTCCGTCAAGATATAGTTTTAATGCTCGTCGGTTACGACGGACTAGCTTTCCAGAAAGCTAGTCGGTCATGACAGACTAGCTTTAAAGCTAGTCGGTCACGACAGACTAATTTTAAAGCTCGTCCGTCGTGACCGACTAGTTTGACGGACTAGCATAAAAGCTAGTCGTAGTGATGCCCAGACTGACGAGCTTTTGAGCAGGACTAGCTTTACAGCTAGTCGGTCATGGTGTAAAAGCTAGTCCGTCGCGCTTTTCTGCCGCGATGTTCTTGCTGCTGTCTTTACAGACTAGCATGACGGACGCGGTTAATATGGCTTCACCAGCTCGTCAGAGACGTCAAATCTGAACTATTATAAGACATTATAAAGATACGATTAAAAACATGCATTTGGTCACAAGAATTTGAGCAAAAAAAAAAAATAAAAAAATATTATGATGATATAAATCAGAAGACAGGAATTAATACACGAGGCACAATTATCAAATAATTATCAAATAATGGGGGCACGGGGCCCAGGGGTCGCCGCCATGGCTTGCATCATCATGACCCTAACATTGCATTAATATTTTTATTATTTATTTATACACTTGTCCTTGAGAGCCACTTCAGAATCCCAAAGTCGCGCCTCTAATCCAATATTCTTTTCTTTAAGATACAAGTAATCTAAAAGAAAAGTGGCGCCTATATTTATTATTAGAATTAAATCTCAATTTTCAGAATTTAATGTGATTGTTACTATCGTTGTAAATACACGCAATTTAAAAATTGATTTGGCAAGACATAATTTTTCGCGTTGGTGATTATAGCATTAATCTATGTGAAAAAAATAACGCTATCTGTGAACTGAAACATATAAGGAATTAAAAAAGAGTACTCACACAGTCATGTCACAGGAATGAGATCGCCATTATAATCAAAATCTTAAGCTTTACGGGGTATATCAAGTGTGCGTCTGTACAGTTTGCTCATTAAATGGAATTCACATACAAATAATGCAACTATAATAGTGATGTCCTTTTCGCAATGCGCATGTTATTCAATCAATAATTGTACCACCTTCTATTCACTGCTGTTGTTAAGCCGGGCATTCACCAGCAATCTATAAGAATAGACGGTTCATGGGTTCTATAGTAACGAAGTATTCAATTATAGCCTATAATTAAAGAATGGAACAATATTTCTAACCTACTCGTGAATGGCATACTGATGTTATTTCGGCTATCGTAGGGGAGACCGGGGACAATTGTAACACGGGGCAATTGTAAAGGTGCCCTCACACTACGGCGTGTTGAGCTAACGTTTGACCAGCGTTCTTGGAATTTGGTGTGTACGCTCGAAAACGTTGCTACTCGTTAACAGTATAAAATATTCCTATTATGTCGGAGAAGAGATTATGGGATAATCAATCGACATGTAATTCAATATAACTGTGGTCTCTTAATCTTTATTACATTTTCGGAACTTATGCTCGCCTTATTATTATATGATGTGTATGATTATCATTAATACTTAATGCTGCGAGCGCCTTTTCAGAGTTCGCCTCACTAAGCCTGGTAATAGTTAGTTAACATTAAAAGCCTCTTATAAACACCGAGTAGGATACATGTATAAAGTGATACATAAATGTAACTATTATTAGTAATACTCCTATCAGCCATGATTGTTAATGTTTTTGGTTATTTATATAATTTAAGAAACAAACCTTCATATTTTGGGTTAAGAAAAAAAAAATATTATGATGTATCTAAGAATAGGTATAAACCAAAAGCCTTGGACCACGGAAAGAATAAGGGAAACGGAAGAGAAAACACAGATAGGGAGAACTGGGTATAGAACAAAAAGGAAAGAGAGGTAAAAAGAGATGAAAAAACAGCAACAAGAAACAGACAGAAGAGAGAGAGACAGAGAGAGAAAGGTGAAAGAGGGATGAAAGAGATAACGAATGAATATAATTTAATGGTGAGAGAGACTGGAAGATGAAAATAGGAAAAGAAACTAAAAACATTATTGAGAAATTGAGATCTGAAACTCAAAAAAAGTTTATAATAGACGCAAGTCGTTTGCAAACATAACATTTGTGAACATAATTTTCCCCTTTTTTTGGAGGGGGGGGGGGAGGTTGTGGGAAGCTTTGTTCATCTCTAATTTACGGGCACAAAATGTTTTATCATTGTATTATTTCATTGTTTAGGCAATGTTTAAAAGTGTTGAACAGTCAATGCATTCTGATAACTGCATTAAACAGTTTTTTTTCCTTTTTGTTCTGTTTTCCCATATATGATCCTGAGGTGTTATACCCCCTCATAATTAGGATTTTTTTTTTTTGAGCACTTAATTTATTTCAAATAAATTGATGGTGTGAAAAAATCAGCTTGCGCTTTTTTTAAAATCAAGATGAACCAAATAAATGGACGGGCTTGTTTCAAATTACACTCTTCGTCATAAAGGTGGAATATTTTTTTCTGGCCTCAAGCGACATATGTTGCTCCGTATTAAATTTCTGAATGTGTTTTGTCACCGCTTTCACTTTCTGGGATCCTTGGTATATCTGGACGCTCCCTCGCCCTTCCCGGGATTTTTTTCAAAGTTTGTCACCCCAGAAGATTGGCCATTATCGTCATTTTTCTTATTTGGGGCCCTTTTTTGTTCACGCGGACCACCAAGGCCCCCTCTCAGTCCTACCAAGAAACACGTCTGAGTGTGAGATTTGTTATTGTTCTTTAAATTAAATCTAGATTTTATGGTTACAGAGCTTGACTCTTTTGTCTAGGGGGGGTCAAAATTTATTTTGATTGGGGTTCAACATTCCTTGTATTCATTTTTACAACCATGGAAATTTCTATCTTCCCTAATTGTATTGTAATCTCAACCAAACATAAATCAAAATAAAATATTATCAATAATGACTATTTTCAGCCTTGTCATCAAGGCTAAACAAAATTTAAGTGGCAAATTATGATATTTAAAGGGCTTAAAGGTGGTTTTCATTTCTTTTGTTTTCAGCATAAAGTATGGAATTAAAATATTCCAAATTTTACACTCAATCTCTTTTTTACTTCACCCCTCCCCTAGACAAGAGACCTAAGCCTGTCCCCAGAAATATAGATTTAACTTAAAGAACTGTATATATAAAACAGTACACCTCAGTCGCGTTTCCCGGGGGTAGGACTGAGGGGGGGGGGCTTGATTGGCCGGGAAAACAAAAAGGGGGCCTCAAAATGAGAAAAAATGACAAAAATGGGCATCACGGGGATTGACAAAACTTTTTTGGAAAAAGGTCCACGTGAAGGGTTGGGAGAATGTCCAAGATATAGCCAGGGTCCCAAAAAGTAAAAGCAGGGACAAACATATTCAAGAAATTAAAGTCAGAGCAAAATCATGTCGCTATAGCGGCAAAAAAATATTCCATCTTTATGACGGACAGTGTAGATGAAATATGCTTTTTTTAATTTCTCAACCCTAATCAAGACGAAGGGGTCGGGCCAAATGTCCCCTACCATACTCTTTTACACTACATCTACACTCAATACAATATTAGGGTGTTATAAGATGGTATTGTTTTCTTGAGATAGAAAACATTACACTTTTAACTACACTGTTGGTCAAAAAGGTTGGATTTTTTCATTGATCCAGCCAGCCACATAAATAATTTTGATGTTTATTTATTTATTTATTTATTTATTTGTTTATATTGGATTTTTCCTAAACCATGACCGGGTATTGAATAATTCCAAAAAAAAAGTACTTCATCCACTACATCTACACTCAATACAATATTAGGGTGTTATAAGATGGTATTGTTTTCTTGAGATAGAAAACATTACATTTTTAACTACACTGTTGGTCAAAAAGGTTGGATTTTTTCATTGATCCAGCCACATAAATAATTTTGATGTTTATTTATTTATTTATTTATTTATTTGTTTATATTGGATTTTTCCTAAACCATGACCGGGTATTGAATAATTTAAAAAAAAGTACTTCATCCACCACAATAACCATTCTGGCAACATTTTTTGGCTTACCAAAGCCCCCTTGGTGCTATCCCATGAAACGCTTTTGAGGTGTAGGCTTGCTATTGGTCTTAAATCTAGGTTTAAAAAAAAATACCTTGGTATTCACAGAAAACAATTACATGTATATTTCAAGTCGAAAATGTTTATATTTCATTATACCGAATAGTTACTTTACATGTAAATATAGCACTTAACAGGGAGGGAAAACTACTGAGCACAAAACAGAATAAGCTTTAATCATTTTATTCGATAACACAAAGCGCCCCCATTTGGTGACATAAGGATATTGAGGTAAAAAACATACGCCCCCATTTGGTGACATGAGGAAATTGAGTCAAAAAACATATAAACAAAAGTTCTGCGTTGGTCGGACGCACTTCGAACTATGAAGGAACGTTCACCCAAAGCGCTAAACGATCAAGTAGCGACTGCCCAGCGCTTTCACAGCGTTTTTATAAGAACGCTGTTACACGCAGAAAATTTTGAACATGTTCAAAATAAAAAATTGACCTCAGCGTTCCTCTGCGTTTCTTTGCGTAAACCAACGAAAAGCAAACGCTTTCCTACGTTTGCCTAGCGATTTTCGAACGACAGTCCGCGCTCATGAACTTACGCGAAAATGCAATTAACATTCCACGAACGTCGGGCAATCGTTACTCAAAACGCACATGTTTGGCGTTTCCTAACGTTCTTTAACACGTCTAAAAACGCTAGGCATAAGTTGGGCATCGCTGTTCAGTCGTTGCTAACGCTAGGCAATCGTTAGGTGGACGCTAAGCACGCGCAGTCATCGTTACACTGACGCTATTTATTCGCTTCTCAGTCGTTTAGAGCTCATTAAAAATTCCATTTTGGGCAGGGAAAATGGAGCGTTCTTGAGCGTATTTTGGACATAGTCAAATTTCGAGTGAAAATCGTGAACGCTAGACACACGTTACCTCAACACGCTCTAGTGTGAGGGCACCATAACAGAGGCTCCCATTCCTAGCAGAAACACGCTATAAACTTAAAATTTGTAGAGAGCATGCGCATTTCATCGCTCCACATGCTGTATGAATGTTAGCAGATTTAACAGTTCGTTTTTTGAGCAGGAAAGTAATATTTCACATTACCCATTGTTTTTCTTCTGGACAAATATGTAGATGAGCTAAGGCTGTCATTTTTATATATTTAGAAATTATGTTCTTAGGCCTTATTTTGCTAACGTTTCAACGATGAATACCTAAGCTAAGATAGAAAAAAATCTCTCCAAATATGGTCGCCTCTGTCAGGGGCAATTGTAACAAGCTGTTACAATTGCCCCTGAAGGACTGTTCCTGTTAAAGTAACTCCCGTAGGAACTCGCGCAGTATTAAGCAGCTTTCCGCTACATTAACACCAAGCTAATATATAACCAATCATGGGCCACGGAGCGTTTTTGAAAGTGGAGGGGGTGAGCGGCAAGGGGGTGGGGGTGGGTGGGGGGCTGAACAGGCTAAAAATCACAAATTACGAAAAAGTAAACAAATATGAAGAGAGTGAACATTAGGTTCTTTTAATGCCAAAATTGTAAATAGGAGTAGACTTGTAAATAAAGAAAAACAGCAAAGAGTAGCCTCGTCGATAAGCTCAAGCATCAGAACTTCATAACTTTGAATGAATTGTCAATTATAATGCTTTACAAAAACAAAAGGTAACCATATCTATAAGCTCAGACATGAGAATTAAATAACTTTGAACATATCTGTCCAATACGTTTTGAAATATTAGAAATATTGATTTTGTCCGAAAAAGTGCCTTTAGTTTGTTTATCATTTGTTTCATTGTAATCAGAGCCTCAAGTTTTTTTTTTTATTCTTGTTGTTTTAATAATTTTATACTTTACTAGAGAACTTCAGAACTATAAGTTTGAATGTACAGTAAATTATAGTGCTTTGTTTACAATTACAAAAGTAACCTTATCTCTGAGCTCAAACATGAGAATTAGATATTAGATAACTGTGAACATATAATTTGATTTGATTTGATTTTATTTTATTTGTCGAGCGTACGTGGTATAAAACATAAAAGAAACACTGACAGGATAGCCCATGAAATCCGAAAAGATATATTTTCAATATGATACCTGAATACGTTTTGTTAACAGGGCAAAGAAATATTGATTTTGCCAGAAAAAAGTGGCGTAAATCTTGAAGATTGATTTTACAACAACAAAAAAAGCTGTCATTTTTTTTTTTTTTTT
>CALNVZ010003432.1:33701184-33718041 GCA_940671915.1 Paracentrotus lividus
TTAGAATAGACAAGGTGTGCTTAGTTTGTACAGAAACAACATCAAAATCACTAACTAGGCCTCTTTTTCAGGTTTGGATCTCCCCTTAGGATGCCTTCCCGTCATAGTCAGCAGTGGAAATAGTGATAATTTCGTTCATCTAATAAAACAAATAAATACATGAGAAATGATAGAATAGAAGATAAAATAAGAATAAAACAACAAAAACGTGACTAAACGTTTGTGTCTGTGTGACTGTAACATTAGAGTTTTGTACGTAGGCTTTATCTTTGTCTGTGTATCCCATTCCATATACGGAGGCCACGTACTGCTCTCTAGAAGAGCTCCTGGTCGAATTAACAGTGGCGGATCCATGCAGGATATGATAATAAGGGGGGGGGGGGCGCCGCCAAAATTTTCAGATTCATACAATCATGCACAGCCAATGAGTGGTTTTAATTCATTGGACGTACGTTCCTGAACCCCTTTGTGGATCCGCCACTGCTTAGATATTTTAAAGGTAAAAGAACCTGGAGTTAGCGATGTAGGAAATGCTATTCATTTCTGTACGCTTTCATTTATGAAGCTGGGTTATGGTTTTGGTAAAATTAAACAATATCGGCTAAATTGGTCTCTTAAAAAACACTCCTTTAAGGCACGAACAGAGACACCAATTTTTAATCGTTGATTCTTTGTAAAAGGAAAATTTAATATGACCCTAAGAACAGATCTATAGCACCCTCTTTTGACAGTGATATTATTCCCCTCTAAATACGCTTTAAAAATGTTCATTTTGGAAAATTAGCTAAAATCAAAATGCTATAATATAAGAAGGTAACATGCTGACTTTTTCATCCCCATCTGTTCCTGTAAAGTCGATGGATATTAAAATAGAATCATTAAGTTCATTTTGCGATTCCCCGACTTCTGATAGGAGAAAGTTTTGTAGTATAGTTATACATGTTTATAATGATTCTTAGATCTCAATGTTTAGTAAAATGTGTATACTTCAGTTTTCCTTCTCCTCCGTGTATGCTTCAGTTTTCATCTTTTAGAACGTGAGAGGGCGAATGTAAAGTTTTTAGGCAGGGCATATCGAGTCATACCCATTTTCAGCCACCATCGTTATCTACGGTTCTACCAACGCCCATCCAAAAATCTACCCAAACCATATTTCTTGAGGTATTTGCCATGAGGGTAATTGTTCAGGGGTTAGATGTTATGATACGTAAATAATCAGGGAAAATAAAGGGTTAGAATGTCTTGAAATGATTTTTTTTTTATAAAGGAGCTAAGTCGGTGGAGGCGGATCCAGGGGCGCCCCAACCCCATTTTTTTGTATTTTTATATTTTCAAATTATGGATCTACCGTTGGAGGAGTGCCATTCGTGTAACCGGTATGTGCTGCATAAGTAGAAAGCTATTCGATACGCTTGAAACTCTCCCGACGTAGGTAGAAGTGTCATTCCGGGAATCGAACCCATGACCTCTGCATCCACAACCAAGTCATTAAACTATACAATACGCCTTTTGACCAAGAGTTATATAAAAATATGAATTTCCGCCTATGCTGTAGTTCCCATCTTTAAAACGAAATTCTTGATGTTTTGTTGTTTTTAATTTTTACCGCGCCGTCGTTCATGTAATAACTATTTACGTCATTGCATTTTTAAAAGGAAACAAAAAGACAAAAGTGTGTCTTAATTTAAACTGAAGTTATTTCAACAATGTTCAATATCAAATCAATTGTTTTATTAGTTGTTGAGTGTCAATTGTCTTTGTTTTTGTACGGAAAACAACAAACCAATTACATCAATTAAATCGAAAAGACATCATTTTGTCTGCAATGGGATATAAAAATGCTACCCCCCCCAAAAAAAAAAAAAAAATAAATAAATAAATAAAATAAAAAAATAAAAATAGCAGTAAATTCTGTAAAAGCAATTAAACTGTATCGTTTGGAAGTGCAGTGTGTTACTCTTTCAACTCGGTACACTATTTGTGGTATTAAAAGTTGTAAAGATTGGTGGATAATTTTGTGAAATGATTCAAGTGGGCATGTATAAGACTGCGGTATGTGTTCAGGAATGTTGCACTCTAGGTTATGAAACTGAACAGTTTAAACAGTTCATGCCTCTAGGTAATGATATTTTATTATGTATTCAAAGGTTTCAAAGAATATGATCTGATAATTACAGGGCACAGGTGTGAGTAAGAAGGTTTCCAAGGCAACCAAGCTCCGGGTTCTAAAAACATATTAAAAATACCGGATATCTATGGCACGAAAGTATTTTTTTAAACCGTTGTCCGAGGATTCGGTAATGGTCGCCAAGAGATTTGGTTCAATATTAGAAGACGGGAAATTGATTGATTTGTCTGAATTTTTATTGCAAATTATCGCTAAACTGACCGCTATTAATCTACTACACTTCACTACAAATCGGACGCATCCGAGAATGAATCAACAATGGTACGCCAGGCTTCACGATCTGACATGAGAGTTGGTAGATCATGTAACAAACTCTTGTATCCTACATATGTAATCAACAAAATTTAAAGGTCGCCGTCCTCTCGTTTTCTGAGGGAGGCGCAAACAACAGTACATCAGAAATAACTTCCTCTCACTACGGAAACAGTGACCAGTAAATCTCACACTACGTTTAATTACTGTGTGGAGATAGGTGGAAGATCTCCATAAATTTCATCTTGTTTTGTGTTCTCTCCAACTAATATTTTGTACCCTCATTAAAAGTCGAGTATATGTGCCATCTAGTCTGTCTTTAAGGACTTCTTGATTGTCCATGTTTCTGAGCCATAAAAAGGATACTTTCTACACATGCTCTAAACAGGGAGAGTTTTATTGACAGAGAGATATTTGATTCCCAAATCAAATGCAGTTTATTACAAGCATTCCATGCAAGAGCTTTTCTTGATAGAAAGTCTTTTCTCGAGTCGCATATGTACGAGCTAAGTACTTAAAATCATCCACTTCTTTAAGCTTGACCCTTTCCTTGTCTGTAGTGATGCATGATCATGAGCTTCATTAAATGTCATGTACTCGGTCTTTTGGGATTCAAGTAGAGGCCAAACTTTGCAGATGCATCCTCTACTGCAAGAAGCAGTTCTTGTGCATCCTTCAAAAGAGCAGTAGTCAATGCTATATCATCAGCATAATGTAAATCAGTTAAATATTTGTGTTGGTCCCTACTTGTAGACATAGGTTTGATGTCCATTCTTTTGTTCGTACAGAATCTAGTGAATATCTTAGAATGTAATCTACTACAATTACAAATAGATATGGTGCCAAAGTGTCACCCTGAAGAATTCCAGAAGTTGTCACAAAACTGTTCGGTAGGTCCATCTACACTTTGAACAAAGGAGAGTGATCTGAATACATTACATCGATTGCTTGTATTACTTCATTTGGGATTCCATAATTTGAAAGAATTCTAAACATATTACAACGGTTAACGCTATCAATGCCTTTGTGAAATCAAGGAAGATGATAGTACCTTGTTCTAGATATTTTTAGTTCTTCAATGATTCGCCTATTGAGAGAATATGGAGGAAGTGGATCTTCCTTTTCTGAAACCATTTTGGTTGTTCCTTAATATTGGATCAACATATGGAATCAAACGATTAAGAAGCATTGAATTATATATCTTAGCTGCAATTAGTGATAATGTTATACCTCTATAGTTTGATGGTGATGAAAGATCCCTTTCTAGGAATGGGTATAATGGATGACAAAGAGAAAGCTTTGGGTTTATTACCAATTAGAGTTTCATTGCAGAATTGAGAAGAGTTTCGTGAAATAAAGGACTCTTCCATATAACAGCAGGAATGTTATCTGGGCCACATGACTTTGAAACTTGCACCTTTTTCAGAACACAGAGAAGCTCTGCCATAGTAAAAGGTCCTGTTTAATAGGGAGGAGATCACTAACTTTGTGGTTGAAAAGGGGGCTTCTGTATCACTGTTCTGAACTGGTGAGCCCAGAAGGTCCCTGAGTGCTTTAGCCAATATCCCCTTCTTTCTTCAGAAGTGTTACCTTTAATCATAGTAACTGGAAAAGATTCTTATTTGTTATATTTCAGGAGATACCAAGCTGCTGCATGTTTCTTATCAACGTGAAGACTTTCAAACTCTTCAGTTTTGTCTTTAATTTTGTTTTCAAGGCCATTGTATAGGCCTCATCATGTGCCTTTTTAGCAGTTTCAAGATTCTTTTTACTATTTCGAGTAGCCTTGCGTGATATTTAGTTGAAGCCTTCTTTAATATATCCCTAGTGCGAGCTACATTTTCATCGTTTGAGACATCACTCATTTTCTTACTTTTCTTTGGAGAATTTGGAGTGCGATCTCTTTATTAGCATCAATGAGTTTATTGTATGCTTCGATGTCTCACTACTGTCATCTAATTCATCACAAAGTGTACAAAACCTATTATATTACAGCAACAGTGTATTGATCTTTCAACTGATCGTTTTGATTTGCATGAGCCCAATCAATACTCTTCATGGGTCTTAGATTGAGTTTTACACTTTCGATAGCTTATTTGAACATTTACATGATACAATTCATGATCAGACCCAATCCCTTCAAAAGACCGATATGCTCTACTATTCTTAACTGAATTGATCCACTTCCTTCTGACAAGGATAAAATCATTTTGAGCAAGGTGACCATTTGGTCGCTTGTGGGTCCACAGCCTACCATTTCGGTGTTGGAACCTAGTATTAGTAAAATAGTAGCAAGCATATTGTGTTGCTCCATAAAATCTTTGAGGAGCATGCCATTCCTATTGGTTTTTGAAGAAATAGTGCAATGAACATCTTCGGGACCAAGTTGTGCATTAAAATCCCCACCTATCATCACCAGATTATGTGCAGGCAAAGAGTATATAGCAGAAGAGAGTTCATCATAGAATTGAGCAACTTCCTCTTCGGAATACTCGTTATGTGGGCTGTAACAGGAAAGTATGGTGGTTGCTGGATTGCCGTTCAAAGTGATTTCAATTATACGATTACCATGCTTTTGAATTTTAAGACATGCTTTCAGAGTAGATGGTGAGAGTAGAAAACCAACACCACCAGAAGATGCATTTATGGAGTTCTTCCAGGCAGAGCAAGTAATCAAAGTATACCCATTCGCAAATTTCTGTTGTACAATTGGTTCAGTATGATCTATCCGATGCTCTTGGAGACAAATAACATCAATGCCTAAATATTGAGCTTCATGAGCCAGTTCAACCCTCTTGCCACTTGATCTTAAAGTTAAGGTATTAAAACTACTCACTATTACAGGTTTCTTTCTTTTAATAAAAGAATCCACCTTGACTTTGTCACTATTATCAAGGTTGGTCCGTCCCGGAGGCTTTAGGGTCAACCCGTCATTGACGTTAGAGTGTTCCGACATGGGCAAATCAGGGTTTGGATTTGAAGCAGGGGCTTGAACCCTGGTGCTGTATTGTTGTGATTTCATTCTTGTCTTTTGGCTAGTAGAAAAACTGGGTCGCCACTCCTCAGTCCCCATGCAACAGGTAGTACCGAGTTACATGTTATCGGTAGCAAGTCTTTCCAAGATTGGGCAGAGCTCTGCCCAAACACTTTTTATGTTTTATGTTAGGAAGACTGACCTGACATAGTATTGGTGCAAAACTGACAAAACCTTGCTCATCAAAAAATAATAATAATATTAAATAAAAGGTCAAATGAATTTTTGAAATGTCTACAGTAACTGAGAAATGAAAATAGCTTTTGCTAAGTTCATATCGGGGTTAATGCAGCGTCGGAGATAAAGTAACTCATTCGTAACATTAAGATATTTCAATGATAAAAAGGACACAAGCCTATTATTTCCATACCTGGAGAGTGATTAGATTAATTCTGATTTCTGAAATTCAAAATTGTCGATAGGACCTTCCCAGCCGCTCATCGTTGTCTTTTCTAATAATTAATCTACCGCCCTCTCTTGTTTGATGACAGCCATTAGAACGTAATACGATCGAGCCTGGCGCAAATAATCTTCGAGATTGACAAGCGCCATCTATATGGAGAACCAACCAACCAACGTAACTTGAACAAAATGATCTGGGCTCATATTTATAAAACTTTACTAAAGCTAGTTGTCAATTAATTATATAGGGAATAGTACACAGTTAGGTGATAACTAGGCCTATTTATGTTTTTGAATATGGGCCCTGGCCATCATCTTATATTTGCGATTATAAATAGGTAAAGATAAGATAATTTGATCTAAAACGTGTGGCCCAGCCATCTCCCATAATTATGTTTCGGTGTCGAATATTCGAAAATTGAAAACGAGCGCTTAAAAAAACAGCAACAACTAATTTAACGGAATGTGGGGAGTGGCGTCACAACATCAATTGATTGGAGAATAATATAAAGCAGTGGAAATCTGCCATGTGTTGAAACACTTTTCAGAAAAAGAAATAACTTTGCATTTCAGTTACTCCAAGGCCATTTGCGACGAACAAATTCCAAGCTAGTTCCGTGGCCAGTGAGATATAGGCAACTAATGTGGAACCCTACTCAAGGAGAGAATCAATTAAGTTATAAGAAAGAGTACAATGAGAGGAGTAATTTTTTGGAACAAAATCGAATATAAAATGAGAGAGTTATGTTAGTTTGAAAAGTCTCGTTGTATTTTCATGGGGATCCTCAAAATTGTTTAAAAATCAGCGATTTCGGGGACAATTCTCCATTTGTTTTCTACACAGGTATTCACATTTCGCACTTTGTTTTTCATATTTCCGATTGTCTCCTTCTGACCTTGGCATTATAATGGGTGTGAAATGTGTTTTCCATGACACATTTTAATCTCATTGCAATTTTAAAGGTAATGGGGAAAATTTGAAAAATTTTATACGATGCAAATTTGAGGATCCCCGTCGCAAAAAGTACAACAGAACTTTCAAACTTCGGTAATCTCTTATTTTGTAACCGAAGTATTCTCCCTCCACCCTCCCTTCTGAAGACGAATCGAAGCTCTCATAATTTTATCCCATTTATATTATTGCAATCAGGGAGGCGTTTCATGAAAGGACTTGTCGGACGTTTTATCCGACAAACCGTTATAAGCTACTGAAATGCTTTCATCTGATTGGCTGAGAGAAAATTTGTCGGATAAAACGTCCGACAAATCCTTTCATGAAATGCCCCCCGATCTCTCTCTCGATCTCTCTCTCTCTCTCTCTCTCTCTCTCTCTCTCCTGTGATAGTTTCATATTTATCTTACCATTTTGCAATCTCTGTCATGTCTGTGTAGCTCTTTCTCTATTTTCGTTATTGAATTAACCATATAGTTAAAAATCAAAGTAATAACGGTAAAATATAAAAACAAATATGTGATGCTAAAAAAATAAAATAGAAATCACAAAGAAATACTCAGTTTCTTTAATATGTTGTGAGTCTATAGATTAAAGAAGAAAACCGCTAAGTGATTGAGAGGCTCCTGGGCTTTTCATTCGACCTTTAATAGTATTACGCTAGAGTTATTTTTCGAATGAAGTCAAAAGATTCTTTTAGGGGTGCCCTTTTCATTAAAAAAAAAACCCATACTTTTTCATTTCCTATTGAACCTACATCGATTAATCAATTTAGCATTCATTCATCTCTTCCTCTAATTTGTCATATATTTATATGTTTTTCATCTCTTTTTTTCTGAATATCTCCATTCTTCTCCCTCTCTTTAGATTCCTTTTTAAAAATGGTAGACTCCTATTTTGTTTGATGCTATAACGGTGCATGTGAATGTCGTTTGATTGCTTTTTATAGGGGGGTAAATTAATAACTCGGGAGAACGCGTGTGATTCTCCAAAATTACTGTTTGAGAAGTAGAATTTGATAAACAAATTATCCAGGTTCGGACTGAAGAAAAAGCAATTGAATTATTTTTACGCCATTCCAGTCTGATGTCGAATAGGTTTGCAAATTTAACTTTACGCAATACTACGTTTAGGGTCCATTAGGGTCCTTGAGTGACCCCCCCCCCCCCGGGCTGAACTAAAACATTAATCGATAAAAATACTACATACCACTAACATTCAGATTTAGAGTGAAAAATAATTTATTGTCTTTTGAGGGGAAGGATCAATGAAGAGAAACGAAAAGTAAGATAATTTTGGATTTCGGAACAGTTATTATAAAACAAATATGAGAACATTGACCACTACATAACAAGTAGCAAATTAAAACTAATTTATATATTATAACCATTTATATATACACAGTACATGGCACATATATGATACTTTTCTTTTTTTTTATCAAGTTGATCTTGATACATTGACACCCATATGCTGAATATATTCAAACAGACTTAGATTATATAGCAATAACATTTAGGATACTGAAATGTATGTCCGAATTTATCAAAAGTGTATATTATTTCATATCAAACAGTTTAGAACTCAGTTGTAAATTTGCTTTTTAATCGATTAAACAAAAATCTATATTAAGATCACATTAAACCATTCAATAATTGTTTTGTAATAATGTAAGAATTGACGGAAAATTTATTATGCAGAATAATATCTAATAATTATAACTTAAAATCTACTAATAATTCAACTTTAAAAAAAAATATGATAGCGACTGCTAGAGCACTTTTTTTTGTTTTTGTTTTAATTTGCCTGTAATATTATACAATCAAATCAGATAACAAAATTGTAAGCTCCATAAAGGCCTGGTGTAGACAACAATTTTAATCCTGACAACGAGATACAAAATATAAATGCGAATATTATTGAGGGAAATTATAAAATTAAAGTGAAAATTTAAAAAATGCTTTGCAGTGAGGAAGACAAAATAAAAAATAAATAAATAAATAAAAAAAAAAAAAAAAACGATCGTTGTAAATATAAATGATGGACAAATAATTTTATAGAATAAAATTGATTTAGTAGAAAGTATGACTAAATACATAATAGATAATAAATAAGACTAATATAGACTTGATTTTATTATACTTATCCATTATACAATAATTTGGCCCTGAATGATTGGTATTATATCTCTATAACATATTTGTAGAAAAGCCGAAGACGCGACAATACATGTACGACTCTACTCACGACAATAAATACCGTGACTCCCTGAAGTAGATAGAGCATTATCATCATTTTTAATAAAATCATAATCTAGCTTTTTACTTGTCTTTAAATATTGATGTTAGGGGTGGGGCCGGGCCTGTTGCCCCCCCCCCCCCATGTATCCGTCAGACGTCGCACGTAGTGCAACCTGGACTATCCTCGCACATTATCTCACGTGTGTGTTTTATGGATAGGGTACATGCAGGTAATATGGGCCAGCAGGTAATATGGGCCACCTGAAGCAAATCATGTCGTGACCGGTGACCGGTGTGAGCAGCATAATGTTGTTCACATGAACTGTATACGAAAATATATCGTCGTGAGAGCATCTGATGCAGAAATTTCTCTGAGAAAATTGCTGAAAACCAACAAGGTAGGTAAAAAGTATTGGGATGAGGCATCAAGCTCTTTGCTACGATTTTTTGGGGGTATATTCACAGTATATAATTAATATAAATAACTTATTGCAGGCCTCTAATGACCTGTATAATGAAAATAATATTTGAATAATATTCAAAAAAGAAATAATATACAAAATACATAACAATGAAATATATAGTCAAAGGATTTACTGAAGGGTCTTATAATTTCAAATTATATCTTAAAGTTAATGATTTTCAACATTTAAAGCAAATTCCAGACATGGTAGAGTCATTGTAGTTTTTAAAACATACATTTTTAAATACATGTGCCCAAACATGTAGGTAATATGGGCACTTTGGTAATGACGTCAACATTTGAATATTGCAGACAGGGGGGTTGGTGATTATTTCTTTTTTTTAACAATAAAAGTTAGAGCAGTAGTTATTGATTCATATAAACAAAGATTAGACTGTGTGTCATTTTGTAATTTTATGCAAATTAGGCAAATGAGCTTAGGGGGCCCATATAACCTGCATGTACCCTAGATGGCGACTCAGTTAGGTTTTTTATACAGATTCCAGAAAATTGCATTTTATAAAAATCTGTACTCATTTTTCATATCTTCTTGTCATAAAACATGACAATGACAATGATAATTTATTTATCCTTTGTCACTTGATTAGACATTGGAGATTTTCACAAGGATATTTACCATATGATTCACATAACGACCCATAGTTACAAAGACAGATCAATAGGGCCTTCTGACATAACTAGTAACACTACAAAACTAAAACAAACAATACGATAACAACTTTGCAAAGATACTTGAAAGTGAATGATAATAACAGACAGTAAACCGAAACTAAGAAATTAACAGCAATTGAGAAAGTCACTAATTTTCTTAAACAATGAATATTAAGATCAAGATTTAAATATATGTACCTTAATATCGTTTATATACCTAAATGATTTTTGGAATAGGCCTACATCAATTGATTTCATTTATTTAAAGTCATGCATTATTCTTTAACAAATTTCTAAGAGATCTAGACGCATTTTAGGTTTAGTAGAATTAAAAAGCTGATCCAATTTGTATATATTTGGCCTTATGAAAAAGTAATCATCTAGTAAAGACTTTCTCTACTTAGCAAAAAAAGCGACATTCAAACAAATAATAAAATTCATCACCCGATGACTGAGAATTACAAAGATTACACAACCCCATATTCCTCGAAATATTTGAGTATCTCCCAGAAACAAACGGCAAGTGGTGATTAGCACATCTAAACCTACATAAAATTGTTCTCTCTCTCTCTTTTAGCATGTTTAGAGAGATCAATCAAATATTTTTGCAAAATGTAGAGGTTGCTTGAATATTCGATACGTTATGACACGAATTTTCAAATATAATAGATGACAATCGCTGAGAGTGTATATCTACAGGGGCTTTCACAATTGCTCATGAGATCGTTTGCGATCATTTGGTCACTATGTAGCACACAATCGCAACGGTTGTAAGCAGTCGCACAACCAATTGTGAAAGGGGCGTTGTTCAACCTTGGAGGAAAGTGGTTCAACAGAATGGACAAAATACAAAGACATGGACAAAATAGAAAGACCCTGTTGAAAATAAGCCTTTCGGCTTTCATTGGCTTTAATCCTGCTAAGGTTTTTTCTCCTTGTAAGTCATGTATATACCTGAGGAATATTATAGAATTTAAAGATCGACTTCTTGACGAAGCATATGACGTTACAGTCTATCATCTTTATCCAGGTTTCCTTGTGATATGGAAATACGGGTTCTTTCAATCATCTTGGGTGCTTTGACTCTTCTACAGAATATAAGAGCAAAGAAGATTATGTAACCCTGCCGAAAGTTCCGGTTGGTTGCTGCGTAGAGCAGGGAATTCAGACAACTATTTGTGTGAGCCAACAAGATCGTAAATATGTAAGTATTCCTCCCGACGTCGACGCGGAAGTTGATGAGGATGATCAAAGCATACGGGGACCACATTGCGATGAAGACGACGATGATGACGAGGATTGATCGAGCGAGACGGAGATCAGATGCTCTTTTCATATATCCGCCTTTTTGAGTCGTGGCCTTACTCATTTTGCTTGAGGACTTGGATGCATACATGTAAATACGCACGTAGCTGAAGATGATCACCGCGAGAGGCGCTCCGAATGCGAAGACACTAAAGAAGATTGTGTAGCTTTTATCGAAAGCCATGTCGCCTGTGCACAGCATGGTCTTCCAGTCGAATCGGTGATCGCCCCAGCCGATGATGTTGGGGAGGTCGATTAAGAAGGAGAAAACCCAGATGAAAGCGACCATGATGATGACATGTTTCTTGGTGTAGATGATAGAGTAACGGGACCAGTGACAAATATGAATGTAACGATTCAAACCAATAGCAGCGATAGACCACATTGAACAGGTGCAACTGTTGGAATGAGACAAAATTAAATATACAATTCATACACAAAAGCACATAACATAGTTGTACATCCCCCCCATTCATCCCCTCATCGATCTTCTTTCTCACCCCCCCCCCCCCCCCACTCACGGGATCAACCATATACCGATGTGTTGGCTCAGTGGATAGAGCGTCCACCTCATATCGGGAGGTCATGGGTTCGAGCCCCGGCCGCGTCATACCAAAAGACGTTAAAAATGGTAGTTGCTGCTTCCCTGTTTGGGCGCTTTCAACAAGAGGGGGATAGAGCAATGTCCTTCTGGCGCTGCTCAGCGGCTGCCGGGCCCACGAGAAAAGGGGCAAAATAAATATCCGTTTGGGACAATAAAATTTGGAGCATTTTCATTTTCATTTTCATACGTATGGTCATGTGTCACATATTGGGGTATAGTAAAAGGGTGGAGGCGTTACATTTTAGAAGAATTTTTTAAAATACATTTTTCTCATAGCATGAAAACAAAGTACAGTCATGAGCTGTACAATGTCTCAAATTGTAGGTAATTTATCAGGCTACATGTTCGTGAAGTTTCAGCTTTGTCCTGCTCATAGTTTTAATACAAAGATAATTTGAGTGGGGTAAGGTAGGGAGGGGAGGATCCTACGGTGGAGGCATGTGTTTAAGCATAGGGAATTCCCATTTTTTGTTACTTTCTTACTCTCTGTTGCATTATATATATATATGTATCTAATCAGTCTTATAGGCTGAGTGATGTATCAATCTCTTTGGAATTTACCTGGTTTTAAATAAATGTGAAGTAGATTTTTCAAAAGGCATTTAATCAGTTAATTAATCAATTAAAACAAACTTCATGCACGCACGGCTCATATAGACAATGCTTTGCAGGCATCAAAAATTGCAACATGCCATTTTATAGCAATAATTGTGTTTTCCCCCAATTTTCTTTGCATGTACGTAGATACACAAATTAGTGGAAACATATCTTTTGTAATATACTTTGTCGAAGTTGTAATTCAAATGTAAAAGACAGGATTTCTGCCAGTTTTAACAAATTCTTTAATCTTTTTTATATGCTCTGTAGCGCGGTTTGAAAGAGTAATTTTGTATTACAAGTTTATATTTTTTTTTAGAAGCATAGGGTGTTATTAACACAGTCTAAGTTGATTTACTTCAAATAATGCAAGCAATAAGAAATTAATTACTATTGAAATTGTAAAACTTTTTAAACCATTTTTTTCTTGTAACACCTTGTATATCTTTAATGACACACCCTGTAAAGGATATGTTAATCATCTTCCTTACCATCTCAGCTTTCAATATATGTATACTTTTATACATGTTTGACTAATCATTAAGAAACTAGAGATGTTTTTTGTGACAATGTACATTTCTACAAATGTTTGGACATGTCTTATATTTTGCACCCAATTCATGACATACGGCCGTATCTGCTTGTTCCGGATTCTTAGCTAGAGATACCCCCTATCACAGGCTTTTTGGAGAGGAGGCCGTGTCAAAATTACCCTCTATTACGGGATTTTGGAGGGAAAGCTGCATCAAATCCCCCCCCCTATTACAGGCTTTTGGAGAAGAAGTCAGCAAAATTAACCCCTTTCCACTGGTTTTTGGACCATACATGCATATTTGGGACCCTACTTCAGGATGTGTACCTAAAGAATTGAAAACTACCCATAACGAAAAAAAAGGTCAGAGGAAAAAATCCTAAAAGACCCCTATTTTAATGATTTCTCCGGATTTTTTCCCTACCTGAGCCCCTAAAATATACCCCCTTTTCGGAGAAATCGGAAACAAGCATACGTGTATGGTTGACCGCCAGAGGGGGGGGGGGGCATTTCCCCCTTTACGCTCATAGCATTTAATTAGTTTAGCAAATCAAATCCCACCTTGATCTATTTCTTTTCATATAGCTAGTGATTTATTGTATTCCAGTTTAATTATTGTTAGTCAGACGAGTAGAGTAGAAATATGTTTATTGGAAGGGCTTCTGGCCTTGTGCTATCTGTCCGCGAAGAAGGGAAAAAATCCTTTTCCGTCACAGACTTTAAGAAAATAATCAAATAGGGTACATGCAGGTAATATGGGCCCCCTGAAGCAAATCATGTCGTGACCGTCGACCGGTGACCGGTGACCGGTGTGAGCGCCATAATATTGTTCATATGAACTGTATACGAAAATCTATCATCGTGAGAGCATCTGATGCCGAAATTCCTCTCAGAAAATTGCTGAAAACCAACAAGGTAGGTAAAACTTGCGGCAATTTTTTTACCCTGATGTAAAATTTGATATTTCACAGAATGTGATGGTGAAAGAGTGTTTGAGGGGGTAACCTCAATTGTTTGTATATTTAGTAAGCTTATAGTTTCATTTTGATCATACTAGCGTGTACAGGTCAATTTGTTGTAGTGAAGGGGTGCTATGTGGCATTGAATTCTTGCCTGACATCGCAACATCAGTGCAGGTAATATGGGACGTCCAAAATGGCGGAAATAATTCTGGTACTTAGTATTGGGATGAGGCATCAATCTCTTTGCTACGATTTTTGGGGGTATATTCACAGTATATAATCAATATAAATAACTTATTGTCGGCCTATATTGATTTGTGTAATGAAAATCATATTTAAATAATATTAAAAAAGAAATAATATACAAAATACAAAATAATGAAATATATAGTCAAAGTATTTACTGAAGGGTCTTATAATGTCAAATGATATCTGAAAGTTAATGATTTTCAACATTTTAAGCAAATTCTAGACATAGTAGAGTTATTGTATTTTTGTTTTTTTAAATACATTAAATACATGTGCCCATATTACCTGCACATGCAGGTAATATGCAGCTAATATTGCAGACCAGGGGGTTGGTGATAATTGTTTTTCTTCACAATAAAAGTTAGAGCAGTAGTTATTGATTCATATAAACAAAGATCAGACTGTGTGTCATTTTGTAATTTTATGCAAATTAGGCAAATGAGCTTAGGGGGCCCATATTACCTGCATGTACCCTACGTTTTAATTGTGACCAAAGGATTCTCTCTCCGTCGTGGCCCGATGGGAAGTAGCTTTTGACCGCTTTCAAAATTATCAAACAAACGGTAAACAGTAAAAGAGAAGCGGTTGCAGGTTGAAGGGAGGGGCCCGAGTCCTCTTTCATTACCCTTTTATCTATTTTCCTCTAAACTTGGAGCTTAGGGCATGTAGGTTGGGGCTGCTCCTGTCACCCTCTGGATCCGCACCAAACTATAATGAAAGTCTTTTGCATTGGTTTATCAATTAGTTAGTTAAAATACAAGCAATCATAATTATAACCTTGCCCAAGCAGAACCAAACAATGGATATTCATCAAATACTAACCAGGTAATACAGATGGTGCCAATTATCTCGCAAAACCAGTCTTTATCGAAAAAGAAACGTGCATCGGTTGCTATGCCAACAATACTAAAAGTGTTGACAAATAAAGAGACTCCCATATCTGCCACAGCGAGATTGACTATGAACGCATTTCCTATAAAGAAACAAAAAGATAAAACAATGACAGTGATTTTTTTGGTACAAAATAGTTCATACGAGAGGTAAAATTAAAATGACTCAACGCAGATTTTCATTATTAAGTGAGAGTGCAGGCGCGGATCCAGGGGGGATCTGAAGGTGCTAGAGCACCCCGCAAGATTGGGAAATCAGCATACCTTTTTTTACATAGAATCCTTAAATAAAAGTTTGTTGATGTCAGATTTAAAAAAAATGTTAACAGCAAATTCCCTTCAAAACTGGTTTTAAACAGGGGCCGCGGAGCAGGGGGGTGGGGGAGCTTCCGCCCCACCCACTTTTTCAGCAAATGTGTACCAAACCGCGAAAATAACCATAGATTTATTCGCCTGTTCACATGGTTCAGCCCACCAACTTTCGTTTCAGCCCCTCCACTTTCAAAAAACGCTCCGCAGCACAGTAAAGGCCCTAAAAGTATATCAAATAGAGTTGGGGCATTCCTGATTTTATCTTTTTTATTATTATTATTATTGATATCTGAGTATTAATCTTTAATTGATTTTTTAAAAATCATAAACACCCAGTCAATATTATTTTTTTTCTTCAAATTTTACTTTAGTAATGTACAATAATTGTCATTGTGTAGGCTTGCTTTATCTCTTTCTTCAAATATGGGGGTGAATATTTCATTTATGTTTCTTCTTTTTTTTTCGGGGAAGGGGGTCATACCGATGTTTCTGAGATTTCGATGAAGCCACACAGCTGCTATGACAAGGACATTGCCCACCACACCGAACACGAGAATGATAGCAGTCCAGATCAAGACGATACGGTGTACCAATTCCTCATCGTAATACGGATTCATGGGGTGGTTATCGTCGTCCATAGGCCATGGCGTTGATCCATGACTGATGTTAGTCTGTCGAAGATATATATTTTTATATAAGATTAAATTGTGATTATGATCAGGAAGAAACATTTACGATAGATACGATACGATATAAGCATTTTTTTAATAGCGCTCTTATGATCGTGCTAGTTTGTTCCACATCCTAGGTCCAGAAACCATCAAAAGCATTATCTCCGGATTTGCTGTTAGTTCTTGAAACATATGAATATATATATTTACTTGTTGCTTTGCTAGGCAATCACAATACAACAGAAAATACTCCATATTGTGACGCAAATGTAACCGAGCTTGTACCAACTCTGTGATGGCGGGCTCTGTGTTGTTCGGATGTCTGTGAAGCGTGTTCCAATTAAAGAAAGTTTAATTCCTTTATTCTGCAATCCTGCATTCTGTTTCACAATATCATATACATAATTAGGCCTATACGCAATAATAATAATACTACTACTACTACTAACAATAATAATAAGTGAGTGAGTACAGGTAATTTACATCGATACAAATCATCATACTAAAAGATTTTTTTTTATTAATTGCAATA
>CALNVZ010003432.1:33718141-33743170 GCA_940671915.1 Paracentrotus lividus
GGCTGAACGGAAACCCCGGCGAAAGTTGAAATAAATACACTCAAAAATTCGACCTGAGCTTGCCATTATGCAGAAATTTAATATATGAAATGTTTTCGAGAGCGGAAAGCGCGAGTCCGAATTTTGCCGTTATATACATTGTAGTTGTATTTGACATGACGTTTACCTCATTATTAGCTTCAAAGCTAATCACTACATACAAATATGTTAATATGTTAAGGTTGAGATTTTTCAACCTGTTAAAAGCTTTTAACAAATAGGCTGTCGAATTATGTTTTGTCTGGGACGCGATGCTCTTTCATTTGAGACTAGTCACGACTGATTTGGCGACAATTTTTGACGCCAACGATTAGGTCAGCACTTAAAAAAAAAAAAAAAAAAAAAAAAAAAAAAAAAAAAAAAAAAAAAAAAAAAAAAAAAATGGTATTTGCAATTGATGGTGTATCCAACTCTGAAAAAAAGATAATTGGGGGTTGCCGTTCATCCTGAAGAATTATTAAGGATTTTGTGTAGGCATATTTTGGGCCAAAAATGGCATATTTTTGCAAAATGGACAAAATTCGCGCGCGCGTAGTTCCAACTTGAAGAGACGCCCATTTCGTAATGTATCGTCTAAAAATAGTGTTTATGTTGTCAAATTGTTGTGAATATTATCAAGATTACTTTAAGAGTAAAAAATCGTTGTCACGGGTGTGATATTATTTTTTCTGACCACTGCCTACTGTTATTAAAACTTGTTTCGCTTCAATAAGAAACATTGAAACTTGATCTGAATGAAATTATGATTGAGATTTTATTTAAGCTTGTCTCATCTCAACATAAAATTCAATGAACAATTTCATTCAGATCAAGTTTCAATGTTTCTCATTGAAGTGAAACAAGTTTTAATAACAGTAGGCAGTGGTCAGAAAAAATAATATCACACCCGTGACAATTTGGAGGTCCCACCGAGACCCTGCTACTGTAATTATTTGTTTGAAATATCCGTCATCAAATTTTTAAACTTGGATATTTAATAACTGATACATACATGTACTTGAGTAATTTCCCCTAATGTATGTATCGAAACCGTGATGTGATCATGGTAGTGAAGCTTGAATAAACATCAATGCTAAATAAGTTAATGCATTATTGCTAGATCTATCAGATTGAATAGGACAGTGAATTATTGTGATTATTTAATATTTCGCACTGCGAGATTTTTGACATTTTTCGGTTCGGCCGGGAAAACAGGGTGACTCGTGTGTATTATTATATCAGCGGGCTGTTGGTCGAGGGTATAGCCGAAAGTGTCGGGGGAGAATATTGAGGTTCTGCCGGGATTCACATAATTACTGTCATTCATGTTTCGCTGATTGTGTATAGCATTATTCAATGTGCGGGTAGGCTACATTCGTGTTAACTTATTTGTGTATGCAATAGCATTGTGTGTGCTGGTTTTGAAGCTTATTCGTAAAGTGTGTTTGTGAAGTTCGCATGGTTGAATGTATGCTCTGTTGGAGATACATTAATTAGTACGCTTAATTAATTATTATTAAGGTGCTAGGGGTTGACATTCAGTTGTCAGATATTACAGGTGTTGTGGTTGCCTGTGTATGCGAACGCTTTGAACGAATTAAGTTCAGAAGTAGCGGAATTTAGTCAGTATGGCTAGTGTTCAGAAAATCAAAGGCCCGTATTCTGTTGCGGTGTTTAGAGTTGTGCTGTCGCACGAAAATAGTAAGGGTAATGAGACGAGAATGCAACGCTGATTTGCACGCTCTCCTATGAGAAGCTCAATGAAGCGTGCGTCCCTATCGTACGAAAGTAGATTCAGATGACGTCATTCGGATCAATTTATGTACACACATTTTAAGAATTCTAAACTAGGGGTATAGGTGGTTTAGAATTTGATATGGCTTTGCGGGTTTTATGTCGGGGAAGCTAATTTATCTATTTTCCTCGTTAACTTGAAGTTAAATGTTGTTAAAACTTTGTTTAATAATGAGGTGCATTATAGAACTCTCCACATCGATTAGATTAATTGCATGTTAATCATCAAAAATGACATTTTCCGACACGATTGAAGTATTAGTTTGAACCTGACATTTTGTAGAAAAGGACAACTGACGCAAAAAACCAACATAAACTAATGGTGGCAAGTCACTTGTCATTACACTGGAAAAACGGATTTGGAACTAGTTGATACTAATTTGAGAATGGTTTGGAAATTGTTTTGGATGTTTTTTGTCGCAGACGTCTCAGAGACGTCTCCGAGATATTCCCACGACCAGCGGGCGATTTCATTACGACGGGGAGGGGGGGGGGGACAGAAACACAAAAGTGAAAAAATAATACACTCAAAATTTGCATACTTCGCACATTATGCAGAAAACTAATGAAAATGATTGCGAGCGCGAAGCGCGAGCCGAAAATTCTGCCTTAAAAATAACTTTTAGCATTGTATTTGACATACATTAATACCTCATTATTAGCTTCACAAGCTATCACTGCATAAAAATTGTTCATTTTTAAAAATCGAAGGGGGCGATCCCCCTTAAAAAAAATCGAGGAGGGGGGACACGTCCACCCCCCCCCCGTCTCCCCGGGATCGCCGCAAATGCTCGCGACAGAAAAAAAATATTTATCGGAGACGTCCTGAGTATCCAAGTCGCGGGGACAAAGTGAGATACCACCTTTATGGTGGTATCTCAAGGTATTTGCCATGAGACTGATTTGAGACTGATTTGGGACGGGTTTGATACGGTTTGATTTTGTCGGGGAAAGATCTAAATGGTCGCACAGACTCTCATGAATCTCCGCGATATCCATGAGTCGAGGAAATAGAACATTCTTACGAATCTGTGTGGTTTTTTTTCTGTCGTGAGACGTCTCTGATGATACATTAAAACAATTATCGAGAACGGTCCCGATGTTCGAGTCTCAGAGACATCTCCGCCGACGTCAGATACCACTATAGCCTACGTCCATAAATTTCTTCAGAGGAGAAAAACAACCATTATCATTTTTCAACTGAAAATGTAAACTAATGTTTTCTTTCAAGACTACTGAATTATTAATGGCACTTACTAAAATAGGCCCACTCGATTTCCTTTTTTGCATATATTAGTGTGTTGCTATGTGAGACAAGAAACGTGTTTGTCAGTGATAGCAACAACAGTTATGCAAATTGGATTCAAAATACTGAAACGAGTAGTTTCGATTCCAGGCAATTGGTTCCACTCTGAAATCTGAAACCTTTGTCCGTGTCATTGTGCCGCAATGTCAGCCATAACCTGGGAACGCTAACTTCTCAACAGAAAAGATAATCCGTGGTTTGATGATATACCCTTGTTAAGCATGGATTACATTTTTCATCACAATAAAGAATTTCCGCTTCATTTCAAAATATAGCGAGCATAATACATACTACACAACATGACAAAAAATTACACACAAAAGGAATGGAAACGAAATTCCCACATTTCTTCAAAAGGATGCCATATTATTTATAATTATTTGATAGATTGTTAGGGATTTCGACGCCCGAGTGGATATTGTTAATGAACATTACGTTTTATTGTTTATGTTGGCTTCGTAAAGAGTTAGAATATTATAAATTAGTGGAAAATTACATTTCACCCCCTTCCCATTATTACAACTTTTGCCCCTCCCAAATAAGGAAAAAAAACCATACAAAATAGTAATAAGGAAAAAATGGTGCGCATGCACCTTAACGGGACTTTTGCGCATGCATGTAGCGTGATATCGACATCAAAGTTCAACTAGTTTCATTGCTTTGTGGCCAAATATTGAGACACTTCACATTTGTGAAAGAAAAAAAATTGTGGAGCTATTTAGGAGATTATCAAAAAGATAAAACTCACCTTCCACCTCCCTGGTTAATTGTTCCCTTCCCAGGCACTGAATTTTAATAATAATACGTGACTATTTAAAAATGCATGAACAAGCGACAATGCAACAACATCGGCAGCCAAAGCGATAAAGCGGCAGCAAACAATCATTGTTGCGTCATTATTTCAATTGGATTCCGGTTTATATCTTGTGCATTTTAGTGCACGAGAAACTTCAGCTGTAGCGGAAAGTATGTACACGTTTGGGAGGTTGTTTTTCGTGCTGTATAGGTTTTATCTCGTACGGTGCTATTGTTCGATTCTATTGTCAATTGCCGTACAACTCTAAACCACGTAACAGAATACGGGCCAAAGAGTTTTCCTCAAGTTCCTCAATTGGAAGGGAAATGGGTCTCACTGGAGGTGAGTTGAGTAGCTGGGTGTCGGCTCGTTGTAGCGAAGTAAAAGAACGCGAAGATAAGGAAAGAGAACGTGTTGAAAGGGAGAAAGAACGTTTGGAGAAGGAGAAAGAACGTGAAGAAAATCGTTTGGAAAGAGAAAAGGAAAGAGAGCACGAATTGCGCTTGGCTAAGATCAAGCAAAAGAAAAAAGATGAAAACCCCATTGAATTTGGTGGACTCAAGTTGAAAGTCGGAAAGTTTGATGAAAGCACTGATAACTTTGATCATATATCACAAAGTTCGAGTTGTTGATGGATACACAAAATGTACCTGACCATTTAAGATGCTTACACTTAATTTCTAACTTGACGGGTAAGTCACTAGATGTAGTAAACAGAATGGATAGCGCTAATCGAACAGACTATGATAAACTCAAACAAGAACTTTTGGAATACTTTCATCTCACCGAAGATGGGTATCGGAAAAAGTTTAGGTCGGCTAGGCCAATCAAGGAAGAGAGACCAAAACAATTCTCTATACGAATGAAGGCGTATTTTAGCAAGTGGCTAGAGATGTCTAAGGTTCGCAATGAATATGAGGATATTGTAGAGTTGGTGTTGCGGGAGCAATTTATCAATTGTTGTCCCAAGGAGGTAGTTGGGTTTTTGAAAGAGAGGAACTGTGAGAAGTTGGATGAAATGGTTGAATGCGCTGAGGTATACGTGCATGCGCATGGACTTCACACTTTTATGTATCAGAAAAGTGACAAGTTCCAGTCTAGTAAGAATCAAAACCCAAAACAAAACCAAAACCAGAAACAGAATCAAAACAACAATCCTAAATTTGTTTCTGTTCCACAAGCAGACAAGAAACCCAAGACAGCTGGTTCAGCGAGAGGTACTGGTAGCTAGGCCTAATAGTGGTAGTACAGGAACAAAGTTTGGATGTTATATGTGTGGTAGTCCGAATCATATTAAGCGGAATTGTCCGATGATAACCAGGGCTGAATCCGCTATGGCTATGCTTGTGGAAGACAGTCCTAGTGTGAATGTGAAACGGGATGTGTCTAGTTTGCCTGTGAATGATCAATAGATAGCGATAGGAACTTTGCGTTCGGATGATAGGAACCCCAGTGTTCACTCTAAGTCTCTAGGGCATGTTGAGAATTTGGCAGGATGTGCTCTTGTTGGTGCGCCATTTATTGAAGGGCTTGCTGAAAGTGAGTTGAGTGAGTTGAGGGTGGAGACACTTGGTATGGCGTATGATGAAGTTGGGGCAATGCTAAATAATATGCCAATTGTTTCAGGAAGACTGTTGCCGCTGAACAAGCCTGTGTGTGTACTGAAGGATTCTGGGAGTAGTACGAGTGTGGCCGGTGAGGACAAGTTTGGTGACAGATGATCAGTTCACAGGAGTGATTCAGTGCATGGGTGAAACTCATTGATGGTACTTTTAGGCGTTTTCCAAGGGCGAATGTGTTTGTTGATAGTCCCTATTTCATTGGAGTTATCAATGCCTTGTGTATGCCGAGTCCTCTATGTGACGTTGTCATTGGTAATGATGTGAAAGGGGCACGTGAGCCCAAAGATCCTGACTTGCAGTGGGAGCCTTCCGTGAAAGACCCGCCCCACAGTGCGGATGTTGACTCTCCGGTTTGGGAAGTTGAAGAGCCCAGTTTGGATGTTGAGGAGTCAGTTCCGGAAGTCGAGTCACAGGTTTCTGAAAATGTGGAAGAGTCTAGTGTGGAAGAGACTATGGCTATTGAGACTAGGGCACAAACTAAGGCTAAAACAAAACCTACAAAGGACTTGAAAGTGAAAGATTCTGGTGTGAAAGTGAAATCGGAAGAGTTTCTGCGAGAGCAGAAGAGTGATGCTTCACTTAAGTCGTTATGGGATAAGGTAGGTGATACTGAGTCAAAGTCGAAATTCTTGTTCGTTTCGGAGAAGAATTGTCTATATCGAAAAGAGAGAGATAGGACAAACCCAAGTATAGGAATTTGTCCGAAGTTAGTTGTTGTTCCAAAGACACATAGGTCAGAATTTATGCGCATAGCACATGATTCATTGTTTGGTGGCCATTTAGGAATTAACAATACGTTGTCAAAGGATAAAGCCCAGTTTGTTTGGCCAGGTATGTCTGAAGATGTTGCTAACTTTTGCCGATCGTGTGAGGTGTGTCAGAAAACAGTTTGTAAGGGCCGAGTTCCCAAGGCTACATTGGGTAGGTTACCGTTAGTTGGAGTCCCGTTCCAACGTATTGCGATAGATTTGATGGGTCCATTTATCCCATCTGCGCGAGGACATACACATATTTTGACAATAGTAGACTATGCAACTAGATACGTGGAATCAATACCATTGAAATCGATATCGACTGTATGTTGCCGAAGCGTTAGTTACTGTGTACAGTAGAGTAGGTATTCCATGTGAGGTCATGTCAGACTTAGGTACACAATTCGTGTCTGACTTGATGAGGAAAGTGTCTCAGTTGTTGTCGGTGAAGCAGATAACGAGCTCCAGGTACCATCCGATGTGCAATGGTTTGGTGGAAAGATATAACAGAGTAGTGAAGACAGCCTTAAAGCGTCTTTGTTCTGAAGAGCCACGACAGTGGGATAGATACTTACCTGCTTTGCTATTCGCTCTGCGAGAAACTCCTAGTTCTAGTTTGGGATTCTCTCCATTTGAATTACTCTATGGCAGACATGTGAGAGGTCCTATGGACGTTTTGAGGGAGTTGTGGACAAATGAGAACATGAAAGCTGAGTTACAGAGCGAGTATGAGTACGTGATTGACTTGAGAAAGAGGTTAGTAGATTCTTGGCAGTTAGCGCAAGATACTTTGAAGTCTTCAGCGAAGAGATACAAGGGTTTAATATGACCGGAAAGCTAAGAAGCGGATGTTGAGTGTTGGAGATGAAGTTTTGATCTTGCTACCTACTGTTCAGAACAAACTTCTTGTTGAATGGCAAGGTCCATTCAAGGTTGTCGGAACTAAGTTTGATTATGACTATATTGTTGATGTCAAAGGTGCACGTCAAGAAGACTTATCATATTAATCTTCTTAGGCGATTCATTCGTAGAGATGATGAGGTGGCTGCTAGCTGTTTTGACGTCGGCATGGTCGGTGCTTGTGAGGTAGAAGATGGAGATGAAGTAGAAGTAGAGGAAGTAGAGGAGTGTATGAGAGATACCCCTGACATGCCATGTTCTGTTCAGAAGGAGTTTGTAAGTCATGTTCAGGTTGATGATAGATTGCATGAGGAATCAGAGGATCAGGTTCGTAAGTTGTTGTGTGAATATCAGGACATATTCACAGACGTGCCTAAGAAAACTTCTATTGCGGAATGTAAGATCCACTTGACGAGTGATGAACCTGTTCGTTCTCCTCCGTATAGGGTACCTCAAGCTGTAGAGGGTGAAATAAGGAAGGAGGTTGAGTCGATGCTGAAGTTAGGTGTGATCGAGCCATCGGATTCTCCGTATGCGCATCCGATTGTAATGGTAGGGAATCCGGATGGTTCCAATCGGTTTTGTATAGACTTTCGGCGACTTAATTAGATAACGGTGTTTGATCCTGAACCAATGCCAAATCAGCAGGATCTATTTGCGTCTCTTGCCAAGAGCAAATATTTCAGTAAACTTGATCTTAATTACCAAGGGATACTGGCAAATTCCCATGAGAGAATCAGATAAGGCTAAGACTGCATTTCTCACTCCTGTAGGTCAGTACCAGTTAAAATATATGCCTTTTGGATTAGTTACAGCAGGAGCGCAGTTTACTAGGATGATGAGACGTGTTTTGAAGGGTATTCCAAATGTCGTAAATTACATAGATGATATCCTCATACACACAGAAACGTGGGAGGAACATCTCAAGACAATGAAACTGGTCTTGTGCAAATTGCGAGAGGTAAACCTAGCGGTACGACCCTCAAAGTGCGCTCTAGGATTTAACTCAATTAGCTTTCTGGGACACACAGTTAGTGAAGGGGCGGTCCATACTAGCGATAGGTTAACCAAGAAGGTTGCAGAAGCATCTAGACCAACGACCAAGAAACAGGTCCGTTCGTTCTTGGGGTTGACGGGTTACTATAGGGAGTATATTCCTAACTATGCAGATGTTGCACTACCTCTCACAAATCTAACTCGAAAGGGTAGCCCAGGGAAGGTAAAGTGGGGTCCTGAGGAGGAAGGAGCCTTTGTTAAGCTTAAGGAAAGTCTTGCGAAGCCTCCTGTTCTGAAATTACCAGACTTCGACAAGAAGTTCATGTTGAAGGTAGATGCATCTGATACCGGGTTAGGTGCCGTACTCATGCAGGAAAGCGAAGACGAAGAGTTTCCTATTGCTTATGCAAGTAAAAAGTTATGCCCCGGGAAACTAGATACTCAACAGTTGAAAAAGAGTGCTTAGCTATTGTATGGGCTATTCACAAATTTGAGTACTTTCTGTATGGCAGAGCATTCGAAGTTCATACAGACCATAAACCTCTGCTTTACATACAAAGTAAAAAGTTAACTAACAAACGGATAATGAGGTGGAGCTTGGGCCTACAGGAGTTTCAGCCATGCGGGAAGAAGGAGGCGAAGCATGATTTGACTCCGTTTATTTATTTAATTTACTCCTGTTTCAAAGACTTATTTTGGGTGAAGACTTACAATTATTTCATCAATTAACTGTTACCGATGTTCTGCGAGATCTAGTCTTATTTAAGTAACTCTACAATACTGCGTTACTGCCGAGTCGTAAGCGGGGAATTCAACTATGGATCGAGAGAGATCAACTTAAGACGGCGGAGGCTAAACGAGACGCGGAAGAACGAACGCACACATTGCAACAGGGGTGGCATATCACCATGGTACCCCTCTTTTACGCGCTAGCGCGCAGTAATACAACCTCCATCTCTAGCCAATCTGATTGGCTGAAATTATCAAAATCGCAGGAAAATCGCAGGAAGATTTGACATGTCAAATGTCTGAGATTTGGTTTGCGATTCTTCTGCAACAAATCGCATCGCAGTCACAGCGTGTTGCAGGTTGGCGCACACTCTGCGATTTTGTTGCAATCGGATCTTAGTGCAATCGCATCGCAATGTGTGCGCTGGGCTTTATCATTGATAATGTGATTTTATAAAATGGCGTCTAGATGACGTCACTTTATGCTAATGAGCTACAAATTTTTTGATTGCTCAGATTTTATAATGATCTATCATTGCTGAAAATTTGAAATACTTTGATGCAATATTTTTTGAGTTATCGTGTCTACAAGAATTGTACCAAAAAAAATTATGAAAAAAAAAGAAGATTCAGACAATAACAAGACCACCTAATAAACAAAAATCATACAGAATTTACAAATCAAAATGCTCGCTTTCGTTTTTGAAGCTGGGTTATATTTTTGGTAAAATCAACAAAACAATATCAATTGTATTGGTCTCTTATTAAACATTTTAATTATAAGACACACACAATGATCCTAACACCAATTTTTAAGCGCTTATTAAAAAAAAAAAAGAAGATTTTGATCGTTAAAACAGATCTAGCACCCTCTTTTGTCATTGATTATTATTCCCCTTAAAATAGGCATTTAAAATGTTCATATTGTAAGATTACCTAAAATAAAAATGATATATATGAAGATAATATCCTGACATTGTTCTCCCCATCCGTGCTTGAAAGTTGTTTTATATAAAAATAGAATCATTTAGCTAATTTTGTCGGAACCCCGACTTTTGATAGGAGACATTTTTGTAGTAAAATTATGCATATTTATAACGAATCTTACATCTCAATGTTCAAGCGATATGTGTATGCTTCAGTTTTTATCTTTTCGAACGTGAGAGGGCGAATGTTTAGTTTTTTAGGCAGGGCGTATTGAACCATACAACTCTTTTCAAAAACGCTGTCACTCCTCGGCCCCGTTAAAGGGTGATTTACCCCTTTCCACCATTTCATTTTTTAGAGTGTACCCATTTTCAGTCGCCATCGTTATCTACGGTTCTGCCACTACCCATCAAAAAATCTACCCTAACCATATTTCTCGGGGTATTTGTCACGAGGGTAATTGAGTAGGGGAACTTGTCCTAATGTAGATAAACAGGGTTAATATATCGTTCGATGATGCCCCCCAAAATGCAAAACAACAAACAAACAAACAAGACAAAACAAAATAGTAGTATCAATCTTTAAAAGCAATTAAATTGGATCTTTATCTAAAAGTTTGGAAGTGCAGTGGCTCCTCTTTTGACTCAGTAAATTATTTGTGGTATAAAATTTGTAAAGATGGTGGATAATTCTGTGAAATGGTTCAAGTGGGCATGTCATTATAAGTCCACGGCCGTATTCTGAACCGGAGATTAAGTTTGTGCGGTGCTCTTGTGCGATCTTTTTGTCCGATACCTCCCGTGCAAACTTAACCTCCAGTTCAGAATACGGGCCTACGTGTGCAGGAATGTTGCCTTCTGGGTTAAGAAACTGAACAGTTTAAACAGTTCATCCCTCTAGGTGATGATACTTCATTATGTAGTCCAAGGTTTCAAAGAATATGATTTTTATAATTACAGTGCACAGGTGTGTGCAGAACAGTTACCAAGGTAACCGAACTCCGGGCTATTCTAATCGTATTAAAAATACCGGATATCTGTGGCACGCAAATATTTTTCTTAACCGTCGTCTGAGGATACGTAATGATCGTCAAGAGAGTATAAGTTCAATTTTGTAAAAAGGAAAATTGATGGATTTGACTGAATTTCTATTGTAAATTAACTCTAAACTGACTGCTATTAATCTAGTATTGAAGCAAAACTGACAAAACCTTTCTCATCTAAGAAAAAAAAAAAAAAAAAGAAAAAAGAGGGCAAAGGAATTTTTGAAATGTCTACAGTAGTTGTGAAATGAAAATAGCTTTTGTAAAGTTCATAACGGGTTTATTGTGCAGCGAGATAAAGTAACTCATTCATGACTCTCTGTCGCTTTTTTTAATAATCATACTACCGCCCTCTCTTGTTGAAGTCAAACGTAATTAGAACATGGTCCTCAAATTGGAGGATGGTAAAGATGGCATCTAATGGGAATGGAGTCACAATATCAAATTCATACATTAGGTGGATAAAACATTCATCTAAAGCAGTAAAATATGACGAGCTATGTAGCTGCCATGTGTTAAAGCACTTAAAAGAAGAAAACAAAATAGAGAAAGTTAGGTAATATTTGCATTTCATTAAAATTACTCTTTAGGCCATTTGCGACGAAGTACCGTAGTCCCAAACTAGTCTCTTGGCCAGTGAGATATAGGCCCCTAAAAATTAAGTGGAACCCTACTCAAGGAGAGAATCAATCTAAGGGTGGTATCTCACTTCGTGGAGACGTCTCCGCGACGGAATAGAAAATATCGTCTCCGCGACGGATAAAAAGTATTAGAGACGTCTCCTAGACATCTCCGCGACGTCTCCGTGACAATTTTCAAAAACTGTGACAAGGCAATTTTAAAGAGCCTTCTCAAAATGGTTTCCGCGACTTATGTAACGTCGCAGAGACGTCTAGGAGACGTTCCGGATACGTCTCGGGGACAATTTTCAAAAATTTGTCGCGGAGACGTCTCGGAGACGTTTCATTAGTCGCGGAAACAACTTTGCGATGGTTCTTTGAAACTGCTTTGTCACAGTTTTGGGAAAATGTCTCGGAGACGTCTCTGATACTTTTTATCCGTCGCGGAGACGTCTCCCCGAAGTGAGATACCACCCTACGTTATAAGAAAGAGTACAATGAGAGAAGCAATTCAAGTTTCAACAAAATCTATTATAAAATGAGAGAGTTAGTTTGAAAAGTCTCGTTGCATTTCCAAGGGATCCTCAACATTGTTTAAAGATTTAAATGGTTTCGGGGACAATTATCCATTTTTGTTTTCTACACAGGTTTTCACATTTCGCACTTTGTTTTTCATATTTTCGATTTGCTCCTTCTGACCTTGACATTATAATGGGTGTGAAATGTGTTTTCCATGACACATTCTAATCTCATTGCAGATAATGGGGAAAATTTTATAAATTTTATACGATGCAAATTTGAGGATCCCCGTCGTAAAAAGTACAACAGAACTTTCAAACTTCCGTAATCTCTTATTTTGTAACCGAAGTATTCTCCCTCCACCCTCCCTTCTGAAGACGAATCGAAGCTCTCATAATTTTATCCCATTTATATTATTGCAATCAGGGAGGCGTTTCATGAAAGGACTTGTCAGACGTTTTATCCGACAAACCGTTATAAGCTACTGAAATGCTTTCATCTGATTGGCTGAGAGAAAATTTGTCGGATAAAACGTCCGACAAATCCTTTTATGAAATGCCCCCCGATCTCTCTCTCTCTCTCTCTCTCTCTCTCTCTCCTGTGATAGTTTCATATTTATCTTACCATTTTGCAATCTCTGTCATGTCTGTGTAGCTCTTTCTCTATGTTCGTTATTGAATTAATTTAACCATATAGTTAAAAATCAAAGTAATAACGGGAAAATATAAAAACAAATATGTGATGCTAAAAAAATAAAATAGAAATCACAAAGAAATACTCAGTTTCTTTAATCTGTTGTGAGTCTATAGATTAAAGAAGAAAACCGCTAAGTGATTGAGAGGCTCCTGGGCTTTTCATTCGACCTTTAATAGTATTACTCTAGAGTTATTTTTCGAATGAAGTCAAAAGATTCTTTTTGGGGTGCCCTTTTCATTTAAAAAAAAAAACCCATACTTTTTCATTTCCTATTGAACCTACATCGATTAATCAATTTAGCATTCATTCATCTCTTCCTCTAATTTGTCATATATTTATATGTTTTTCATCTCTTTTTTTCTGAATATCTCCATTCTTCTCCCTCTCTTTAGATTCCTTTTTAAAAATGGTAGACTCCTATTTTGTTTGATGCTATAACGGTGCATGTGAGTGTCGTTTGATTGCTTTTTATAGGGGGTAAATTAATAACTCAGGAGAACGCGTGTGATTCTCGAAAATTACTGTTTGAGAAGTAGAATTTGATAAAAAAAATTATCCAAGTCGGACTGAAGAAAAAGCAATTGAATTATTTTTACGCCATTCCAGTCCGATGGTTTGCAAATTTGACTTTATGCAATACTACGTTTAGGGTCCATTAGGGTCTCTGAGTGACCCCCCCCCCCCGGGCTGAACTCAAACATTAATCGATAAAAATACTACATACCACTAACATTCAGATTTAGAGTGAAAAATCATTTATTGTCTTTTGAGGGGAAGGATCAATGAAGAGTAACGAAAAGTAAGATAATTTTGGATTTCGGAACAATTATTATAAAAACAAATGAGAACACTGACCACTAAATAACAAGTAGCAAATTAAAAGTATTTTATATATTATAACCATTTATATATATATACACAGTACATGGCACATATATGATACTTTTTTTTTATCATGTTGATCTTGATACATTGACACCCATATGCTGAATATATTCAAACAGACTTAGATTATATAGCAATAACATTTAGGATACTGAAATGTATGTCCGAATGTATCAAAAGTTTATATTATTTCATATCAAACAGTTTAGAACTCAGTTGAAAATTTGTTTTTTAATCGATTGAACAAAAAATTAAGATCACATTAAACCATTCAATAATTGTTTTGTAATAATGTAAGAATTGACGGAAAATTTATTATGCAGAATAATATCTAATAATTATAACTTAAAATCTACTAATAATTCAACTTTTAAACAAAATATGATAGCGACTGCTATAGCACGATTTTTGTTTTTGTTTTTGATTTAATTTGCCTGTAATATTATACAATCAAATGAGATAACAAAATTGTAAGCTCCATAAAGGCCTGGTGTAGACAACAATTTTAATCCTGACAACGAGATACAAAACATAAATGCAAATATTATTGATAGAAATTATAAAATTAAAGTGAAAATTTTAAAAATGCTTTGCAGTGAGGAAGACAAAAAAAAAAGAAAAAAAAAGCGATCGTTGTAAATATGAATGATGGACAAATAATTTTATAGAATAAAATTGATTTAGTAGAAAGTATGACTAAATACATAATAGATAATAAATAAAACTAATATAGACTTGATTTTAATATACTTCTCCAGGTTCTAGGACATCTCCCCCGGAGGACAACTCCCCCGGGGACAACTCCCGGAGGACAGCTCCCCCGGAGGACAACTCCCGCGGAGGACAACTCCCCCGGAGGACAGGTCCCCCGCAGGACATCTCCCCCGGAGGACAGGTCCCCCCAAGGACGAGTCCCCCGGAGGACAGCTTCCCCCAGGGACAACTCCCACGGAGGACAACTCCCCCGCAGGACAACTCCCCTGGAGGACAACTCCCCCGGAGGACATCTCCCCCGGAGGATAGGTCCCCCCAAGGACAACTCCCCAGATGACATCTCCCCTAACTTTAGATGCTTTATAAATATTGATTTTATGCCAAGCCCTTGGTTTTTCCTTCTGTTACAATTATTACATTACTTTTCGCATGGAGTAACCCTTCTGTAATGACAAGCGAGGATGGGAATGGTTGTTTAATTGCTAATCATCCATTGGAACCACCCCGTCCAATCTATGAATGGCTACTCCTTCCCTCAAAAGGTTGTTAGGTTTGACAGATTCAGAGGTACCCCAACGAAATGTGACCCTCAGAAAAGGAAAATTAATGAAAATGCAAGAAATAAAAGAAATGTTGAAAAAAGGGAAGGATGCTAAATGGGGAACTTAAATATGAAGCTACAGGAGTAGAAAAGAGCACGAAGGGCGAGTTGGCCTACATATCTCTTTTTAATTTTATTACTACAGAAAAAAGCTGTGCGAGTTATCAGTAACGTCCGTTTCCGTCACCATACTGATACACTGTTTTTTTCTAATAATTTTTTAAAAGTTCATGACTTATATAAACTTAACCTTGCAGTACTCATGTTCCAGAAACAAAATCAGGAATTGCCCCCAGCGCTTGGCAACATGTTTACTCTAAATAATGAAATACATCAGTATCCTACCAGGCAAATTAACCATTACCACTTACCAAGAACGCGTACAGTGCTCACACAAAACACTTTTATATTACTGCCCTAATTTTGGAATTCTCTACCCAGAGACATGCGTGAGATAAGAAGCATATTTTTATTAAAACACAAACTTAAATTATTATTGTTATCATCATATAACCACTAATATCACTCTGTTTCTCTAATGACAGACGGATATCACCAAGGATCAAATAACACAAAGAGCAAACTTTACTTTTCATTCACACTATATAAAAAAAAAATCATTATCTAAATCTTCGACACCCCCCCCTTCCCCACCTTAGTCCCTCCCGGGTATTTTTTGTCTCTCTAAGTTTGTTGTTTTTTCCTTTTTTGTATAATAATTGTAAATTATATTTCTTGCCTCATCCCGGCATGATAGTAACTGGTTGACAGTGCGTGCGATGTTAGTCAGTTTTTGTCCGTGTTGGGATGGGGCAAGAATTATTCAATTAAGATTTATTCAATTATGAATTATTTCATGAATATGTTTCAGTTAAAAAAAAAAAAAAAAAAAAAAAATTGCTTACTTTTGTATTCTATTTTATATTAAGGGACCAGCGCCTTACAAGCTTTGCTTCTTGATGGTTCCTGAATTTTCTTTATAATTGTTTTCTCTGTTACTTTTGAACAGAATGTTCTATGTTACATACTGATGTTGTTAATTTGATTATTTATTTTGTTAACTTTTGAAAACATGAAAGAAAATCAATAAAGTAATCTTGAATCTTGAATCTTGAATCTCTAGTCGTCTTCAGCAAGGGGGAGGGGGGGGGTGAGCCACGATAATTAAGCTTTAATTAATAATTAATCACACCCTAAACAAATTAGAATGGGCGCAAAAGTTTAAACGAGAACACAATTTTTATTTATCAAAAAAGAAATTCACAAAAATCAATTCCAACATCATCACTTGTTTTGTCATTTTTCAAGGAATAATGTAATACAATCATTGTCATTGGGTTTAAGATTTTACAGACAATAATTGTTTTATCTGAACGGTGTGTGTTCATAAGTATGCACTTGCACAGCTTTGCATTCATGCCGTGTCATCGCTATCATAAGAGGGTCTTATTGCAACTAGTGTTGGTATGAAAATATCTCCAGAAGTAGATGAAAATTAAAACATCTCGGTATATCAACCAATTTTTCAGTATTTCCGTCAACATATCCGATAAAAACATTTATAATTCTAAAACATTTGCTGAAACAAGCCAAAACAAAAAGAAACAAAACCCTAGTATCAAATTATGTACATGTATTTTTGTACAATTGAAGAGGTGTGATATAAAATTTTCCACTTGACGATTCGCGCTTGAAAATGCTTTTTTTTTTTTTTTTTTGGCTAAAAGAAAGATAATCGTCACCATTTTTAAAAGAATAACAACAACAAAAATAGAACCATAAAAGTAAAAATATACTGCTTCGGGTCATTTTTAGTCAAAAATTTCGGCTCGCGCTTTGCGCTCAAGAATCATTCCTTTAAAAGGTTCATTTTTTCCAGATTTCGAACACCCGCAAAAATCCTAGATACTGGCCTGACCATTGACCTACTACATACTCTAAAATCTAATCAGATCATCTTCCTATGGAGATTTAAGATTAAAGTTGATATCTCTCTCTCTCTTTTGACGATAAAATTCGGTTCCAATAGCAGTACGCCTCTATAGCTGCCAAACTTTAACACTCTTCGCCGGAAAAAACAAAAATTGCCAAAGATTTTGTATTTCCTTGAATGGCTATTTTGCTTTAAAAAATGTTAGAACCTGTTCTAAGAACCTGTTGTTAGAACCTGTTCGCAGGTTGTCGCCACAACGATCGCCTTCTGTGGGACAGCCCCTTTAAGGGCCTGTCCCACAGAAGGCGATCGTTGTGGCGACAACTGGCGAATCTAGCTTTTTAGTACCTATCGCCACCATGCGCAGGTCCAATCGCCTTTAAGATCGTGAATTATCGCGTCTGTCGCCAACAAATACGTAACAAAATTCTGTTCGCCGCTAGTTTCTCAACAAGTTAAACAATAGCCGGCGTCAGTTGGGTTGACGTCAATGACCGTAGCCTGTCTTCTCTTGTCGTGACAAGGTGCTATCGTAGATTGTCGCCAGATAGAACATGTTTAGCAGAGCGGAACGGCGGCCAGTTGTAGGTTGCCGCGCTCCAGCGTACGTTGCACGCATCGCTGAACCGAACGGTCAGTGAAATTTAAGCTGCTACAGCCTTTGTCGCCACCTACATTCACCAAAATCAGGATCGGTCTCCCATTCAGATACTGTACAGTCGCCGCTGAATTTTGAAATTTTCAAAAATCACCTACGACCCAAATTATAATGCGCGACTGAGAGGACTATCACGAACCTAAAGGCGACGGGCCGCCATTAGGTAAAATACACTCGATCGCCTGTGTCAGTCGCAAGGATCGCCACAGTGCGCAAGTTCATTTTGGTTGATTTTAAGCTGCTAAAAAAGAAGTCGAGCCGCGACATGCGCGAAGGTCGAGGCTATTATATTATCGGATACCAGCTATTGTTAGCCTATTGTTTACGTGGAAGCAAGTCGTTGTCGTAGCCTATCGTAGACAGAGTCGTAGATACGCATATGATCTTCGGTCACCTACGACTCTGACACGATTCTGGCAGATTCTAACATGTTTAGGTTGTGGCGACAACCTACGAACTACTTTTTAGTACCCATCGCCACCATGCGCGGGTCCAATCGCCTATAAGATCGTGAATTATCGCGTCTGTCGCCAACAAATACGTAGCAAAATTCTGTTCGCCGCTGGTTTCTCAACAGGTTAAACAATAGCCGGCGTCAGTTGGGTTGACGTCAATGACCGTAGACTGTCTTCTCTTGTCGCGACAAGGTGCTATCGTAGATTGTCGCCAGATAGAACATGTTTAGCAGAGCGGAACGGCGGCCAGTTGTAGGTTGTCGCGCTCCAGCGTACATTGCACGCATCGCTGAATCGAACGGACAGTGAAATTTAAGCTGCTACGGCTTTTGGAGCCACCTACATTCACCAAAATCAGGATCGGCCTCCCATTCAGATACTGTACAGTCGCCGCAAATTTTTGAAATTTTCAAAAATCACCTACGACCCAAATTATAATGCGCGACTGAGAGGACTATCACGAACTAAAAGGCGATAGGCCGCCATCAGGTAGAAAACACTCGATCGCCTGTGTCAGTCGCAACGATCGCCACAGTGCGCAAGTTCATATTTTGGTTGATTTAAGCTGCGACAAGACAAGTCGAGCCGCGAGATGCACGAAGGTCGAGGCTATTGTATTATCGGATACCAGATATTGTTAGCCTATTGTTTGCGTGGAAGCAAGTCGTTGTCGTAGCCTATCGTAGACAGAGTCGTAGATACGTATATCATCTTCGGTCACCTACTAGGCTACGACATCGACTTGCTTTTACGCAAACAACAGACTAACAATAGCTTGTATCCGATAATACAATAGCCTCCACCTTCGCGCATCTCGCAGCTCGACTTCTCTCGTCGCAGTTTAAAATCAACCAAAATATGAACTTGCGCACTGTGGCGATCCTTGCGACTGACACAGGCGATCGAGTGTTTTCTACCTGATGGCGGCCTGTCGCCTTTATATTCGTGATAGTCCTCTCAGTCGCGCACTATAATTTGGGTCGTGAGTGATTTTTGAAAATTTCAAAAATCAGCGGCGACTGTACAGTATCTGAATGGGAGGCCGATCCTGATTTTGGTGAATGTAGGTGGCGACAAAGGCCGTAGCGGCTTAAATTTCACTGGCCTTTCGGTTCAGCGATGCGTGCAACGTACGCTGGAGCGCGGCAACCTACAACTGGCCGCCGTTCCGCTCTGCTAAACATGTTCTATTTGGCGACAATCTACGATAGCGCCTTGTCACGACAAGAGAAGACAGGCTACAGTCATTGACGTCAACCCAACTGACGCCGGCTATTGTTTAACTTGTTGAGAAACTAGCGGCGAACAGAATTTTGTTACGTATTTGTTGGCGACAGACGCGATAATTCACGATCTTAAAGGCGATTGGACCTGCGCATGGTGGCGATAGGTACTAAAAAGCTAGATTCGCCAGTTGTCGCCACAACGATCGCCTTCTGTGGGACAGGCCCTTTAAGGGGCTGTCCCACTGGAGGCGATCGTTGCTGCGACAACTGGCGATCTTGCTGTTGTGAGTGTGGTAGCAATTTGTTGTTATAGCCTAGCTTAGATAGAGTCCTATGTAGGTTTATAATCGCCTTTTAAAAGCTGAACTCCTTATAATTATGAAATTATAAGGTTGTCGCCACAACGATCGCCGTCTGTGGGACAGGCCCTTGAAGTAGATAGAGCATTATCATCATTTTTAATAAAATCAGAATCTAGCTTTTTACTTGTCTTTAAATATTGATGTTAGGGGTGGGGCCGGGCCTGTTGCCCCCCCCCCCCCCATGTATCCGTCAGACGTCGCACGTAGTGCAACCTGGACTATTCTCGCACATTATCTCACGTGTGTTGTTTTATGGATAGGGTACATGCAGGTAATATGGGCCAGCAGGTAATATGGGCCACCTGAAGCAAATCATGTCGTGACCGTCGACCGGTGACCGGTGACTGGTGTGAGCAGCATAATGTTGTTCATATGAACTGTATACGAAAATATATTGTCGTGAGAGCATCTGATGCCGAAATTTCTCTGAGAAAACTGCTGAAAACCAACAAGGTAGGTTAAACTTACGGCATTTTTTTACCCTGATGTAAAATTTGATATTTCACAGAATGTGATGGTGAAAGAGTGTTTGAGGGGGTAACCTGAATTGTTTTGTATATTTAGTAAGCGTATAGTTTCATGTTGATCATACTAGCGTGTACAGGTCAATTTGTTTATAAGTAAAGGGGTACAATGTGGCATTGAATGCTTGCATGATACAGCAACATTAGTGCAGGTAATATGGGACATCCAAAATGGCGGAAATGATTCTGGTACTTAGTATTGGGATGAGGCATCAATCTCTTTGCTACGATTTTTTGGGGTATATTCACAGTATATAATTAATATAAATAAATTATTGTAGGCCTCTATTGACTTGTATAATGAAAATTATATTTGAATAATATTCAAAAAAGAAATAATATACAAAATACATAACAATGAAATATATAGTCAAAGGATTTACTGAAGGGTCTTATAATTTCAAATTATATCTTAAAGTTAATGATTTTCAACATTTTAAGCAAATTCCAGACATGGTAGAGTCATTTTAGTTTTTAAAACATACATTAAATACATGTGCCATATTACCTGCAAATGCAGGTAATATGGGCACTTTGGTAATGACGTCAACATTTGAATATTGCAGACAGGGGGGTTGGTGATTATTTCTTTTTTAACAATAAAAGTTAGAGCAGTAGTTATTGATTTTTTAGTCATATAAACAAAGATTAGACTGTGTGTAATTTTGTAATTTTATGCAAATTCGGCAAATGAGCTTAGGGGGCCCATATAACCTGCATGTACCCTAGATGGTGACTCAGTTAGGTTTTTTATACAGATTCCAGAAAATTGCATTTAATAAAAATCTGTACTCATTTTTCATATCTTCTTGTCATAAAACATGACAATGACAATGATAATTTATTTATCCTTTGTAACCTGATTAAACATTGGAGATTTTCACAAGGATATTTACCATATGATTCACATAATGACCCTCAGTTACAAAGACAGGTCAATAGGGCCTTATGACATAACTAGTAACACTACAAAACTAAAACAAACAATACGATAACAACTTTGCAAAGATAATTGAAAGTGAATGATAATAACAGACAGTAAACCGAAACTAAGAAATTAACAGCAATTGAGAAAGTCACTAATTTTCTTAAACAGTGAATATTAAGATCAAGATTTAAATATATGTACCTTAATATTGTTTATATGCCTAAATGATTTTTGGAATAGGCCTACATCAATTGATTTCATTTATTTAAAATCATGCATTATTCTTTAACAAATTTCTAAGAGATCTAGACGCATTTTAGGTTTAGTAGAATTAAAAAGCTGATCCATTTTGTATATATTTGGCCTTATGAAAAAGTAATCATCTAGTAAAGACCTTCTCTACTTAGCAAAAAAAGCGACATTCAAACAAATAATGAAATTCATCACCCGATGACTGAGAATTACAAAAATTACACAACCCCATATTCCTCGGAATATTTGAGTATCTCCCAGAAACAAACGGCAAGTGGTGATTAGCACATCTAAACCTACATAAAATTGTTCTCTCTCTCTTTTAGCATGTTTAGAGAGATCAATCAAATATTTTTGCAAAATGTAGAGGTTGCTTGAATATTCGATACGTTATGACACGAATTTTCAAATATAATAGATGACAATCGATGAGAGTGTATATCTACAGGGGCTTTCACAATTGCTCATGAGATCGTTTGCGATCATTTTGGTCACAATATAATTATGTTGCACACAATCGCAACGGTTATAAGCAGTCGCACTACCAATTGTGAAAGGGGCGTTGTTCATCCTTGGAGGAAAGTGGTCCAACAGAATGGACAAAATACAAAGACATGGACAAAATAAAAAGACCCTGTTGAAAATAAGCCTTTCGGCTTTCATTTGCTATAATCCTGCAAAGGTTTTTTCTCCTTGTAAGTCATGTATATACCTGAGGAATATTATAGAATTAAGGGGGCCGTCACACTGAGGTCGTTCTATAAGGTTCTATAACATAACGTTCTTGCCCGTTCTTTAAAAAAATGCTGAACGGGCTCTGGTCGGGTTGGAACTTATAACTTTGAAAAATAATTTCTTGAATACGATACTAGGCAGTTCATAAATAGTTCTCGTTACGTCAATTCCGTCTTTATCGCGTCCGCAATACGTTGTTATCCAGTTCAGACCGATTAAACAGCTCGTTCACTCTATACCGTTCGTAGCACGTCCAAACCGTCACTAAAGTGCCTATGCGCAGCGTGATAAAAGTTAGGTACCATGTTCGTAGTACGTCCTTCTCGTTCAGAGTAAGTCCTACCCGTTTAAGGAACGTTTTCACTACGTTTAATTTTAGAACTGGAAGCCAGTACGATTTTTTTGAACATGTTTAAAAAAATCGGAATGCCTTTCCGTTCTCTCCGTTCGGGCCCGTTCTCCAAGTTCGTAAACAGATTGTAAACGGTCTGTACTAGATTCTAAAAGGTCTGTTCTACGTTCAGTCCGTTTGTAAACAGATTGAGCCCTTTCAACAAGAACTACCAAGAACGCAGTGACAACTAGCTCAGTGTGACGGGAATTATGACATGCCGTTCTGTTTAAAAATTGAAACGTATTGCTATCCAAGCCCGTGCTATAAAGTCCTGAGCAGATTGAAATAGGTCTCAAGTACGTCCACTCCGTGTGTACATAGATTAAGCCCGTTCTGCAATAATTTCAATAACATGGTAATAAATTATTCAGTGTGATAGTAGTATAAGTGAATAGATCAGCTATTTGATTGCCACACATTAATTGTTACAATTACAGAAATTTCACAACTTTTAGAATAAATACGAAAAACGGCCATTGGTCCGAAAAGGAACGCATACATTTGACCTAATTATTTTTGGATTAAGATGAACAACGTTCGTATACAGTCCTCAATACGTCCATCACGTCTTTGCCTCGTCTGCAGTCCGTTTGTATCTAGTTAAAATCGGGTGAAAATGACCGTTTCCACGAAACAGAGCCCGTCTGAAACAATCCAAATAGTCAGGCAGCCAGCTCGATTTTGGTTAGCTGAACGAGGTACCAGTAGTAAAGTATTGGAATATATGGGGAGGAATCCCACATTTACTAAACCCAACGTCTGGCAGTGCATCTCTGCTGCATAAGGTCCCTACAGCCGGGGGCGTCCAAAATGAGTGCCCATTTTACAAAAAAATTATATTTTGAATAAAAATAGCAGAATTCATTTTCTAAACACACTAACTTTGATGTCAAAATAAAGAGTATTAATTGTCTTAACGCTTGTGTCATTTTGAAATCAGACTGAAATCGAAAACAGTGAGAGTTTTGATGAAGAAATGTTCTTTTCTCATTTTTTTACGAAAATTTTTTTTTTTCCTTTTTTCAATAATTTTTTAATAAATAGTTGAATGAAACATTAATGTTTGTAACTTTTCTAAAAACTTCCTACGTGCATGTGAATGATGCTGTAAAAAGAAGGGAGTTATATCTTTCCGATAAAGAATAATTATGATGAGCTAAAGTCAGGAACGCAATATAGACAAAAATCAACAATTTGCCCCGTATCGAAGAAGAATCCCATACCCGTACGTGTATTAGAAAAGGCCGATAACTTGCGATAGCTTTTAGCAGACAAAACAAGTATGGAAAACTTGTACGCAATGTTCCGCATTTTTGGCACTTTTGTTTACCTACTCACAGCCATCACATACAATCAGCTTTTCATAATACACGTGCGGGTATTGTGTTATTCTCAGTCACGGGGCAAATTGTTGAATTTTGTCTATATTGCGTTCCTGACTTTATCTAATTATAATTCTTTATCGCAATAAGATATAACTCCCTTCTTTTTACAGCATCATTCACATGCACGTAGGTAGTTTTTAGAAAAGTTACAAAGATCAATGTTTTATACAACTATTTATTAAAAATTATTGAAAAAAGGGGAAAAAATATTTTCGTAAAAAAGTGAGAAAAAAAAAATTTCTTCATTAAAACTCTCACTGTTTTCGATTTTAGTATGATTTCAATATGACACAAGCGTTAAGACAATTTAATACTCTTTATTTTGACATTAAAGTTAGTGTGTTTAGAAAATGAATTCTGCTATTTTTATTCAAAATAGAATTTTTTGTAAAATGGGCACTCATTTTGGACGCCCCCGGCTGTAGGGACCTTATGCAGCAGAGATGCACTGCCAGACGTTGGGTTTAGTAAATGTGGGATTCCTCCCCGTATATTCCAATACTTTACTATTGGTACCTCGTTCAGCTAACCAAAATCCTGTTATCTGCCTGACTAAAACCCGTCCCCAGTTAGAACCCGTTCTTAATCAGGTCCAACTCGTTTCCAATGCGTTTCGTCCCGACCTAACTAGTTCTGGGTCGTTTTTAATCCGTCAATATCCGTTCTTACTCGTTCTTACGTCGACCAAACGGCCTCCAGAAAGTTCATCTCGTTCTTACTTCGTCATTATCCGTGGCTAGAACGTGTTGAACGCAAATGCGTGCCCGTTTCCCATAAAAACCCTACCCGTTTTTGCCAGACCTCATGCGTCTTCGTAACTTCAAGCTGATAATGAATATACAATGCTCGTTTGTAAGACGTCCTAGCACATCTTTAGAACGATTTAAGTACGGCAATTTCGTTTGTAGTACGTCCATCTCGTTTCAGGTACGTTGCCACCCCGTTAAATTTTAGGACGAGATGGGCGCCCGATTTTTTTGAACACTTTTTTGAAAATCCGACCGAGCTAGTCCATGAAGTTCGTAAACAGATCATAAGAAGTATTTACTACGTCCACTCAGTTTACACACAGACTATGCCCGTTCGGCAAAATTTGCAAGGACGTAGTAGGAACGAGCTCAGTGTGACGGGGGTATAAAGGATCGACTACTTGACGAAGAATATGACGTCACAGTCTATCATCTTTATCCAGGTTTCCTTGTGATATGGAAATACGGGTTCTTTCAATCATCTTGGGTGCTTTGACTCTTCTACAGAATA
>CALNVZ010003432.1:33767315-33779815 GCA_940671915.1 Paracentrotus lividus
AGTTTAAGGTGCACTTTTTTTAAAAACCATGACGGTCTCATCAAATTTTGCAAACTTGTAGAGGGATTCATCATAAATATGTAGAAACTTTTAAAAAAAGGGGGGTCCATGTGCTCGTTTTCGAACTATCGACGCCCGAATACTCTCAAAACGGCTTGAAAAGTCACAAAAACGCGCCGAAAACGTCCAAAAAGCGTAAAAATCCACTCTAAATTACATTTGATTCAAATTTATGTTCCCGAACATTCAAAATCCATGTCATTTTCATAAAAATTTGCAAAGTTGTAGAGGAATACATACTCAATGGGTAGAAACAATCAAAAGAGGGTGTCCATGTGCTCGTTTTAAGCTATTGGAGCCCGAATAGTTGCGAATTGGTTTGAAAACACAAAAACGCGCCGAAAACGTCAAACAAGTCTGAGAATCCAACCTATATAGACTTGATTCAAAATCATGCTCTCGAACATTCAAAATCCATGTCAATTATCACAAAATTTGACAAGTGTGTAGAAGAATATAACTAAAAGAGTAAAACATTAAAAAATGGGGTCCATGTGCTCGTTCAAAATCGGCGCTGTAATATGGCGAGTCGACTTGAAAACCACCGAAACGTGCCAAAAATACTCAAAAATGTGAAAACTCTATCTAATTTTTGACTTAGTCAAAATCCTGCTCCCAAACATTTACAATTCATTTCATATCCATCGCAATCTCTAGAATAACACGAACATGCACCAACATCAATGCTTTACATACCTCTGCAAGTAGGTAAATAATGAGCAAAAAGAAGGAATAAATAACATTTTATAAATTCATCCTCTTTGAACGCTGGATCGCCCATGAGCGCTGTAACATTTTCCATTGTGACGTATAAATAATGCGCGCCCAGGATGCGCGGTCAAGATGCGCAGAAACATAACTGTGCAACGTCTTAATCAAGGGTTTCATGATTATGTCGTGTTATAATAATAATAATAACGCATTTGTTAATAGCGCCATCTGTCTAGTTGAACTATTCCGAGGCGCATTGTAAAACAAATGAAAAGTGTTGAACAACATACATCATACATGTAGTTACAAACACATTCTCTTAATAAAAAACGATAAGAAGGGACAGCTGTGAGGCGCACACTCCAAATCTGCCATGTCAAAGTCAAAGAGGAAGGATTGTCAATGCCAAACCACCAGACAGTAAACAACAATTATATATTTTGATATTAATATAATGAACTACAATTTACAATATAATACAACATTAAATATCAAGTTAGTATGCCTTCAACAAAAAGAAATGTTTTGAGATATGATTTGAACGTTTTCTAATGTCTCCAAAAAACGAATCTGTGTTGGTAATGCATTCCATAAAGCTGGAGCAGCTGAAGAAAATGACCGATCTCCGTACATTGATACATTTCTTTTTGTAACAAGCAAGTTTTTTCCTGAGGAGCGTAGATTACGACTAGGAACATATTCTGTAAGAAGATTGATATATATGCAGGCGCACAGCCATGCATTGCCTTCCAAGTAATAAGCAGAATTTTGTATTCAATACGTCCCTTTACTGGTAGCCAATGTAGCCCTTTCAAGACAGGGGAATATGATCCCTTTTGCGGGTTTTGACAAAACCCGAGCCAGCAGAGTTTTGTGCACGCTGTAGTTTAGCTAATTGAAATAATGGCATATTATATAACAGAGAATTGCAGTAGTCAAGGCGTGAAATTACAAAAGAATGAATAATAATGGCAAGAGTTTTATTTGACAAAATCTTGCGAATTTTGCAAATGTTTCGTAATTGAAAATACATGGCCTGACATGTCTTTTGTACAAATTCATTCATTGTCATGTGACTATCGAATAACACTCCAAGATTAGTGCAGATTGTGAGGATAAAACATCTGAGTTACAACACGAATAGTATCAAACGATAAGTCCACCTTCTGGTGTTTAGATGAAAGAATTAAAAATTCACTCTTAGCATCATTGAGCTTAAGCTGTTCCTGTTCATCCAGGCTTTGATATCAAAACAACAACTTTTCTAATTGCTGACGCTTGTTATTTGCATCATCCTGATCTGACGGATTGAATGGAATAGAAAAGTGAGTATCATCAGCATAAAGATGACATGTACATTATGAGCTCGTGCAATATCAGCAATTGGTTTAGAATAAATGCTGAAAGAGACGGGCCTAAAACTGAACCTTGAAGGACACCATATGAGAGGCGAATCCTGGAGACACACATTCGCTCAATCTTCACGACTGCGAACGATCACTCATATAGATTTGAACCAGACCAGTGCACGGTCTCTAATGTTAACATCTGAAAGGCGTAGTTGTAAGATGTCTGGTCAATGGTGTCAAACGCTGACGACAGATCGAGAACAATCATAAATACAGCTTGTTTATTATCTAGCGCTTGCATGAATATCGTAATGAACGTTGACCAAAGCCGTCTCCGTCCCATGATATTTTTTGTATGCTGACTGGTGGGGCTCATGAAAGCCATGATCATCAAGATGTTCATGGAGGCGTGAAGAGACGACCCTTTCCAAACTTTGGAAAGAAACTAAGATTAGATATAGGCGGTAGTTCTTCAAGTTCTCAATATCCAAATTGGCTTTTCAACAATGGCGAAAATGGCACTTTTTGAAGGTATCAGGAAACACCCAGTCGAAGAGATTCATTATGATTCTAGTAATACATGGCAGTAGACATTTAACATGTTTTTCAGGATCCAGGTTGGCAAGGGATCATCAAAAGTAGTAGAAGACGGTGATCGAGTTATGATTCTTATACTTCATCTTCAGTTGCAGGGTCGAAGGAGCATAATGCAGGTACGTCATCAGAAGAAGAAGGTATAATGTCAAGTGTCGGTGCTGCTGCTGTAGAGGCATCAAGATCATTCCGTATCTTCTTGATCTTAGTATCGAAATAGTCGCTAAATATAGAGGCTAAATCTAAATCAGAGTCATGGGTAGGGTATTTGGGTTTGCTTTGATGATGTAGAATACCATTAATGACTTTGTATAACTCTCTCGGGTCGTCTTCACAGCTTGAGATCTTGTTCTCGTAGAATGAAGCTTTAGATTGTTTAATCATATTCCACACAACATCTCTCTGATGAGTAAACATTTGTTCTGTCGATTCAAGTTTCGTATTACGCCACCTACGCTCGAGCTTCCTACGAAGTTTCTTAGCCTCTGCAATCTCCTTCGAGTACCATCCATTAGAGGTCGAGTATAGAGATACACTTCTTTATCGGAGCATGTTCTCTAAGATAGAAGAACAGTGTCCTATCATATTGGGACAAGCAAGTTGTCAAGTTCCTTCTCTGGATGTTTGATAAGATCAGATGCTAAGATATCAGCATGAAGATTGTCATGGTTAATCTCTTAGTTTTTGCGATAAATAGATGGTAGTTCTGATAGGGGAAGGTTTTGATATGTTAAGTATACAATGTATAGCAGCATGGTCACTAAGGGAGAGAAGACACTTCAACCGATTTGACAAGATTCTCACATGAGCGCGTAATTACAAGTCCCAAAATGTGGCATTGCATGAGTTCTTTCATTTACCATTTGCATGAGTCCAAAATAATCAAGAGTTCCTGAACTCTGCGTATGAATTGGAAGTAATGTCCCAATGGATATTAAAATCGCTACAATCAGAAGTTTGCACTGTGAAGTTTTGAAGAGTTGCGGTATAATCAGCAAAATTCCATCAATAAACGCAGTTGGAGATATTCTGTTCTTCGGCTATATGGGGACGGTAAACTACCAGGAGCTTGATAGGAGAAGATGTTCCAGGAACTGGATGTCGCAGCAGAGGCTCTCGAAGCTAGAGGCATTGAAAGGTAGAAGTATTTTCTCTTTAATGGATCCTCTATACAAGATGGCAATACCACCGCCAAGTCGATCGGGACGGGGAACATGAAAAAAGTGAAACCAGCGAGTGTCAGGTCTCCAATCACCTTTCTATCTTATCAGAAGCTGAGAGCCATGTTTCTGTGAGACAAATAATATCAAAATTGTGTTCAATGAAATGATCCACTAGAAGGTCTGCTTTATTACATACAGATTGGGCATTGATAACACAAAACTTTCGCACATCCATCGTTACAGGTAGAAGAACCGCGGATTAGGAGAAATTGCTATTGATATTCCCACTGTCCTGAAGACCGGGAGATGTCGAAGCCGGAATTTTTTGTTTTCTCCTGCCAGCACGTATACCCCTATGAGTGGCCGCCGCTGTATACCTAGAGAATTGATATTTTTCACACCTCGAACTTGAGTCGACCACTGTTCCCAATCTCTTCTTGTCCATAGGCTAAAATAATCCTCCCAGCATGTGTTAGTAATCAATTTTATTTGGATCACGCATGACTGAATAACAGACAATCTTTAGAAGACGGTGAGATCTCACTTGTGCCAAGTGGATTATGAAGATTAAAAACAAATGTTGACAGAATAATGTGTACACACATAGCCTACACACACACACACACCCTCTCACCACACAAACACACCCACGCACAACCCATCCTCCCTCACACACACGCACATCATCACACTAAACCCACATACACAGTAAACAATTCACAATAAAGTGTCCCATTTGATGTTTGCTTATCAAGTTCATCACTGAATGTTTGGGACATAGTAATGACAACTGTTTGTGAGAGTGAGTGTGTGGGTGTGTGTGTATGTGTGTGGGTGAGTATGTGTGTGTGTTGCTAGTATGGATGACATGGGATATGTGCGGGTGCATGTGTGTGTGGAGGGTGTATATGGGTGTCTGTGGTGAGGATGTGGGTGTGTGTGTGTGTGTGCTTTTTGTATGTGTAAATGAGGGTACGTGTGGGTGTGTGTCTGTGTGCGTGAACATAAGTAATAAATTCTCAATTTGTTTATTCTTTACCCAGCAACTTGGCGCAAGTGAGATCTTACCGTCTTCTAAAGATTGTCTGTTATTCAGTCATGAGTGTAAAGATCCAAACGAAAATGGTACCAACATATGCTAAGAGAGTGACTTTACCAAGACATTTGGCGAAACCCTTGATTAAATGTTCATACTTTTTACACAACAACTTTAACATTTTTATTGACTCACTCTGTATAGTACTACACTGAAAACCTAACCTCGTCCGTCAATGGACCGACTAGCTTGGACAAGTTTTAAAACTAGTCTGTCATGTTAGTCCGTCGAGACGGACTAGCATACAACTGAATCTACATCTCTCAACTTGACGGACGAGCTTTAAAGCTCGTCCGTCAAGCTTGATGCTAGTCCGTCGACGAGACCGACTAGGACGATAAAACTAGCTGGGTGGACCCAGTTTACCCATTAAAATGACTGACTAGCTTTTGTTACAAATAGTTGCAATGTCGTTTCAATGTACCTTCTCTATTTATTCTGTTTCCGAGCATAATCAAGTTGATACATTCTGAAAGCAAAGGTTGTTTGGCTTGACAATCTGAAAGCTTACGAGACATAACATCTATCATGACACAGGCGCGGATACAGGGGGGGGCCCGACGGGCCCGGGCCCCCCCCTAGCAAAAAAAAAAAAAAAAAAAAAAAGGGAGAGAAAAAAGAAGAAAAAGAGAAAGATTGACCCCCACCCTTACCCCTATAGCTGATACATGATGACCTCTTTGATGACCGAAGGCAAAAAAAAAATGAACACCTACCCCCCACCCCGCCCCCCCCCCCCCAGCTTATCGCTCCGGCCAGCGTGACGTGAAAAAAAAAATGAGTGTACTTTTTCTCGCCCGATGTAACGGAAAAAAATTGGGTGTACCAAAATCTGAAATTCCGATTTTGGCGCCCCCCCCCCCCTGTAATGAAATCCTGGTCCGCCACTGTGACAAGTATGCAATTCACGATACCGGTTAGATATCCAAATATTGTTCTCCATTCTTCAATTACAGGCTAATTAAATACCTTGTTTCTATAGAACTCAAGAACCCGGGATTTTCTTACAGATTGCTGGTGAATGCCCGGCTTAGCAACAACAGTGAATAGAAGTTGGATACAATCAACTTTCTCAAACAAAGGTTGTTTTGGATTGACAATCTGAGAGCAATACGATAGCCGAAATAACATCAATCGTGACAAAAATATGCCATTCATGAGTAGGTTAGAAATTTTGTTCCATTCTTTAATTACAGGCTAATTGAATACTTCGTTACTATAGAACCCATTAACCGTCTATTCTTATAGATTGCTGGTGAATTCCCGGCTTAGCAACAGCAGTGAATAGAAGGTGGTACAATTGATTGAAAAACATGCGCATTGCGAACAGGACATCACTATTAATTGCATTATCTGTATGTGAATTCCATTTAATGAGCAAACTGTACAGACGCACACTTGATATATCCCGTAAAGCTTTAGATTTTGATTATAATGGCGATCTCCTTCCTGTGACATGACTGTGTGAGTACTCTTTATTAATTCCTTATGTTTCAGTTCACAGATATTATTTATTTATTAGTCATTTTTTCACATGGATTAATGCTATAATCACCAACGCGAAAAAATATGTCTTGCCAAATCAATTTATAAGTTGTGTGTATTTACAACGATAGTAACAATCACATTAAATTATGAAAATTGAAATTTGATTCTAATAATAAATATTGGATTAGAGGCACCACTTTGGGATTCTGAAGTGGCTCTCAAGTGTATACGCCGAAAATGCAAAAACAGGTAGGCCTACAACAAAAAGTCATGATGATGCAAGCCATGGCGGCGACCCCTGGGCCCCGTGCTCCCATTATTTGATTATTTCCATAATGTTAACTAATTGTGCCTCTTGTATTAATTCCTGTCTTCTGATTTATATCATCATAATAATTTTTTTCTTTTGCTCAAGTTTTTAATCGTATATTTATAATGTCTTCTAATATTTCAGATTTGACGTCTCTGACAAGCTGGTGAAGCCACATTAACCTCGTCTGTCATGCTAGTCTGTCAAGACAGCAGCAATAACATCGCGGTAGAAAAGCGCGACGGACTATAGCTTTTACACCATGAACGACTAGCTGTAAAGCTATCCTGCTCAAAAGCTCGTCAGTCTGGGCATCACTACGACTAGCTTTTATGCTAGTCCGTCAAACTAGTCGGTCAAGACGGACGAGCTTTCAAATTAGTCTGTCGTGACCGACTAGCTTTAAAGTTAGTCTGTCATGACCGACTAGCTTTCTGGAAAGTTAGTCCGTCGTGACCGACGAGCATTAAAACTAGTCAGTCTTGATGGACGAACTTGACGGACTAGCTTTCAAGCTAGTCCGTAGAGACCGAGTTTTAAAGCTAGTCCGTAATAACCGGGTTGTGTTGAAGGAAAGCTAGTCCGTCGTGACCGACTAGTTTTAAAGCTAGTCAGTCTACCCGTTTAGGTTTTCAGTTAACACTCATCAGTCACGCATTAATTATTTTCGATTTTGCTGGTGTCATATGACAGTTGGGATGATGAGATTGTCATACATGTCAATTTTTTTTAACGTATAATCGTATATTTTTAATTTGGCAGCCATTTCAAAAGTGTATTTTTCTTTTTGAGACGCTTTGTATTAATGATATTGTAATTGCTAATGGCTTAATTCTCTCAAGCCCAAATGTGTCCCTTAATTGTCATTTTGTTACAATTTTAAGCATCATCGGGATTATTTTCCAGTATATGAATAGGCCTACTAATAAATTATATAGACCAAATATACATCAATTGTGCAGGTAATCTTCAATCAGAAGAACAGATGTATCTATAAAGGAAACACACTGCTATCCTCACCTGTCAAAAATAGTGCAACATTTCTAAAACTATTTTACAAGTCTTATGTTGTCATAAACAGAATGTTGTCATGGTTGTTGACAATTTTTGTAAGGAAAGAATTGTCCCTTTTCATTCCTAAGATCAGTAGATGACCGAACCAAAAGAAACAAAAGAACAAACCAGCCGAACAATGGATTTTTGGTGGGGGTGGGGATCATCAGTGAATAAAATAAAAAAATATGGTTCATATTTCTCTGAAAATTGTTTTTAAAAAAAAGGTAGGATAAAATTATATCTGCCTTTGGAAAAGAAAATTAGTCCTGTCCTTATATCTAATAACAGTTCTAGAGAAATTATATCTTGTTCTACGAACATATATTTTTCCGAGTTTCTAGTGTTATAATGTATTTAAGGTTTTATTAATATGAATACTGTTGTCAATTCAAATAATTTCAATATGACAACGAAACTTTATATAATCCTAAATAAATTATAAGTGGTGCATTTTCCCATGAAAAGCACATTTTCAGTGCTGTCAAATTTGTAAACGGGGTAATTGCATCATTTTAGCTTTTTACAAGGCGCATATGGAAATATTATTTAGTATTGGACAAAAATGACATACTGTATCTTGCAAACATGGCAAAAGGACAAAATATGTCTAACATTAACACCTCTTACATCTCTCGGATCAGGAGTAGTATGATGTATATTTTGTTTGAGAAGAGGACTACAATAAAAAAAAATTTAAAAAAAAAGATTGTGTTAATATGTCATATACTTTTTCCATGGAGGATAGGGTCGTGTAAAAAAAAAAATAAAGTGTGCTATTATACTGCAAATGTTATAATCTTTAAACTGTATAATACTGCACATAAAAGCATAATAGAATTACAAGAAAATTAGAAGAATAATCAATATAATAATAACAATAAAACGATTTGAAGAGTCAGCTGAGAATATCCAAAAGTCAAATTTTGTGCAACCTATACGTTACTATACTCGTAGTTAATGTATTTATTATGTGCATTATCATAATAATCTTATTAAAAGTTAAACTAACAATTTGGCGGAATGTAAGGTAAATTATTCCCTGCTACCATGCCAACACAATAAATAAACTGAGGAAAAAAGAAATTGCCTGATGCACGTAACAAGAAATGAGATATTAAATCAGGAAGAAAAAAAAACTAGTTTATGTAATCAAGCATGATAACTTACCATCTTCAATAGATCTGATGCATGGAGACAAGAGCTCAGGACGGTTGTCAGATTGCTACCGTAATCATACAATTCGTGATTTCCAATATCGTGTATTTTTCCGCGCGGAATGGGTAACAAACACTCTCAGGTCAAGTGCGTCACTGTGCACAATGCTGGGATAGCTATAGGAGGGGGACAAAACAACTGTTAATGCATTATCCCTTCCAAGACATACTCAATTTGATCCGTTGTTAGTCTGCAAAATGTCAACTTTTCAAATCCTAAATTTTTGAAATTTATGTTATTTCATTTTTTTTTAATGTTCCAAGCAAGATATTAATACCGATGGATATCAATGGATAGAGCGTCCGATTTATAATCGGGAGGTGTGGGTTCGATTCCCGGCCGCGTCAGACCAAAAGTTGCTGCTACCCTGTTTTGCGTTCAACAAGAAGGGGATAGAGCAACCTCCATCTGGCGCTGCTCAGCGGCTGCCGGGTCCACGAGAAAAGGGGCCAAAATAATTTCCGTTCACCTTTGTTTCGGACAATAAAATTTTGAGAATTGGAGCATTTTTTTTTTTTCAAACTATATTTCAAAACTACTATGGCTGTTAATTTGTATGGAAAACACTGTTTTTCGTTATATTCTAGACCTTTGTCAATATTTAAGGATTTTGATGCAATAACCTTCTTCCAATTCCTAACACAAATGGTGACACTACAAAAATGGTCTCGTGTGCAGAACTTTTGCTCTTTATACAGCAATTCCGACGCACCTTCTTCTCCCCCCTACCCGCTAATGACTAGGATCTGCATGTAATTATGAAAAAAAAAAAAACATCAGTGCCCTAACATAAAGAACTACGATGGATAAAAACTTACGATCGATTTCATCTCGGTAGCCTCATCATGGACAGGATGCCCCAAAGTCGAGGACCTTAATCCTAACCCTAGCCCTAACCCTTCTCTTAATGATCAACTAATGGCAATGAAACAATAAAAATGAAAGGAAAATTATGAAATAATCCACATGGTGATAGCTGTGTCACTGCTGTTCATTATAGGAAATAACAAGTATAACGAGCGGGATTTTAATCTTTAATGAGCTAGTTTGTCGTTAGTTGACGGAAGGCCATTATTAATTTCGGGAAAATTAGAAATACTCTCACCGATCTTCTTGATTTGCTAGCTATCAGCATTCATACTGCACATACTGCATAATAAACGTAAAAGGTTATGCAGCAATGTTTAATGTTTAAAAAACAAAAAACGACAAATAAACTATACACTTTTGAAATGGCTACCAAATAACATGGTTCTTGAGGGAAACGGTTATATGTATTGATAGCTCATATCCTAAACATTAGTAATGTAAAAAGGTTAGCGATCACATTTTTGCATAATATTGATGTTTATTTCTGAGTTTTCGTTATTTTCGACTTTGTTAGCTGATTTATTCCATTTTGATTAATTTTAACCCTTATGACCGCAGATAATAAATGATTAGTAAATTCCTGGACAGCCTCATTTTTGGGCCCTTTACAAAAGTTACATTGTTTATGGAAGCATGCATTATTTCCGAACTTTTTGGTGTCATAATGACCGTAAATAATTTTCCCATGACAATATTATATGCGATAGTAAAACGTCACAGGAAACTATCCGGGGAAATTAGCCCTTCGTATTGGTAGCTGATTGGATATAAAGGGGTTAGATATATTATTTCATGTGTCAAATTTCAACTTACAACAATCGTATTTTACCGAAACAATCGTGTAATGTCTGATGCGCAATGTGATAACCGAAATCTAATTATCATTTTACAATTTTTTTTTTTTTTTTTTTTTTTTTTTTTTTTTTTTTTTTTTTTTTTTTTTTTTTTTTGCACAGCCAAAATTTGGCATTTTGTTTTCAGAGTGCATTTTACCACTTTCAATCATGATGATATAGAATAGATATGCGATATCGCTATCCCACCAGACACTTATTAAACAGATTTTGCACCACAAACGAATGGATTAATTGATAAATAAGAAAATGGAAACATAGATCAAAAGTACATCACAAATTTGCAAGCTTTCAGACTGAGAGAAGATAATACGGTGCACTTTGAATACAGTGTACATGAGAGTCAACTTAGCTGTAATGGAACTCTAGTCATCGCCCTCTCACGTCAAAGGATTAGAGATTATTATTTTTTTTTTCATTACAAATATCAGAAAAATTAAACATTACACGTGTAGAATCACTAATATCATTATTCGAATATTATTATTTGATAATCGAATTGTAATGGAACTTCAGTCATCGCCCTCTCACGTCAAAGGATTTGATAATTTTTTTTTGTCATTACAAATATCAGACAAATTAAACATTACACGTGTAGAATCACTAAAATCATTATTCGAATATTATTATTTGATAATGGAATTGGCACAAGCTTCACTCGAGTTTTGAGGCAGCATGAAAGGTATGATTTGCTCGCTTGGTCTATATCCCCTTTACCCGATTGCTTGATGGGTGCTCGGTAGGCCTATTATACAGTCTGTGTTAAAAAAATGGTACAGTCGAGAAAAAAAAAATAGGTATGAAATCTTCTCAAATGATGTGTGAATGGGGTACCAACTTACAGCAAAAAGATTCTTCTTGCTGATGCACTTTGTTTTGTATAATTTGCTTTTGTAAAACAAAAGTTATGCTAAATTTTGTGCAGCGATGAGTTAATCGAAATTACACACATCTATTGTTTCGATGCGCTGAATTCACGGCTATTATGTGCGAAACCCATAGACAAGCATGCGCAAATTGCATTTTTTTTTCTTGATTATAGAAAACTAGTTATATCTATAGCACCAAATGGGATGAAAAATTGCAGAAGAAAGCCTGATTGTCCTACTTCATGAAAATATAAAAAAACTTATAGAATGTGATTAATTTTCATATACTTTGAACAAATGTTTTCCACTTGTACCATTTTATTGAACACAGACTGTGTAACCCATTGAAATTCTAGTGGGAGAGTTCATTGATGATACATGTATGTTTTTTATGATATTTAAAAGAAAAATATTTTGATATTTGTGTTCCAAAATATATATCTTTCTTTCTACATTATACCGATTGATAAAAAAAAAAGAATAAACACCTAGAAAACCCGAGAAAATTGTCATTAAAAGAAAACTATTTTATGAACCCCAAATTAAGTTATGCTATTTTATTCAGAGTTGCTTTTTTGTAACTTTAGTTGTCTTAAAAGCCCGGACTGAATTTAATTTAATAATAGTAGTAATTCATAAAACTGTATATAAAACCTCTTTAGCGTTTCGTATAATGATAATACCAGCCACAGCATTGAAAGTTGAGTTAAAACTCAGATTGCTATGGCAATGATATTGTGATTGCAAGCTTGTACACTGTAAAACAAATTAAATGGCATACATATACATGTACAAAATGTTTCATACACAGCTTGGGAAATAATCATTAGACCAAATCACACGGAAGATTAATATGATTTGGTCT
>CALNVZ010003432.1:33784815-33820876 GCA_940671915.1 Paracentrotus lividus
ATAATGCAACTGCGGACTTTTTGTTGAAATAAATCACAGAAGAGGCTGCAAATAATGTAAAGTTTGAACCTTGATTAAAATCTCAAACTCAGCTTCGCATTCATACTGTACCAATACAAAAGATAAGAATCAACTCAATGTTCTAACTTAAGCTATTTGCAATATCATTGCTTTATGCATAAGTAAAAATCAATTACTAACAAGTTTACAACAAGTGTGTACGCATCTGAGTAACAAGTACGAATTGGTTGCATGACAGCAGACTCGATTCAAACTTTATCTATCTGAAACAATAGTAGGCCTACTATTTTATTATTTATTTTTTTAAACAAACAAATGATATGTTCTGCCGTAGTCTATGAAGTGAAGTTCCGATTCCAAACTATACACATCTATCTATATGAGTCAGAGTGAAGAATTTCAATCACTACATACTATCAATGGTACTTTGGGCTTTGTGCCAGATGGATTTGAATGAATATGTCGCAATGCCAAAGTTAAGAAGTGCATTTGTCAGTCAACTTAACGTTTTCCAATGTATACCAAAGAGTCTTGAAGTTGAAGACTAAGGCAATTAGTTTCCTTTGACTATCAATAAAGCAAACAAACTTTAATTCAAAATTTCCAAGTGCTGTCTTTTCAGCAGTGAGACAAGATGTCAATGTTGGTTGACTGAAAATATTCAATAAATAAATGAATAATCATTTTTGTGAACGAAATTCAAGTATAAACATTGCTCCTTGAAGCACGTCTGACTGTTAACTTTGCACACTTTTACTTTGCGAACTTTAGAGCTCAAAATAAATGCAATATTCCAATATCTTGAATTGATTATTGATAAAATTCCAATTTGCGGAAGCTGCGCATCCTCATCCCTACTCCTAGCTTTCAGACATCGGGTATCCACCCCGTCGGTGTATCCTAAGCAACCGTATCCAGATGCAAACAACCTTGAAGGATGTACAATATAAATCCAAGATATAGAAGCATACAAGCTATAGGCTTGAAAACTCAACTCACCGATTTCGCTATTCCTTTACTGCCGCTGTTCACGGATGGTGTGAGGTTTAGAAGTGGGGGCTGCTGCTTATATACCGGACAGTCTGGGTCTTTTCTGCGAAACCTCAATCGACCCTGCCCATTTTAGGCCACGATCTACCTCCACACATAAACGGGACTTCGTGTACCTTATCGTACACGCGCGCGAGAGAAGCGGGGACACCACCACGCCCTGAGTCTGGCCCATGGTGATCTCATCATGAATACCGTATGAATATTAAGCATCTTTGAATATTCATGAAGAAGTTTTCTCGGAAGCGGTGGATGAGTTGACCAATGAGAATGCGGCGCCCTATGTTTGGATCAACTGGGACGAGGAACCGAATATGGCATGAGGGATGTTATAGGAGAGAAGTCGAATGTAAGTCTAGGCGGAATGTCAGGAGTAGGTATGTATGGTTCCTAACTCCCAACAGCGACCGTACAGATAGATATATCAAAATATTATACCCCGCTAGCAAAAAAATGTTCTGCCTTAGTCCCAGATGTACAAAACTTTGTTTCACATATTCCAATATGCTTCATTGGCAATGCACATTGAGAATTGAATGTACGATCTAAATTTAGGAACGGGGAACAGTTGTAACTTAACCTTTCGCTACAATTAATCAATATTGGCATCCAACCAGAGAGTACTTTCTTTGTGATAGCCCACTGTCATGACTGTAGACCTACACAATGATTTGGATGTCTTCAGACATAAAATGAGATTGTATTTAAAAGTTTGTACCGTTGTCTAACTTCTGGAATTGTGTTATCTTTTTCGACACTATATGATATCACAATTAAAATAAACAATCTTCCCCTCAAAATGTGATTATTTTCCCTGTCGAGTCACAAAGAAGAAGAAGAAGAAAAAAAAAATATAGGCCTATATGTCTAATGACCTTATTGCGTTGTTAATGAGTTTACCTTTTTGTCCAAAGTGATGATCAAACGACAAAAAAGTTGAACAAAGCTACATTAGTTCATTGATGCTTTATTTTACCATTCAGAGATATTAAAGAAAAGAAAGAAAATCTATAAGAAAGGTCAATGGGATCGATTTTTTTTTTCTTTTTTTTTTTTTTTGTTCATTGATATCGTAATGTACCCCGTTAAAAAAATAAAATAAAACACAATTTCCCGCACGTAACAATATCATTAGTATTAACTTCTTATTAATAACATGTATATCTAGAGAAATTACTTCTGTTCATTATTGTTAGGTCTAAGATCTAAGATCCACATGGGTGATCACAGTGAGAGCAAGAGCGGGGTGAGTATACTTTGATGATTTAATTTTCCCATTATTTTTTAGGGAGTAAGGTACGGTGATAATAATTAATATGCTTTAGGCCTATCAATTCGCTGTTGATAAAATCCATAATTATATAGAGAGTGATTCACTCCTTAGTTATTTAATTCATAAACATACCCGGTACAGTCAAGAGGTGTATGTATACACGGATCGTATTGCAGAATAGGGAGATCCCCCGTTTCTAAAAGGAGATTGAAATTCGGAGTATAAGTGAGATACTCGTTTCTCAGAATTTTACCTCGAACCCACGGCATGTGAGTTTCTTGGAAATATAGTAAAACCGATGTACACAACTTGTTCTGTATTCAACACTCATCCACGGTGTCATGTGTATGGGTTGTTCAATACGTCAGCAATTTGTTTTCAACGAGTAATACATTAAAATAAAAACCAATGGCTCTGGTCAATCGGGGTTTTTTAATTTAGTTACAACAGGCATCCCTTTTATGATACAAGATTTTGAATAGATTCAATGAGCTTACCACAATCATTTATAGTTATTTAGACGCAAAAGGTAAATTAGTAAAGCCTTTAGTTAGAAAAAAAAACCCGCAATATATTCTTCACAAAATAAATGTGAGAGATAAAGAAAATAATTTGTAAATACGGTATGGAACCAATCAGTATTGTAAATTATTTTTGCTGATGATATGAAACTTTCTTCTTAAAACGCGTTGATGTTGATACTTTTTGTCTTGTAATACATCACACATTTTTCGAATGTTGATGTTGTTGTTATCAATTTAAAAAAAGTATAAATCAGAATGCGGTTAAATCCCTTGGAACAGAAAATGTGCCGACTACTATAGTATGTGCTTGCTATCTTGTCAAAAAGGTCAATATTGTTTTAAGATTAAAATGTAACTGCTGCAATAGCGAGGAAACAACAACTTTACTATTTCTTCATCTCCAAAATCTGCGTTTATGTCGCATGCAAATTGTGTATACAAGTTTACATGTGCAGCGGCCCAAGATGCGATCCGCTGCATGGCTTGTTAACACCATGACAACGTATAGCCATCTTCCACGCGCCGTCCGTTCATGAGCGGCTGCGCACGTGCCGATCCATATTAGGGCATGGGCTGGGAGAAAGGCACGCGGGCTCATGAATTATGGATTAGGAGATGACTCCGAATTTCTCAATGAGATGTCTGGGAAGCGCAGATAACTTTGAGATAAAGGTGAATTTATGTAGCCTATTTTGTTGTCTCGACTCTTTTAAAACTTTTTATAATGAGAATGGTTGTCTTCTTAGCAAATACTTCATTTCTGTCCAAAGTTTACTTTCGGCAAGGTACTCCTTTACTGCAATCTAAAATAAACTTGTATAAAAGTATAGCATTATATAAACAATAACTTCAAAAGTCATTTAAATTAAAGGGTATGGAAATTGATAAATAGGTAAGAGAATTTTGAAGAGAACGATATATTGAAAAAAATATATACATAAAACTTTATAATGATCAGCAAAACGCCTTACGGATTTTAAAGCAATTTATTTCCAAATTAAAGCAATACTTTACTTTAACTTATTAATAGGCGCAGGCCTATATGAACCTCAAAACTGACATTGTGGTACATTAATGAATACATCATTCATTATGTATTCACAAGTTCATGAATATTCATCAGGTCTGTTTGGAGGTCAAGACGCGATGACCTGGGTGCACACTCGCTGTGTTCATAAATGGTCAATGGGGCTTAGCCGGGGGACGGGAAAAAACCCACTTGCATTCCTGGGTAAGGATGTCCATTTGTAGACATGGCAAGCATCCCGTGAAAGAAGCGAAAAAGAAAGAGGCTAAAAAAGAAAAGAAAAAAAGATAGATTAAGCTGTAACATATCATCTTGATAATCATCATTCAATGTCAATTTCATAAAGCACCAAGTCATAACGTCTGTTTTGTTCGTGTGTGGCTTTCACCACGGTATATATCAGGCCTAAACCTTTGTAAGGAGTTCCGTAATTATATTTGTTTGTTTATTGTAAAAGGATTCATATTTTTGGCTACAACTTTTATATGGCAGCGTACCGTCTTAAATAGAAACACGATAGGATTGTCTCAAATGCAATCAATTGCTAGAATTACATGAGAAATCACGGCAATAGGCCTAGATGATTTTTTTAATTTTGTTATTGTGCTGGTCGAAAATAAAGACTTACATGAATCTTAACCAGAACATAGGCCAGAGGACAATTCAATGAAAATGTGTCATTAATGATTATCGTAGCTAATTATTTTGATGGTACAGCTACAGTTGGGTTGAGCAAATACACTCGGGTACTCATGAACCTGATGAAATATATCATTCAATGTAGAAGATATATATATAGATCAATCTCTCTTCAAGATGCGATGAGAGTAAACACATTAATTGAAAACATACGTCTGATATATGATATACACTGAGCTAATTGCAGGGACAACTACCTTCGCCCCCATTAGCCCCCCCCCCCCCCATGCATTGCCCTGCTCTACTGTTTAGATTTATACAATAATATTAAATGACTGATAGCAACCAAAAAAACTTGCCATATAACAAGTAATTATGTTACTTTTTTGTCCCCATTATTATTCAATTATATAAATCCAAATAATTAAGCTAAAAGATCAATGGTGCAGAGGGTACAGTTACCCCTGTAATTAGTTAAGTGTATCATCATACATGTTATATCAAACATTTGTTTTCAATTAAAATGTTTACTCAACATCCAAGCTCGAAGAGAGATTGACGCATCTGATGTTCTGTAATGAATGACCCTCAAAGTGAATTAATTTGGTAATTGATCAACGCAAAGAGGTCCTATTTTTCCCTTTCTACATGCTGGAAATACCACTGGAAATCTAGTTCTAAAATGACTCACAGAAAGTACATAGCCAAAGGTATTTAATATTGTAATTGTGTTTTACTTTACGTCACGGAGCTTGTATTTATTTATTTATTTATTTATTTATTTTTAAAGTAGGGTGGAAAGGGCTAAGCAGAAAGTGGGGGCTGAACATGCAACAAGAACCCTTTAAAAAAAATCACAATAAGAATGGTCAGTTTCGCGTATTCATATACTTCTATTTAAAAAAGAGTCGGTCAGCCCCCTCCCCCTCCACCCTCCTCCGGCTTTGCGGCCCCTGGAATATAATACACGCACTTCACCACATAAGGGTGTTCATTTTTAACCCTTATATCATGTATTTGTGTGTTGGTTTATTTTAATTTTCAGTGGAATATCCAGCAAAAAGGATGAAATTCAAGAGCAATGATGAAACCAGGGGGAGGGGCGCGTTAATTTTTAAATATTCATGTATCATCGAAAATATGAAATTATGAAGATAACAATGACCGACAAAATGTGTTCTGCATTGACAATATTAGCCCTTTTTTCGAAAAACATATTATAGGTATAAATTCCGCATTATTAGACTTAAATTATTACATTATCAGACACCTGAAAACTTATATTTTTTTTTTGTATGAGAGCTGTATGGAAAGCGCATAGCACAGTTTTAATTGATTATGCGCTATATAAGAACCAGTTTATTATTATTATTATTATTATTATAAAAGCAAAAACGTATGGTACCACTCTCTCTCTCTCTCTCTCTCTCTCTCTCTCTTCTTTTCATTTTGACCAATCATGCCTAGATGTAAACACAAAAATAAAGACCGAGGTAAGCAACGGTGTCGATTTGTTTTGGCGATTGGGGGGGGGGGGTGATCGTCGATATTTCCTCTTTTCCTCAATGTGACACATATACGATGGTATATTGTTGGGGGTGTGAATGCTTGTATACACACATGCATATAAATATGCAAAAAAAAATGTATTGTTTAATGCGAGCGCGAAGCGCGAGCTGAAAATTTTCTCAATAATAGTGACATAAAATGGGGCATTTGTAGCATAATGCGAGCGCGAAACGAGGAAGGAGCTTTAACTGGTTTGTTAAAGGGGGACCATGATGATGTAATGGCTACAGATATATGCATGTGAGTATCTACTAGTACATATATTTCAAATTCATTATGCGAGCGCGAAGCGCGAGCTGAAAATTTTCTCAATAATAGTGACATGAAATGGGACATATATTGTAGAATAATGCGAACGCGAAACGGGGGAACGTGCTTTATCTGGTTTATGAAAGGGGGCCATCATGATGGTATATCTATAGATAATTATACACACGTGCACATTATTATGCATATGAGTACTAGTATATATCGGCGAATTCTAAGGGGGTTTAATGCGAGCGCGAAGTGCGAGCTTAAAATTTTCTCAATAATATTGAACTCAAACATGGTATTTGCAGCGTTACATGACTATAAGAGCAAAATTGATGGAGGGCTAGGGGCCTTTAACTGGTGATTAGAAGTGGAACATCATGACGTAATGCCAACAAACGAAATATTCCAATTAGGGCAATATTGTGCGAGCGCGAGCTGAAAAGTTTCTCAATAATCAATGACCTGATGAAACAAGATACTTGTAGCCTCATGGGAGCACGACACGGGGGGGGGGGGAATCTTGTTTTAAACGTACCATCGTGACGTTAATACATGCATAAAAGATGAACAAAGTCAAGTGCAGTACCTTATATTATGCGAGCGCGAAGCGCGAGCTGAAAATTTTTAGGCAATTTTTAACAGTTATCTGAAATTTGAAAGCAAAGTAGCAACTAATTTGAAAAGAGGGCATTTAGCCCCCGGAAAATAGTGGAAGTGTATTATATAATCAATGGTCCGAGTCCAAAAATGTCACTTTGTCGATGAAGAGCCGAGATAAGTGTTACAGACTCTTCAATTCATTATTTACTTTATCAAAACCATCATGGATTTTTGAGGGGAATACTTATGCCTTCAGTTTTACTTATCGAGGCACCTGTCCCCTATGCACCCTTGGATCGGTGCCCCTGATTATCATCGATTAGAATGTCTTTTTGTTTCTTTTTTTTTTCAATTGTGAATAGTAAAACATTTGCGCTTCCATTATCTACACGATGTATTGTGTATTACATGATTACTAAAGTATATCAGGCACACACGAGGAAGAATGACGAAAGAGTGAGAAAATTTTGGATTTTTGAATGTCAGAAATATGCATTTTAGACTGCAAAATAATATAATAATGTCATAAAAGTGTTTTATATGATAACGAATTTGTAATGGGTAGATTTATATGCATATAATAATATATTTTTTATTTTCTTGACATCAAAATATTGGAGGGGGATGATTGTACACACCATCCCCCCCCCACTGAAATTATTGGGGGGATGCATCCCCCCCATCCCCCCCCCCCACAATCGACACCCATGGAGGTAAGTGCTTTCAAAAAAGAAACCAGTATTATTATTATTATCATATTCCCTAGGATACTAATTGAATGCCCTTCAAATAAAATTATATACATGTACATGATGTAAGTAAGTCGTCATTCCATCCAACTTTCCTATCTTATCATAAACGCACCCATTAATTACAAATATGTTTATTGTACGATAATAATGTTACCCTTCCGAACCAGTCAACACAATGGTATATCCAGAAATTGATTACTAAGGCGCCTTCTCCATTCAAAAAATGTCAGTTTCCCGCGTCTTTTGTTTCAAAAGCCGATTTATCGGCTTTTCAATAGAATCCCGAAATCTTAATACAGTTTAAACACGTTAAAAGCTAAAAGCCTAATGTTTCCCTCGGTGGCCCAGGAAGCCGCGTTAAACTGACGCCTTTTGAATCATCCTAGGGAGAGAAACATTTTAGGGCAACCCATGGCCGCCGACCCTCCGTGGGGGTGTATACCGGCTACGCCATCATGCGGATACACCACTACATCACCCCGTATTGCTCCAATGTGCTGGTCATTGACGAGTACTGTAGGATCGCTCAATTAGGTGAGTGGCACTCCGGGAATGCAGGCTGTTTAGCATTCTCTTCATTCCACAGCCAAACTTACCGGTCAATGGTCCGTTCAAGAGCTGCTCTGGCCTTTCATGGGATCATGGGGGCAAAGGCGTATTCAGGGTTTGAAAATGGGGGGGGGGGCGCAGACGGAATTTTTGTCATACTAACATCAACATGTAATTGTCAACATTGATAATAAATCCTGTATGTGAGGATTTAAAAATCAATATAATTTTTTGAATTGAATATGTTTGTTGCTTATTTTCCTAATGATGGGGAGGGGGCGAACGCCCGTTGCACCCCTAGGGTATCCCGAATACCAAGGAGTGGGGTATTCAAAATACCAGGGGATGATTGCCCCTCTAAGCATCTGAGACCTGATCAGGTGCTCTATGATTCATATTCCTAGAAGATTCAAGGCTATTAGCATCTTATCTGAGTCAAGGCAACAATGTTTTGGCAAATTATCTGATTATAGTCGTGCATGTAACATGTGTGCTTCAGTTATTCATTTTCTTATTTATTTTTGGAAATTTCAGATTGAACGCCTTACTGTATAGCTTTTATCAGTTCTTATATCACTTTATATTTAACATGTTTAAGGGGCATTCCGCTCTGAAATGAAGTTGGTTTTAATAAAAATTAGGAAAGTTAAAAAAATATATAATATATGATTTTGATGAAGTCCAAATGATAACAACTATATGAATTTTTAAAAGGTTTGACTTTGGACATCACTTGCTAGCTGCTCTCACATAATGTCGTGTACCATAAATTCCATGAATTATTGCTATACGATTTTGTTTTTATAAAGGGAAGGGACGCGTGTCTAATATAGGTTTTCCCGGTCGATTTTAAACTCTTTTCAATCGAATTCGTTAATGTTCAGTCAATTTAAAAGATACCTTCCCGGAGCGGGGCTATCGGTAATTTAAGTTAACGTTTAGAGCAATTGATTTCGTTTATGTTCTTTCATAATCGTTAATGTCCATTCGTATTCGCTTATGTGCGATCAAAAGTGTTTATGTGCAGTGAACTTCGTCAATGTGCATGAAACCAAATTCGTGCGATCAATATTAAAAAAATTCCCAGCTGTAAAAAGGAAGTGGAGGTGAGCATCCAGCAGTCAAATTCGTTTTTAGGCATGCAATTTAAAACGTTTTAGGCCTATCCGTGTGAACACACGAAGCAAGGGGGTGGCGCCCATGGTAAACACAAAATAAATTTATAAGCAATAATTTATATTCAGAGGCTGCGGAACGAATTTGAAAGTGTGGGAGGGGCACTTTTTTCTGAAAAATGGGCCCTTTACCTCAGTGGCATAATGAGCAAAATTTATGGGATAGGGAGGGGCTGGGTATAAAAGTAGTATTTTAATTTACTAATATGATGTTCAATATATTGATTTTTGACAGATTAAAAATGCCCCTTTTTAAAAGAAAAATGTACATTTTGGAGTTTAAGCAACATTTAAAGTTTAAGCAACATTACAGTTTTATTAAGAAAGGGTTCTTTTTAGTAAAAAAAAATGCCCCTTTTTACAAAAAATTGTCCGTGGGCCTTTCAAGAAGTCTAAAAGTTTTTTTTTAAATAATATGGAAAGTGTCCCTTGTAGCCAAGAAAAAATGACACTTTTAGTAACGAAAAAGGGCAATTTTTTTTTTTTTTTTTTTGGCAGCATTCGGTCATCCAGAACGTCATCATGTAACGGTCACAGGGGTACGGTTATTGGTCAATATTGTCGATCTTGCATCTTTTCTCTCTCTTTTTGTTTTCCTTTCCCTTTGTTTTGTTTTTTGTTTTTTGCTGGGGGATGGGGGCCACACCTGTCTACGAGTTATTTGGTCTAATCTGAATTTTATGTAATACATACTTGATCTAATTGTCACTTGGTCTTTTGATCATTTCAGGCGTGGATCCAGGGGCCCAGCGGGAAAGCCCTCCACCCCTAGCAAAAAAAAAAAAAAAAAAAAAAAAAGAGGAAAATGGTAGGAAAAAAAAAATAGATTGCCGACGCGACTGATCAATCTAACCCCCCTCCCATGGCCGTTACATGATGACCTTGTTGATGCGCGAAGGCCGAGAAATTTTATACACCCTCATGTTATGCAAGTTTCTAATGAATATTGTTTTTATTGTATTTTTTGTAAACATTTCGTTTTCGAGCAGTTTTTTAATTCATTCTGATAAAAACGCGAACATAATAATCCGCTTATGTGTTTTGTTTTAGTTTAGTTTTGTTTTGTTTTTGTGTGTGTGTGTGTGTGTGTGTGTGTGTGTGTGTGTGGTGTGTGTGTGTTTTCCAAGCTCAGGTTCCCCCTTCCCATGATCAGCCTCTTTTCTGACAAAAACACTACACGGCCCTCCCAAATTTAATTTCCTACCCGAACGCTAGGCTTTCCTAATTTGTATACAGTTATTTCTAAAGTGGATGCCCCAAAACGAATTTGAATTCACAAGAAGGCGGGAATTTTACGAATGGACGAATTTGAGCGAACACTGACGAATGCGACTGCTCACAACAGTAAATTCGTCGGCGCAATTTGCAATTGGATTGAACGGTGTTTAATTTTGGCTACACATAAACGAATTTCATTGCAGATCTTTAATCGCGATCACATTCCAAACGAAAGCGCTCGATAGAAATGTCAAATTGATCGGAGATAGTTTAAACTTGACCGGGAAAACCTATAGTATAGCGAACGCACAGGTTTGTTATATATTCACATTTTATGAGAGAATAATAAAACAGATTACTGTATCATAGTCTTTTTTTAGTGAGCGAAAGAGAGAGAGAGAGACACACACACACACACACACACACATACAGAGAGAGAGAGAGAGTAACGATAGAGATGAATAGGAAATGGAAAGGAACATATAAGTTTACTATCTTAGTGAGATGTGAGACTTGCCCGGGACTGGTTGCCCATAGCGATCAGAGATAGAATCTGATAGATAGAGAGAGAGAGAGAGAGAGCGAGAGAGAGAGAGTGAGGAGGGGGGGGGATGATAGAGATGAATAGGAAAGGGAAAGGAAGCAACATAAGTTTACTATCTTAGGTAGATGTGGTGAGACTCGTTCAGGACTGGTGGCCCATACCAATAAGAGATAGAATCTGAGAGAGAGAGAGAGAGAGTGAAAGAGAGAGATGAATACGAAAGGGAAAGGAACAACATAATTTTACCACCATCTTAGGTAGATGCGAGACTCATCGCGTCTGGGACATAGCGACAAGAGATAGAGTCCGATAGAGAGCGGGGGATGGTGTGGAAAGGGTGTGTGTGTGTGTGTGTGTGTGTGTATGTGTGCGCGTGCGTGTCAGGAATTGGGATGGTGAAAAGAAAACCTCAATATTTCACTATCTAAGGTAGATGTGACATTGGTCCGGGAGTCGAAAAAACATCAACGTCCTATCTTTGGTAGATGCAAGATTGTCCCGGAGTCGGTTTCCACCACAGACCAGAGAGATGGAAGGAGGGAGGGAGAAAGAGAGAGAGAGAGAGAGAGAGAAGTGAGAATGTATAATTGTATAATTTGTATAAAATTGTATAATGTCTGGAGAGGGGGGGGGGGGGGTGAATAGGGGAGTAAAATACATCAACGTTCTATATTGGGTAGATGTGAGATTGGTCCCGGAGTCGGTTTCCCCTACAGACCAGAGAGAGGGAGGGATGGAGGAAGAGAGAAATAGGGGGAGGAGGGAGGGAGGGGATGCGAATTGAATGATTGTATATGTCTGGAGAGAAGGGGGTGAATAGGAGAGTACAATACATAAACGTTTTATCTTGGTTAAATGTGAGATTGGTCCCAGTGTCTGTTGCCCCCAACGACAAGAATTTTATAGAGATGGAAGGAGGGGGTGTAAAACCACTGAGGCATGCATTTACAAAGTGTATTGAAGTTCTATGCACGACTATTTGATTGATTGTTCCTACTCGTATTTGGCTCTTTCTCTTAATATCTCTCCCATTCTCTCACCCTGTTCCCCGTGGTCTTTCTCTTTACCCAACCCTCCTATTACCCCTCGCTATCTTCGTATTCTCACTCTCTCTTAACCATAATTTCACTGGGAGTGGAGGCTTTCGAAGACCCCCTCTACATTTTCCGCGACCATTCCGCCACGAGAAGTTTTTTCACCCTACTCATCGCCGACTTTCTACTTTAGAGTCTCGCGCATCTTTAAAACCATGTTCTCAAAAATCAAGGAAATTGGCGCAAAAACATGATTTTGTGTATCAAGTCAATGTAATTGGAGTTTTCTCACCTTATTCATAAAGATATGATTATTTCAGATATGATTATTTCACTTTCATTGGCTAGAATTCATTCATGTTAGCATAATTGTGCTTCAAAAAAGGTTCTGCGATATAAATTTGGCGGAAAAATGAAACATGAAAAGCAAAAGGTCGAAAAAAGAAATAAAGCATTTCGTAAAACAATAATTAATTTTGATACTGAAATTTTTTAAACACGATTTTTAGGAATGCTGCAAAGAATACTTATATAAAAAAATTAGCTTTATATGAACCTCAGTTAGAACAGTAAGTTAAACCGTACACGTATGTTCGTTCCTGATTCTTCATGTTCTTAGAGATACCCCCTATCACTTTTGGATGGGAAGCCGTTTCAAAATTGCCCCTTATTACAGGCCTTTGTTAGGGAAGCTACATCAAAATTACCCCCCCCCCCCCCCCCCCACCATTACAGGCTTTTGGAGGGGAAGCTACCTTTTCACAGGCTTTCAGACCATATTCGGGACTTCGGAAAAATGCTAAAAGACACCTATTTCAATGCTTGTTCGGGATATTCCCGCTACCTGAGCTCCAAAAATATACCCCTTTTCCCGAGAAGTCGGGAACGAGCATACGTGTAGAGTTGACGAATTGGGTGGTCACATAACATGATTAAACGTCTTCTCCCCCTCTTCTTGCCTTTCTATTTCTCTCAATATATCACCCATTCTCCCGCCCTCTTCTGCATAGTTCTTCTTCCATCTCTTTCTTCCTATCCCTCCCTTATATTACTCATTGATCAAGTGTTTTCGTTCATATGCTATAAATCGATTTGATTCATTCTTTCCCATATCACAGTCCTTCTACTTACCCATTTCACCCTCCCCACCCTCTCTCTCTCTCTCTCTCTCTCTCTCTCTCTCTCTCTCTCTCTATCTATCTATCTATCTATCTATCTTACCCCTGCTATATGCCATCTACCTTAATTGTTCTTCTCGTTGCTCTTTTCCATCACGATACGTTTGGAGACCAGATTGGTTCTGGTCGATTCATAAATAATAATCTTTACTCTTGCTTCATGTGTGTTTCATCATTAATATGAATTCAATTGTAATACAACAATAACTGTATGGTGATTGAGATGCATCCCTTTCCCGAAAAGACATTTTGATTAAAATGATAAATAGGTCAAACATTACAAAGAAACCCACTTTTTTGATGGATTAATTAGCCATAGATGTACATATTTTTGAAGTGCGGATTATAATATACTTTAACGACAGCGTGAAGTCATAACGATAATATTACACAGTGGCAGAGGTTCATGCTATTAAGTCAGTCAACGAGTACAGCTGCTATAAATACCAATAGAAAGGTCAATTGCGTTTAAAGGACAAATTGCATAAATTGATTCTTTCCACATTTCGCATCTGACATAAACCTGCGAGGTTTTTAAATCATGCACCGTTTAAAATACATTACGTTATTATCCTGAATAATAATTTATATAATAATACTGCGTAAGGATTTAGCATTGCACAATTCATGACTTCATCATGCTATATATGGGCCCAATCTTTCTTCTGACTGTCCTCTTGGCACTGTGTTTCAGGATCCCTAAAGGTCTTCCAGGTCCCAATAAGAACTGTCGTCCTCTTGAATCCGTGCATGTTGAAGGCTTTCCGCAACCTACACGCATCACGTTTGCTTCCCCCTACAATAAACCCACCAGCATGCATCAATGTGATCCCAGCGCGGTAGGCCAGAATCCCTGCATAGGCATCATCAATAGGGATCAACCTTGTAGTCTCTGACATAGAGGACATCTTCTGCACCGCAGCAGCAGACATGATGTATCCGCCACCGGAAAAGTACGGTAGGAAGTACTTGAAAGGATAGACCTCCCTGCGGACCTGGTACTTGGAGGATGTTCTAATGGCGGGACTCATCGTCATCAGGTTTCCCATAAATAGATTCTGCGATTTGAATACTGGCAGTTGGTCTAGGTAACCAGTCACATGCTCGAAGTTGACCAACATATCATCGTCTCCTTTATAGATGAACTTGGCAGATGGACACTCACTGGACACCCAACGCAGCCCGAGGATTACCTTCAAGGTTAGATTATGGAAGGATTCTCCAAAATTTGCCTGAAGGATATCTCCAAATTTATCGGATTCATCCTGAATAAGGTCATTGGTCCTTTGTGTATCCATAGATGCTTTCCCAAGAATGAAAAGTACACGTACTTTCATTGCAGTAGTGTATTTGGGATCGCCCCATGTCACACGTATGGCATTCCTCAGGTTGAAGTTTTGAGGATGAGTGCTAACTAACGCTATCAATGTCAGATCTCTGCCGTCGCAAAACTTATGAGGTTCATGAATCAACTGGAAGATCTCGTTGAAATATTGACGATGATCAACATCTTTTGTCCACCAGGTTATTTCAGTGGCGTTTGGTACTGGGTTAGGACAGTAGTCCATATTGTCTGTGTGGTTTCGCCATGCACCAAGCATAAGCTTGGGTGTGTTGAAGTCGCCTAGCGTCAGGGTGTCCCTCAGGTCACAATAGTTCGCTTCTCCACCCGACTTGTGGAACTCTTCGTGATACCGTGGTGCAGCCTGGAGTTGACTTGAGACTATACCTATCATAACATCACTGGCCGGGAATACATTCTTTTCTCTGTTGAAGTGTACAGCTTTAGGATGCACTTGCCGGATGAAAGGTACGGACATTACAAAGCCCGCCCCTCCTACACAATAATTTGGGTATGTCTCTTTATTGAACACCGACTCTGATACATAATTCCACTTAAGTGGGTCTCGCTCCACTTTGGCAAGTTTCTTGACCCTTCCCAGAGAGAACGTTCTAAATGGTTTGGGGGTTACCAGCTTAAGCCGTGCTACCACGTGATGAAAGTTAACGAACAGCTCATCATGAGCGAAGAGCACGAATTTAGCATAGGTGCAGTAGTTAAGTGTCCATCCCATCATAGAGAGAAACACTTTAGAAGATGGTCTGAAAGAACTTTGAGAATCCCCGGCAACACTATGGATGATGTCATCGTACTTGGCTGCTTCTTTCTTCAGATCTTTCATCACCTCTGGTCGCGGACTGATACCAGGTGTAACGAACATGACAACCACGTGCGCACCAGCACCCTCGGATGCGTTTCTCGCCCAGGTCGCTCGTATCGCCTGTCGTTGCTCGAAGTGAGGTGGTAGCGAGTGCACCAGGGCAAGAAGAAAGATTCCTCTACCGTTGTCCGGACATCCTCCAGCTGGCATTACATCGAAGTTTTGAGATACTTCCGCCGCCGGTACCCCCTCGACATCAATCTCCATCCCATCATTGAATTCATCCCGTCTCTTCCGCGCCATCTCTTCACCTTCCTCCACCATCTTCCGGCGCTCATCCTCCCCGTCGTCATGGAAACCATCAAAGCTTACATTGCTCGCGATAACGATTCTTGGAGCCACCGTGTACCCCTTTCTGATGATGTTATAACCTAGATGGAACCGTTGATCGGGTGAGTCGCCCTCAGGGGTTAAGTAAACCAAGACAAGGAGGATTCGGAAACAAGCGATCAGACAGCAGGCTGCTAGTATGGTCTTTATCAGTCCGTCCCCCATGGTGTCTGTGTCATCTGTTGATTACCATCGGCTTTATGTCATTTATATTTGGCATTGCTACTAGGGTAGTTGTTTCCCTCGTCTTGTCCTGGAGAAATAAAAGAAATAATATGACATGTAAAAGTATTTTACTTTAATGAAGGTATTGATCAATAACAAAGCGCTAACGTCATAATCGCCCGTCGTCTCTGTTACTAGTTCCAAGCATTAAAGCCCTGCATGAGGTTTAGCCTGAATACGGTCCAGCAACGGGCTGGATTTGGGCACACTTATACGGACAGATTTTGGTATGGTGAAAAAGAGTTCAACACTAAACTGTTCAGAACCGTCACAACTCTATACACCATTTTTGTAATCAGGATAATGTTTGCTTTCTATATGGTGAAATAAAATTAACCTGAAGTTTCATTATTTCAGATTACTTTGTTATTTTAATGGTTAGAGTTCGCGGATGGCTTTCACTAACTTGTGACAGAGTCACAACGTAATTATGGTGTAATTTCTCTGTTCAGGGCTGTGTTTCACAACGTCGTTCGTATGTTCCGAATGGCTTTACGAACTGCTGGTGATTGTGCCAAAAGATTAAAGCTTGGTGATGTACTATTTTCCTTTCTTTTTTGTAGGCGACATGTAAGATTGACGTTCGATCGGTCTTTGTCCATATAATAACTAGTTGTGTCTCCCAGAAAAGCTGTACTTCATAATTATCGAAGATCAAAGATAACAGTAGTTTGGGTATGAAGGGCGTGTAACCACCCCTCCCTCAATTAGTGACCGTCGAGAAAGAGAGAGAAAGAGGGGAAAAAAAGTGGAAAGGTGGAGAGTAATCATGATGATTAACATAATTTATGTTTACAATGAATATTAAACCCATTTAACAATTAAAACTAATATGCTTACCTCGGAAGGTATAGTGTTCACTGCAGTTGTAGTAGAGAAATCCAGGCTGGTATAATCAATCACATAGTAACCTGCAATCAAATGATAGATGGTGACTGTGAGAGCACGATAATTGCCAAATATCTTGATAAAAAATCGTCACATGCGACACTAACTACAGCGCATCTTCTTCGAATTATGAAGCTTTGTCACGTTTATATGTGTTCCATACGTATACGTTCAATCATGAATATCATATTCACTGAGATTTAGACGCGCATACTAGTAATACAACATTTTATCTACCGATAATCAATATTTGTCTATAGTAACAAACCATTAGTTCATCGTCCGGGATTCGCATTTTATCTTTGTTTACCTGGTTGTAATTTTCCAAGCAGTTGTTTGTTCTTTTGCCATTCAAATTGACAGTCCAACACAGATACAGACGGATATTCAGTGGAGGATCCAGTCAGAGCACAGTGGGACGAAACCCCCTATTTTTAAATTTTGGATCAGTAATAATAGCCTACACTTTAGATTCACCCGTGTATTTTCACGCCAAAGAGCCTTTTTGGCATAAGGGTTAGATTGCAATCACTTTTCAAACAAGACACGAGATCTGAAAATTCTGGTATCATTACAAAAACAAACAAATTATTAATTTGCCAAAGGTCAAAGTGGAACTTCCAATTACAAAGTTCATTCATGCCTTGAATTACGGAGGTGCATAATAAATTAACATCGTGATATTAGAATGAACGTAATATATTAAAAAGAGTAATATAAAGGCTTTAACAGTAACAATTAATATAATAATCAGAAAACATTTGATGAATTATCTTACAGGGAGACTGTAGCTATTACAATGCAATCCTGGTATGAATTTTATTCTATCAGCTTTGGATGGATTTATTTCACAGTCAAGACACATTGAATTCGCCACTTCATTTCCACCCGATTTCCACTAATGACACTGACGATACTGCCGACACACCCATTATTGTCGCTGTCACCTCATTCTCCAGACGTCTGTCCAGAGACCAGCCTTTAACGTCACCATCCTGGGTTTCGAACCTTGTCCTTTTAAACTCAGACCCAGTTTTTAGTCAGAAATTGACCACTACACCAACATGCATGATATAGAATATAATTACTACGCCTATATAATTTTTTGTCTGTGGTATAATGCCTAGAATCTATTTTCATCACCTTACCGATATCAACAAGCCATTAATTACTTTGATGTTCAACGAAGAAACATGTTTACCATTTTTTTTTCATATTTCAGATGATGATACATCACATTTCAAATCAAATTAATTTCCGTCTTTTCCACCAAGCGACATGGATTCATTATTATTTGCCATACCTTTAAATCCCATCGCCGCATACACATAAAAGCGTAGGCCTACCGAGTTACTCGAGTCATTCCGAAGAATCTTTATCTTACCGCCTGGACATAATGTCGTAAAGTCAACGTTATTCTGGTTTGCCAGCATGTTTACCCTAATATTTTTTTAATCATCATAAGTAAGATAAGTATACTTACCACGTTTAACTTAATGACGATGCATGACTATCCAACACGTATAGCAAGTTGATAATACAGACTTTCTTACACTATGAGAATCGTAAAGAAAACACTTTCAAGACGAATACGTGTACAATATTCGTTCCGATCAATAAACACCGTCGTTTGTAAATTGTAATTTAAATAACAATAACCGCGGGATAAGAAGCCTTTTGTCAAGCCGAGTTGTTTATAAAGGTGGTATCTTACTTGAGGAGACGTCTCTGAGACGGGAAAAGATTATATTGGATTTTCCAGCGACGTCGCATGAGTAGCATGAGTCGCGGGAAAATGTTTATATTTATGACATTTTAAAGTCAGCATTATTTCCCAGATATCATGGATATAAGACCCATCTTCCTGTTCCTTACGGTGGGTGGGTGGCTTTGGTGCTCTTGTCTGAATAATTTTGCTACCAATTTCTTCGAGAAATGAAATATATCTCAAAAATTCGAAATCTATTTTAAGTAAATATATATATTTCTAATCACCATATAATAAGCATTATTATAATGGGTCTCCACACCTCCTTCGTATGTATAAACTAGAGAACCAGGGGCCGCGGAGCCGAGGGGGACTTTTAAAGTATACACACGGAGAAAATACACAATATTTGCTAATAATGGCCAAATTGCATGTTGCTGAATAGATTTTCCTTTGTTTATACGATTGACATGGTGAAAATGACTTGAATCTCTCAGAAATAGCTGTAAATGGTTTTTAGTGTTTTTGTTTAATCCGCCCCCAAATGGGCCGCTCGGCGTGCGGAGGAGCTCCTATCTTGTGACGTCACACCTTGGACAGCTCGAACAACAGCTAGCCAGCTGATCTGAGCTTGCGCGTGCAGCTTGATGCGCATGTGCATGCAATGCATGCATGTATAACACGTATGTTCATGATCGATCATAGCGGCAAGACTGAGCGGGTCGCCATCTTGTAAAGAATCAATGCACCTGAACAATGCCATGAACAACTGAACAATGCCATTACATGAACAATGCCGCAAGCGCATGCCTAACCCTAATGAATATTCATGAAGCATAGTCCCACGCTATGTATTTTGTGTATGTACTTAAACGACGATTTACAAGAAAGCACACAAAATACATGTTTGCCAAATATCACAGAAACATCGTAGATATACTTTTAAATAAGATACAAGATACAAGGTAGCCACAGAAATTCAGAGAAGACGACGAACTGGGTTGAAAGTTAGATGTTCCAAAAAATCAAATTATGATAGTAGGCTTGCTTCAATTTCATAAACCATCAAATTAGTTTGTAATTGCCTTTGGAGCCTGATTACCTAAATTGTTTATATCGATGGAAGATTAAAGGGAAAACGTCACCAAATTCGTAAGAAGAACATTTTAAATCTCATTAGATATTTTACTGATTTTTTTTTTTTAATCAGCCTTGGAGTGAGACGACCTCGCATGACCTTGTTAGCATAATGATACATTGTCCCACATGATGTATTTTGTGTATGTACTTAAACGACGAATTACCAAAAAGCACACTAAATACATCTCTACCAAATATCACAGCAACATCGCATTATACTATCACATTAGATCCAAGATACAAGATAGTCACATAAATTCAGAGAAGACGACAAATTGATGAAAGTTAAAATCAAATTATGATAGTAGCCTTGCTTCAATTACGTTAATCATTAAATGAGTTTTTAATTGCCTTTGGAGCCTGATTACCAAAATTGTTTATTCAGATGGACATTTTAGGAGATAACACGACCAAATGCGTAAGTAGCACATTTAAAATCTCAATAGATATTTTACTGAAAGTTTTAAGAAATTTTTTCAACCTTGGAGAAAGACAAAAAGAGAAAATAATCAGCGGCCTCTTGCGCCCATGCCTATATATCTGTCAACATGGCCCCGCCTTCAGTTCCCCCATTGGTTGTACATATCATAAACATACGTGATAAACGTAAACACATAGCTCGCACTGTACTATTAAGCTTGCTATAGCTGCTGTGTTTCGGATTAATATGGCTCTTTTATCACAACTGATTACACCATTGGACAAATCATAAAGGGTTGTATATCCTTAGAATATTGTGTTTTGAGATATTGTTAACGATTGTGATTATTTTGTAGATCTGAACTTGCCGCGATAGATTTTTGAAGAGTTTGCAATCATGGTAAAAGCACGATTGCCTTGCTCATCTCTCACCGAGGGGCCGTCAACGGTGCGGCCCGTTGGTTGTTGGTGAAGCGTTTAATTTGCCCATTGACATTCGGAGATATAATGCTTAAAATTCCAGGTAAATTTTTAGTGACTTCATTCTTAAGAAGACTTATTCTGTGTTGAATCTATATTGATTTTAATATGATTGTTTCTTTATAATCTGAATCCTCCAAATATAATCATTCCACCGTCATGACTTTCCCAACTAACTTACACGGATTAACACTACCATCATTAGTTTGACAATGGTCATGTCACATTTCCTCCAAAATTCCTTATTTATCGAAATTCAATGGCTGAAAGACCAGAAACGTCCATAAAATAAAATCAATACATATTGAAGAGACAGAATATTTAAGAATCAATTATGTAAGCATTGATTTGCTGGCAATATTTACGGTCTACTAATTTAGTTTTGCTTAATTCTTACACACGCAGCGGGATACCAGTCCGCCCGGAGCGGATGGAATATACAGTCGTCTCTCGTAAGACTGCTGCTTTTATCACGAATGCAAAATCTGTCAAATCCATTGCCACAAGGTCGAATCTACAAAATAATGTTATTTCATTCTGAACAATATCTAAAACCATGAAAAAAGGTTCACATATACTGTAACTGAAGAACTAAGGAGCTATTCCATCCGACAGTTTGGACGAATTGTTGTTATAGAGAACGGATGAAAGTATCTCGGGATCTGCATAATAATATAAAGACTTACACAACCAAATGAACAATTTCAAGATTATATAGGATAACTGGTTATAATAATTTGTCATAAAAAAAACAAAACTAAAAGTGTGATTTGAACAGTCCATAATGAAAACAAAACTAAAAACAAAAAAGCAGGTATTCTGTACAGAATCAGACATTATGTATCGAAAAAGATATTGGTTATGTTATACAATGCATTTATTTTACCGCACATTACTTATGGATTAGAAGTCTGGGGAGCTGCAAACAAAACATTCCTTAGTCGAATTTTGGTCATACAAAAGAGGATTACTCGTGTTATATTATTCAAATCCTTCAATCATCACTCAGCTCCTTTGTTTTCTGAGTTATCGATTCTAGATGTTTTTAAGCAATATCGTCTCATGATTGCAACATTCGTGCATGATTTGTTGAATAACAAACTTCCTCATCGTTTCATTGATTATTTCTCATTTGTTAAACACCCTTACGAGAGACAAGAAGCAACGAAAATAAGAATATAACACTCATCAAAGTAAGGACAAATCTTGGAAAACAGTCTGTTTCGTATTCAGGTGCTGTCATATGGAACGCTCTTCCAAATGATATTAGAAAAATTAAATCACGGAAATCTTTTAGACAATCATATAAGGCAATTCTTCTTGTAGAGTATATTCATATTTAATTAATTTCGTATGTAAATAGTGTAAATACTGTAAAATACGATGTAATAATTTGTACATATGTTATAAATATGATGTAATAATTTGTACATATGTTTTACTTTATGTAAATGTATATAGAATCACAGTAAGCAAACTAGACGGGGCCAACCTAGACTAGCTTTAGCTATTTTGTTGGCTCCATTTACCAAATGCATATTTATATTGAATTCTGTTTATGTATATTTTTTGCAATGTTGGTAATAAATAAATACAATACAATACAATACAATACAATACAAAACAATGTCACTTTTTTTCTTTTTTTTTTCTCTCTCGTGCTGAGGATAGGCCTATTTTAATTATATTTTAATATAATGAAAAAGAATACATTATTGGAACGGAATAACTTAAATATATAGACAAAATTATGATAGAGGAAGAGTCGGCGAGATATATCATTTGACCGGTTAGTCAGGGCCTGGGGTGAAGCATGAGATAAAAAGAGAGAAAGAAAGTTTTGAAGAATCACAATGTGCAATGTACGCAATATAGCACAGTACAGGATACGTGCATACAGTGGACACAGTACGGGTGCCCACGCTGTGACGTCATACTCTCGACGCCCTTACCTTGCGGGGTACCGCTGCAAGCCTGAAAATGGGGGCCCTTCTTTGAAAGGTGATAACTCCCGATCTAAAAGAGGTATTGACAAGGGGTTTAGATATTCTGAATCAGTAAAGATTATCCGTTGCAGTGGTATGAGTTTGGTTGCAATTAAAAGCAGTTTTGACTCTCCAGTTGTCTAACGTGTACAAAAACGCCTAAGGCCACATGTCATGAGTTGGGTGGAAAATGCGTTACATGTCCAAAAAATTGTAGAAATGTACATTGTCACAATCAAACATCTCTAGTTTCTTAGTAGTAAGTCAGACATGTATAAAAGTATATATATATTGAAAGCAGAGATTGAAAGGAGGATGATTAACATATTTTTGTGCCTGTATAAGGTGTGTCATAAAAGCTACACAGAGTGTTACAGGAAAAAATGGTTTGAAAAACTTCGCAATTTTACCGGCGAATAATTTCTTAATCTTTTCACCAAATGAAATGTATCATCGTGGATTGTGTAAATAAGACGCTATGCTTCTAAAAAATATAAACTTGTAATACAAAATGATTTTTTTTCTAACCGCGCTACAGGGTGTTAAAGAAGAAGAAAAATTAGTGCAAAAAGGGCAGAAATCCTGTCGTTTACTCTTGGATTACAACTCAAACAAAATTTATTGCAAGTAATATGTTTCCACTTAATTGTGTTTTTTTCTTACATGCAAAGAAAATGGCGAAAAAATGACAATTATTGTTATAAAATTGCATGTGACAATTTTATATGCCTGCAATCCATCGTCTATGAGGATGTGTGCATTAAGTTTGTTTTAATTGATTAATTAATTGATTAAATTATATACTTTTGAAAAATCTTCTTCACATTTATCTAGAACCACATAAATTCCCAAGAGAATGATATATCATTCAACCCATAAGACCAATTGGCTGCAAAGATATAACGCAGCAAACAATAAGAAAGTAACAAAAATAGGAATTCCCTATGCTTTAACACGTGCCTCCACCGTAGGATCCTCCACCGTAGGATCCTCCACCCCTTACCCTACTCCACTAAAAGTATCTTTGTATTAAAACTATGAGCATAACGAAGCTGAAAACTTCACAGACATGCAGCCTGATGAATTATCTACAATATGAATTATTGCACAGCTTATGACTGTACATCATATTCATGCTATGTGAAAAAATGTGATAATTTTCCCTCCAAAATGTAACGCCTCCACCCTTTTACAATACCCCAACTTGTGACACATGGCCCTAAATGATCATAGATATGTACTTTTTTAAAGCCTGTTCAGCCTCCCCCCTCCCCCCGCCCACACTCTTTTGGCTCAGCTAGTCCCTCCAATTTCAAAATCGTTCCGCGACCCCTGAGAACATAATGAAACGAGAGGGAAGGGCTGACACTCAAATTTTTCCGACAAATTCTGCTCAAGTTACCAATGCGTCTATACTATACCCATTTATTCCGGACTTTTATTATGTTATTATCATAACATAGTTGTTGATCAATATTGGAACAAGCAGGAGCCGTGACTGAGGTTCTAAGCGAAGGGCATGCTAGGCCGCAAGGCGAAACTAATAGACGTGCCCCTGTTTTGGTCATTATGATAATTTCAGAAAATTCTCGACTGCACGCCCCCCCCCCCCCCCATAATTAGTTCCAAATCCTGGATCTGCCCCATGCAGGCTGCCCAAAACAACAAGTTATCAAATAAAATGAAGGCCGACATTTATGTTGCCATCATCATCATGTATGCAGTTAATGGATCAACGCCCCTGTGTGTGGATAATTGGGATAAATGCCCATTATCTGTCAGAGGAAAATATGGAAGCTCGTTTATTTGAAATGAAATATATAACTGGCATCATATTCTACTCCTTTAGATCATAATAGAGCAATGCATGGATTGAATAGTCAATTCCTCAAAAAGGAATGCTTTCAAAATCATGAAAACATATTGTGTGTATAGGCCTATACAAGGCCCTTTCAAGACGGGAAATCCAAGTAGGGCCTATATACGATATAGTGCAGAATTATCAAGACTATGATACGTAACAAAAGTTAAATGGAGATGAAAGCATTGGAATAGTCCTGTAAAAGGCATACAGAAATTAATGACGGAAGTTCAAAAATAGCTATCTATAATGTAAAAATATCATATTTAATATGCCCGGATGCGGCGTATATAGGCCCTATCTGAAAGCGAAAGTGATTTTAAGCATTATCGTAGCAACCAATAGGCTGAATTTGGAAAATCAGTCGAAAAAAAGATTGAGTTTTCAAATTTACAAAATAACGACATAAAACGATTTATAATGATGACAATTTGACCAATTTTCGATTTTTTTTTTTTTTATTGGTGGCCTAAATCTAATAAATTTAAATTTTCAGAAGTTCATATTATATTCGATTTACCTTTCATTTCATCATTGTAGAAGTTTATACTGAAGTTTTATATAAACAAAAAAAAAAAAAAAAGAGAGAGAGAGAGAGAAAGAAATACTACGGCGCTACGCTTTTAGTATTTATTTGCCCCCTATTTGACTGCCAGGGGTGGTTCAGTCCCACTGATTTTTTTTTTTTTTTTTTTTTTTTTTTTTCCTGTTATGAATGTGGGGGAACTGGTTGCTTGTGCTCTATCTCCTCTCTTATATTTTATGGAAAATCTAAATTGGCACATTATGATAAATCAAAAAGGAACCCCCAAAACAAAGGAAAAGTTTTTGGTGTAGGTACGGTATCTTACTTTAATCTTCCTATCTTCTTAACGTTACAATTTAAGCGCCCTCATGCGCTCAGATACTTCTAACGAGAAAAAAAAAATATCAAGATGGCAGCTTCCATTGATAACATTCGTAAACACTTCGAGAAGAATTCTCGGACAAAAGAACACAATGGAGTCCATTCATCCAAAGTTCATTCTGTTGCATGGAACTGTGATGGTAGAATGCTTGCTTCTGGATCATTTGATAGAAATGTCAGCGTATTTTCACTGGATAGAGATAGAATGGTGAGAGTTTAATTTATTCAATGTCGACTCGAATTACGTGGTGATGCACCTGCATGATTGTCTATGCTATTTTCGGTCAGAGACAGTATGACTGAGTATGGTAAGGTGCCCCAAGTCTGCGCAGTGCCTATGTCTGCGCACCCACGTAAATGCGCGATTTTCATAGAACAAAACGTCAAACTGACACAGAGCTACCAAGTCTCACGCATCTTGCGTGACAATCACGCAATTCGGGTCCGTCTCACGATCTCACGCAGAACACCCCATTTCTTACGCAAAATGAGAAAAAGCAGCATTATTATAGATTTTTTTACCATTTTGGAGTCTCAAAACCCTAAATATCGGCAATTTTGACGCGCATCAATCCCTGCGAGTGCGAGTGCGATGTTTTCATGCAGGCGATCGTTATATGCAAGATAGCTTACTTACTACGTGAAACATGAGTAGCGTGCGTGCGCGCCTTCTTTGTGTACAAAATACTACTGCGCGCGCGCAAATGTGGTAACGCGCGCCGCGTGCGCACTGCTTTAAAACACGATGTGAATGATCTCACGCAACTATTTTTTTTAACTTGGCATCTCTGCTGACACCAATTTTCAATCTTAACCTCAACAATCCATTTTGAAACCAAAATATGCGAAAATAATTGATTAAAAAATGAGTAGACTAGATCTACGTTAATATTGAAAAAAAAACTTCATTTAAATTAGCATAGTTAGGCCATATATAACTATACACAGCCCCGTTGCCGAAGGCGACGGGGCTGTACTTCCACCACCTCCATTTACAGCGAAATAATCAGCGATGATGAGCGATCAGAGGATTATACTGGTCAATTTAATCAATCTAATGTTAAAATTTTGTTGTAAGGTTTCTATGATGTTTCACGCGTAACAACGACTAAAAATGAAAGTATATAAGAGCTTCTTGACTTACCAAATTGAATTTTCCGTTGGCCTTGTCTCTTCTCATAGTGTTGGTGCCATCGCTGCCATTTTCTATGACGTCATTTTACTGTGCGAAGACGTATGGCGAAGACAACGCACGCACGGAGAGATATACGTTGATGGACTCAATTTTCCTGTATTTTTCTACATTATTAGTTGATTACTTCATGTGAAACATTCGCAGATGTCACCAATTAAAGGAAAAACTTCAAAGATTTGATTCAATGTGAGTATGAATTCGAATAAGGTATTTTTGACCACGAAATTTGTGGTCATGTATAGATATTTTCAAAACTTCGCCAAATATGTCTACTGGTTCGTCAGTTCCCGTCGCTTCGCGACGGGGGCTGGTCGGTTTAGGCCATATATAGATCTACACCAGATTCAATTATTAAGTACATATGTTCAATTAGATTAAAGTACAATTTAGATTCAATAATTTTGTACAGTTTATAAAATTATGGATATCGATCAATATTGATAACCAATCATAAGGAACACTGTTTACTACATCCTTATTAACAAACACTTACGAAAATATAGAAATTTGAATCATTGTAATTATTGAGAACCGTAAATTACAAAATTGATATCTTCAAGGTGATAACAAAATAACAAACACAAAAAATGAATATACATGTAGCCCTCCTCCCCCAAGAAAAAACAACAACAAATAATATGATGCGCCTTGAGCACTCTACAGAGTGGATTTGGCGCAATACAAATCAGTTTATTATTATTATTATTATATTAGTCGGTAATAAATATTTTACTATAAATGATTATAATAATTACTACAAATTGACACATTGTGAAAAAAAGTCCAGTTTAGTATTCATGACCTGACATGTGAAAACAATAAATATATTTGTATGTATAAAAATTAAAGTAATATAATTACTATATATGTAACTATTTCTGTTATTAAGCATAAACTTATTATATGTGATTAAATTGTCAGTTGAATACAGCCAGATGTACATAATGTGTTCATATTATATCAAACTCTTCACTGCTTTAACCCTATTCAGACTGGCATTTTCAAGAGGAGATTTTGACTGGGGGGGGGTCAATTTGACCCCCCCCTGAGATCTCGGCCGCGGATGGTCCGATTGCCGTGAAATTTTGCACGAACGTCGCTGCACATGTAAAGGGTGTCGCTGATATGTTTTTTTGGAAAAAAAAATTCACATATTTAATTTATGCTAATTTATGCATACTCACGTATGCAAATGAGATGCTTTTTTATTGAAATCGTTAATATTTCATTAATAAATATAGTTATGAAGCCCAAATTTTTTCTAAAAGTTGCTGAGTAGCATAGACAACAGTATTGAATTGACAAATTCAGAAATTTCAAATTAATTCTTTTGTATTCTATTGTTTTATGAATTTCTTATGTATTCTATTGTTTTTATTTCTTATGTATTTCTTTGTTTTTGTAATTTTTTATGCTTGAGAAAATGTATTTTGATCAATATAAAGACCAATTTAATTAATCAAAAGGCTCAGAAGACACAATTATCAGTGTTATAAAGCAATTTAGAAAAAAGCAGTATTTTGTACACAAACGCATGCAAAATGACGATTTTCGTTCAATTTTGGCCTGACATGCGATTACATAATGTTGCGTAACGCGACAACGGAGTGTCCAATTTTTTCGAACTTGGTGTCAAAAGTTGCGGGACACTTGAAAGAAAAAAGTCATAAAGCGCCGGGTTGCGATTTGCAGCGGTTACGCGGCAGTCGCGAATTTTGTTCAGGGGGGGTCAAATTGACCCCCCCCCAGTCTGAATAGGGTTAAACCTTATATGAATTAGAAGATGTTGTTATATAGAAATCTATCAATATTGGTAACAACTCATTCAACATGTGGAGGAACAAAGTGTTTACCTCATCCTTACTATCAGTTTTTTTGGCTAAATTTGATGTTTTTTGTTTCTCAACAGTATTCCTTATATAAACAGCTTCATTGTGGTGCATAAAACCATATTTTTTGTTTGGAAAACCTGCATAGGGGGTAACAGAATAAGGAGAAGCAATTCTCCATGAAATGCGGCAGAAGACATACGTTTGAGTGCTACATTCGACAAGCCGTAACTCCATAACGAAACATCCAATTTCAATTATCTTTTCAGCAATGGATTTGTCTTATCAAGACCTTCAATATGATGTATGGTTTGCCTATATTTAATTTAAAAAATTTTTTTGGTGTAACATAGCTTAACAATGTTTATTTTTTACACAATTTTAAGATTGGCTTGTCAATTAAATTTATGTAGCATTAATCAGGGAAGGTGATACCTTCCCTGCGCCTGCATTAATATTAGCAAAACTAGAAAGTGCCCATGTCTGCACCAGTGCACCTAACTCATCGTGCACGCAGTTCAAGCGCAGTTAAGTTTTTGAATTTTCATTTTGACAATAGTTATTGTTCAGGGTATCAAATAAAAATTGCAGAAAATAATTAATTAATTAATTATTTTCAAAAGTTTTTTTGTATTAAAATGGATTGTTGAGGTTAATAATGTAGTCACAATGGTGAGACCGACCCCGAACCGACACCAGACCGATCCAAAAAATTACATTGCCGTGAATGGCAAGCTAATGGTCGGTTTGGAGTTGGGCTCGCTGATGTGACTACGGTGTAAGATGGAAAGTTGAAGTTAGGTGGATGTTTTGTTCTGTCTAAATTGTGCATATTTACGTGGGTGCCCATGCCCAGACATTGGGCCGTATGCATAAAAAGTAGCAATTGCTTCAAGCACAAGCAATTGCTTGTCAAGCAAAAGATCAAGCTCAAGCAATTGCTTAAATCCATAACATTTTGCTTGTGCTCAAACCTTTTGCTTGCCTCCTGCAAGCAATTGCTTACGATCTCAACAATAGCGACGTCACGCCGGTGCGAACATCATTCATGGGAGAACAAAGGCGGGTTTCGCATACTAGTAGTGTATTCAAATGTCGTGCGTGTGGGGTAGCCTTTCCTGACATGGCAGTATAACATTCCGGGATGACATATTTCAGAAAAAAATGAAAAAAAAAATACCGATACATGCACACACACGCGCACACCATAATTATTCTACTCCTGTACAACTTTGGTTTTTCTCTAACGAGCATAAACATGATGCACAAACGCGAATGTCCCGATTAAGCAAGAGCTCAAGCTGCTATGACGGAGCTTGAAAAAACGGAAGCAATTGCTTATAAGAACAAGCAAAAGGTTAGTTTTATGCATACGTTTTTAAGCAATTGCTTGCAGACATCAAGCAATTGCTTGTGCTTGCTAGCAAAAGCATTTGCTTGCAAGCAATTGCTTATGTTTATGCATACGGATTCAAGTAAAAGGCTAGCACAAGCAATTGCTACTTTTTATGCATACGGCCCATTGGCACTGCTACTCTTACCGTAAATTGTAACTCTAGTCTTGATCAGGCAAAACCCGAATGGCTGATTTTGGAAATCTTCCGATATCGGCAGTTCCCAGTTACTAGATCTATATGCCGTAGAACAGTCCCACGCTTCAGAATTAGGAAGTGTATGATTGATGGGTAGGTACTAAATATCTGGAAAATTTTTAAGATAGAGTCTATATGGCCTCTTCTCCCAAAGAGGCAAAAATAGATAAATCAGTAGAAAATGATGAAATATTGACAATTGATAAAAGAATTGTGTCATTGTTAGCAAGCGGTTGCCAAATGGGGAAAAAGTACAAAAAACTTATGAATTTGGGTCTGATTTGTAATAAAATTTGGGTTCAAACAATAATATATTTCCCATGAATTTGGATGAATTCTTTTACATTATACCAGTTTCTGGTCTCGATTCCTAGAGTGCAAAATAGAATATAATTTCACAAGGATTGTTCTAATAATTCTGTTTATTTTTCATCTATTCCAGACCAGAGAAGCAACGTATAAGGGTCATGTAGGCAGTGTGGATCAGTTATGTTGGCATCCTAGAAATCCAGATGTTTTTGTGACTGCCTCAGGAGATAAGACTATCAGGATATGGGATACCAGGTCTGCAAAGTCTGTAGCAACAATATCCACAAAAGGTATGGTAGGGGGTCGTAAAGCTCTGGGGATCTTAAGATGCAATTGAATACATGCAACATTGTACAGTGCATCCCAGAAAAAAGTAAACCCAACTTTGAGAGCCTCATATTAAAATTTCATAGATTGTGTGACCTTGATATTTGATATTTATTTCATAATAAAGAGTAACTCATATTCTATTCAATGATACCGAATTTATACCTGTGTTGTTGACTAAGCACTTGGGCTTAAGAAACAAGCATTGAAATTGGCTTGTACCAAGTTTGGGCAAAAGCAGCCCTTGCATTTCAATAGTCCAAATAATCCTTTGTCCCTTAAAGACTTAACCCTAATCAGACTGGGGTGTTTTGGTAGCTGTCAAGACTGGGGGGGGGCCATGATGGCCCCCCCCTAAGATCTCGGCCGCCGATCGCGCGACCGCGTCGAAAATTTGCACGATGGTAGTGAGCCATGTAATCTACAAGACTGCGCTGTTAATTTTTCCAAAATAATATGAATTTTTTTTATATGAATTAATTATGCTAATTTATGCATGAAATCATACTTTTTGCTCTAATTGAAAAAATAAAGCTCCTAGAATGCTAATTTTGTGTATTATTATTCCTTATAGCATTCCTAACAATTGTACTAGAAAAAAATTCTTGTTTCAAAATTAATTTCTTATGTATTTTATTGTTTTATGAATTTCTTATGTATTTCTCTGTTTTTTCGACCTTTTGTTTTTCTTTTTTTTTTATGCAAAAATCATTTAAGAACCATTTTTAGGCATAAATATGCTAAAATAAATTGATTTCAGCCAATGAAAATGAAAATAATCATATCTTTATGAATTAGGTGAGAAAACTCAATTTGCATTGACTTTGTACACAAAATCACGTTTTTGAGCCATTTTCGGTCTGACGGATATTTTTGAAAATCGTGCAGCGTCGTAACGGTACGACCGATTTTTGCGAAAATGGTTTCAAAAGATGCGCGAGACTTGAAAGTAAAAAGTCAGCAAGCGGCGCGATCAGAAAATTTCGTGCGGCGGAGTGGTCGCGGAAAATGTCGAGGGGGGGGGCCATGATGGCCCCCCCCCAGTCTGATTAGGGTTAAGAAGGCTGACCTCACACAAAGAATGAATGATCAGAAAGCTAGGGTTGCTTCTGAAAACACTTGGTACTTTGTGTTATTGACCAAAGTTTTTAAGAACTCGAGTGCTCAGTCATCCATGACAGTACAGGGATAATTTTAGCGTCACCATATAGAATATAGAAGTTACTCTTTGTCAGGATATAAAAATTAATGACACATAAGTTCTACAATTTTTATACGAGGCTCTCAAAGTTGGGTTTACTTTTATGTTGGACTCACTGTATGGAGCCTAAAGTATGTATTCACTTAATTTATAGTAGTCGTAATTACAAAGAAGAGCTGAATATCAAAGGCAAAAATTTAACCTTGTTTTACGGCCAAAGCAGGAACAAGTTGTCAATAGATGGTATGTTATAAATCTTTATCATACAAATGTATGATTATTTACCAATAAATTGTGAAGGAAATGAATTACTACAAGTAGAAGTCAAACTTTAAATTGAGTGCATAGCTTTAGGACTCGTTATGTAGGATAAAAACAGAAGAGAAGGTCATTATCCTGTGGCCAGTTTTATAATTGTGAGATTTATGCCATATGGAGCATCAGTTTGAATAAAAACTGGGGGGAAAATGGTATGTATTCTGCATTTCAAATATACAATGATCACAGTCCATCAGTTTGTTTTCAAGATTGTCAAAAGTATTTGGGGAAAAACTTAGACTTTCTTGAACTCGTGAGCTTTTGTCCAAGTCCCCTCGATTTAGGATTTTTACTTGATAGAGATTTAGATGAAAACAAAATTTCATTTAAATAAGACTCGATTCAAGAATAAAGCTTTTATAAAGCCACCAGCTTTAGGAATAAATTGTCAAATATTGATTTAAAATCTGAAAAAAGGAAAGCATGATACTCTGATGGTAATTTATATTGTTTTAGTATATGTTAACACTATTTTTATACAATTTGTTTATATTTGATTTTCAAGGTGAGAACATTAACATCTGCTGGAGTCCCAACGAGCAGTACATCGCCGTGGGCAACAAGGATGACCTTGTGACCTTTGTAGATGCCAAAACCAATCGCATCCTTAACGAAGAGCAGTTCAAGTATGAAGTGAATGAGATCTCATGGAACAACGACAGTGATCTTTTCTTTCTCACTAATGGACATGGCTGTATTAACATTCTCAGGTAAACTACCTTGAAACTTGTGTATTAAGAATCCTCAACACAGAAAAGTAAAGCGATCTTTATTATATAAACAATGTTCCTAAGTGTTCATCAGACAATATGAATCGTTCTCATAGATGTGGTCAATATTAAAACAGGGGTTTCCTGTAGTTGTGTGTAAGGCACGCCAGAATTTACCACATACATGTATGCCTAGGATGAAACAAAAGAGGTTAAAGTTTGAAACTGTTGCTTTAGGCCTTCCGAAAAAGCATCTTTTAGAACTGTATTTGAAAATTAAGCTAGAACACAAAAGTATGTTGGTCTGAAAAAGATAGGAAATAACATGGGTTAACAATGTATGGATTGAGTGTTCCAATCTGAAGAGCTTCCAATAATCCACAATTAACTCTGTAAAATTGCTCTAGTCTTCCTATTGATCACTGTTGATATTTTTATTAGCCTGTTTAATTGCTTTTAAGTTGAAAATATTTTGGTCCTATAGGGCGATTCCACACGTGTCATATGGGACATTTAGAGAACATTTGACAGCTTTTCGGCAATAAAAAACAAAAAATATTCCAGTAACTGATGGTCATTCTCAAGTACTACCAGAATGGTAAAAGAACCAAGACTTGATTTGACTTGAATACAAATCCTGTATTTAACTAGAGATTGAAAATAGTGATGTGTCGTACAGGACGCAGAAAAAGTGACTTTTTTGGAAGCCTTAAGTTTGTGTTCAAAAGTCTGTGAGTTGCACAGGAAATTTAAATCAAAACTGAACTAAATTTGATCTTCAGTAACCAATGAACAGAAATATAAAAACATTTTTGCAAAATAAGAATTAACGAATAAATAAAGCAAATTTTAGTTTTCAAGAACATTGTGGCGTACGGGACATGCAAAATGTGTCGTACGGGACATCTCTGAATGAGGGCTATACTTTCTTAATTTTTTGTCTGTGATTATTCTTAAATCAATTAATTTGTCTGATAATAATGATAATCCTATGAAACTAAAGGGCAGTTATCATGTTAGAAAGCAATATTCTTGAACAGTTCTGTCAATTATATCATGAATAATATAGTGTGTCGTACGGGACACTATTGATGTGTCATACGGGCCAGCCTGTATAACATTGGACTTTATGTCAATCAAAAAGAGAGCATTACCCCCAAATTTCTCTTTTGTATTCACAACAAGGCATGCCAGGACAATCAGTGGCGTATCTGGGGGGGGGGGGGGGGGGGGGCAAGTGCCCCCGGGGGCACTTAAAGGGCGTAAAATATGAAAAGGAATAAAAGGAAGGGGAAATGAAGTGAGGGGATGCTTACCTAAACTTGAAAAGTGGGAATGGCAAGTTGACAAGTGACAAGTGATGATGATACCAATAACATACATTTGTATAGTTATTGGTATTATCATTACTTGTCACTTGTTTTCTGCAATTTATGCAAATTAGCCCTTTTTGCCCAAAACAAAATCTACTGAATACCTTACACACAAATTACTCCATTTATTTTTTGCACAGATGTTCTCCAAACATATGTCTGTGGAATGTATGGATTTGAATGTCGAAAAAATTCTTTTTTTTTTTTTTAATTGTTTTTTAGCTAATTATATATTCATGACATTATTACCACAAAACTAAAACTTAAAGGAAAATGAAACTCTAGAGCTACAACCCCATGGTAACAATCTTTCATATATGACAGTCAAAATTAGCCATCAACCACCAAAATCTGATCTCCAAGGAAGGAGAACCATCCCTCCAAAGTTGGGTTACCTTGGGTTAGACATCGCTAAGCGGAGGTCGCCATGTTGGCTGGGCTGGAGCAAAACTGTGACGTCACTTGCGAAACAACCCCACTCAGCCTATGTTTTGTACACACTATCATACACTATCACGATTTAATTTTCCGAATCACAATATATAAGTTATAAAATTATAAAGAGACATATTGAATAATTGAATATTATAGTATCATGTTTTACATTATTATTATTTTTGTTTCTATTCAAACTTATAAAATACAACTCTAAATTTACGATCATCAATTCAACAATAACTGGACGCGTATGCGTGCAACATTTTCAGAAGCTAGCCAAAGCTGCTTTTCACCGTCGTGCCCTACACGCCGCTGTGCAGGCCGCGGGTGCGTATCGGGAGCGATCCTGTCTCTGGTCCGTCGCTAACACTGGCGTGCTCGACGGACGCGTACGTGCGCCATTGCTTTCATCAAACGCCGAGTACACCGCATATCGAAACATTCAACTTTATCAATCTGATTGTGTCTTTTGCTTCTTTTATTGTAAAATTGCAGCAGACTACTTTGCTTAGTATTTCTATTTCTCAGATATCTCAGGCCTCTTTTGTGGGCCGGGAAATGTTTTGCGCCTCTATCGGACCGATTCCGACAGCCAAATGCTTGCATACACCATCTTGCGGAGCCGACTGCACGTAAACAAAACGCGCGCTGGCTGGCCTGGGCGATCAGCTGAGCTTGTTCGTCGATCGTGTGAGTTGTTCGTCAGTGACGTCAAATATCGCAGAGGACCATGGGAGAAATATGCAAATATCGGCAAGATGGCATCTTCCGCGGTAATCTCAAAATCGAGTTGAGTTGAAGTTTGAGCTGGCAATATCTTCGGATATAGTCAACGGATTTTCTTCATTTAAGTTTTATTTAGTAAAGTGGAGTATGGCTTGACTTATTAAGGGGTTTTTGCTCTAGCCTTTCATTTTCCTTTAATTAAAAATTCTAATCCATGCATTCCCCGGAGACATATTTCACCAATAAGTATGCAAAGTGTAACGAGTAACAGACATTCGATTCTTGAGATGTTGTGTTTTTTCAAAAAAAAGGGCTAATTTGCATAAATTATGCTAATTGGGCATTTTGGTGATTTTTCTTGTCGTCCATAGGATTCCTTGATATATAACCTCTGTATTAATACATGGTTTTGGTAGGTTATTTATTTTCATTTCTTCAGAAATGAGCAAAATAGAAGTGTAACAATTTG
>CALNVZ010003432.1:33820891-33867160 GCA_940671915.1 Paracentrotus lividus
AATAGGCTGATATAGATAATTGAAAATAAATGAATAATATAAATTATATAAAATTAAAAATATAAAAAGTTTGGCAAGAATCCAGATCACTTCATATACAGTCTAATATCTAAAAGACACATGTGAGAATTATATTGTCTATCAGAATTAATAAATGGTAAAAGGAAAGTACAAAAGTTCCTGCCCATTCCAGAAAAAAAAAAAAAAAAAATTTCTTTTTCTTTTGAGAAGAAAAGTTCTAACTCTGTCAAACTTTACTGTATTTCATGAACCAACTTGAAATAAGGGTGGACTTTTCCATAATTATACCAATAACAGAAAAGGGGTGGTATGAAAAAAGAAGGTAAATATCAATTAGCACACTGTGTCTAATAGCTTTGACCAGTGAAAATCACCAGTACAGCTGAAGGCCTTGACAATGGAATACATGTATTAGAAGTCAGTTAGAATGGTGGGAATCACATATTTCATGTTCACTAGAGATAAACAATGGCCTATTCAACTTCAATTAATGTCACTTCAATGTGTTTCAATTCAAATAGACCTACTTATAGAGTTTGTGGACTTTGTAGTAATCAAAACACCCCAATGAAATGCAATATATATGGTGAGGCGTACGGGACATGTCCCGTACGACACATTGTGTGTCGTACGGGACAACTTTAAAATGCCATTTATTGAAAAAAGAAGGGCGGATTTTATATCCTAATAGGATCAATTGATTACCCATGGGTCAAAGATAGAGAAACTGAAATAGCAAGATTGCAACATCAAAATCAAAAGTGTGGTCAAAACTTTTGCATTTCCATGTGTCGTACGGGACATTGCCAAAAACAGGTTCGGAATAATCATTACTCACCCCCATTAAGCATCATAAAAATGTTTTAAAAATTATTTGGAGCCATCCATGATACATTAATCCACTGACTTGTACTACTTTTTAATATTCTTGGGCTCTTTCTATAGTGGTTTGAAGCAGTTTTTGTTTTCGACCTGTTAATCAGTAAGATTTATGAAAATTGAAAATTCCACCGTTTTCCCCCCCAAAAAAAAATCCATTTCCGACTTCACTTTGGAAAAAAAAATTGTAATTTCCATGAAGTTTAGGTATCAGAGTAAAATATTACACTACTAATATGATTAGTTGAAAGATTATTTTAATATTGGCATTTTTTCAAGTTCTAGTGTGGAATCGCCCTATAGAATAATGTGTTGTCTAAATTTCATGTAAAAATGTGTTTTATTTGTTTTTCTACAATGATTTTTAAACACATACTCCTTGAATTTTTATAATGTGGCAAAAATTTAATATATAAATGCTTTGAATGACAATATGGAAATGACCAATTAAATTTAAGTTGCGCTTTCTTTTTCACCCTCATGCAGCTTCCCGGACCTGAAACCTCTTCAGGAACTCAATGCTCACCCAGCTAACTGTATATGCATTGAGTTTGATCCAATGGGTCAGTACTTTGCTACTGGTAGTGCAGATGCCTTGGTCAGTCTGTGGGATGTTGCTGAACTGGTCTGCGTTAGAACCTTCTCAAGGTTAGTCACTGTATTTAGTCTAGTTTGATCCAATGGGTCAGTACTTTGCTACTGGTAGTGCAGATGCCTTGGTCAGCCTATGGGATGTTGCTGAACTGGTCTGCGTTAGAACCTTCTCAAGGTTAGTCACTGTATTTAGTCTAGTTTGATCCAATGGGTCAGTACTTTGCTACTGGTAGTGCAGATGCCTTGGTCAGCCTATGGGATGTTGCTGAACTGGTCTACGTTAGAACCTTCTCAAGGTTAGTCACTGTGTTTAGTCTAGTTTGATCCAATGGGTCAGTACTTTGCTACTGGTAGTGCAGATGCCTTGGTCAGCCTATGGGATGTTGCTGAACTGGTCGCTACGTTAGAAACCTTCTCAGGTTAGTCACTGTGTTTATCTAGTTTGATCAATGGTCAGTACTTTGCTACTGGTAGTGCAGATGCCTTGGTCAGCCTATTGGGATGTTGCTGAACTGGTCTGCGTAGAACCTTCTCAAGGTTAGTCACTGTATTTAGTCTAGTTTGATCCAATGGGTCAGTACTTTGCTACTGGTAGTGCAGATGCCCTTGGTCAGCCTATGGGATGTTGCTGAACTGGTCTACGTTAGAACCTTCTCAGGGTTAGTCACTGTTTTTAGTCTAGTTGATCCAATGGGTCAGTACTTGCTATTGTAGTGCAGATGCCTTGGTCAGCCTATGGGATGTTGCTGAACTGGTCTGCGTTAGAACCTTCTCAAGGTTAGTCACTGTATTTAGTCTAGTTTGATCCAATGGTCAGTACTTGCTACTGGTAGTGGCAGATGCCTTGGTCAGTCTGCTGAACTGGTCTGTGTAAAAACCTTCTCGAGGTTAGTTACAATGTCACATGTAATAGGCAGGGGCCGTACCATTAGTCTAACTTCTTGACTAAATCGGATATAGTGAGCTACTTGTCCACAAGCCGGTTCCGCGAAGCCCTCTTTGACAAGATCAAGGACAACAAGCTGACTAAATACTTATGACGGCTCCAAACTTGTTATATCTTTAGGAAAGCGCTTACTTGTCAATCAAACGCGATTTATGGCACGTGATCGGTGTAGTGAACGGAGTGAATTGTATTTACCGTGGCACTCTGGATTTTTCTCATTTCTGTTCAATCTATAAATAATATAATATGTGACAAATTCGAGAATTTGGTCTTATTTTCAGTTAATAAACGGGGATATACGGTTGTTCACGATTGAGTGGTTTTATATCCAATCAAATAAATAGTATTGAATATAAGCATCAAGCAGCGTCTTTTAGCCTACCATAAAGCTTGAACATTTTATATGAAAAGACCCGTAGAGACTAGATCGGAAGTAAAATCTATCTATTTGTCCCAAAATATTTTAATAAGTGATTTTAAATAGATATTTTTAAAAAATTGCAATGTATTCTTGATTTCTTATTCTCAGTGAACAGAAAATGTAGGAAAACCTCAATCTAGCTCCATTTTTAGCTAGCATAATTTTTCAAAGTCTGTTTTACGAAACTATTAAATACGGGGGTACCCGTCTCATGTTCCAACGTGGTCTTATTTATTTCATGATCAACACCTTTTAAATATATGCAGTAAGTGAGAGTGTGTAGCTATTTGTTCTTGTATTGCAACGCTGTTTGTGGAGTTTGGAATTAACATATCGTCGGCTTGGAGCCATAAGGGCGCTATTGCAGATCAAGGATGTTCCGTTTGGAGCCATAAGGGCGCTATTACCATTGACTTTGTACAGTAATAGCGCCCTTCTGGCTCCCAACGGAACATCTATAAGATGCAATAACGCCCTTATGGCTCCCAACAGACGATATTTTCTAACAAATCTTATATTATTTGTATTGCTTTCAGGTTAGACTGGCCTGTACGTGCCCTTAGTTTCAGCCATGATGGACAGCTTATAGCATCTGCTTCAGAAGATCTTATCATAGATGTAGCTCATGTAGAAACAGGTAAATGTGGCTTAAATAGTTGAATGGGATACTAATAACATTAACAAAGTCCTACTCAGTAGTTTGCTTATGTAGTGTTGGTAAATGATAAAGCGAGCAAACAACAACAGTGCCTTCAAACGGGTGAAACATTTGACTCATGTTATAATGAAGACAGATACAACAACATTATCTAACAAGGTAGTTCTCCTAGTTTAAAATTCAAACATGTGCATCTATGTGTTTGTGTCTATTGGGTATACATGTAACAAGATTTAGATAAAACGAGGTAAGAGGCTTGGTGCTATGCATCTTGTTATAATGGAAGTGGACTATACAGTCTGTCCAAAAAAGATGGTACAGTCGGGAAAAAATTATTTAAGGTTGAAATCTTTTCAAATGATGTGTGATTTTGGTACCAACTTATAGCCAAAAGATTCTTCTCGCTGATGCACTTTGTTTTGTATAATTTGCTTTTGTAAAACAAAAATTATGCTAAATTATGTGCGACGATGAGCTAATCGAAATTACACAAAGCTATTGTCTCGGTGCGCTGAATTCATGGCTATTATGTGCAAAACCCATAGAGAAGCATGCGCAAAAGGCATATTTTCTTGATTATACATGTAGAAAACTGGTCACATCGCAAGATCTACAGCACCAAACGGGATGAAATAAATTGCAGAAGAAAGCCTGATTTTCCTACTTTATGGAAATATCAAACACTTTTAGAATGTGATTAATTTTCATACTTAAAAAAAATATGTTTTCCAACTTTACCATTTAATTCCACACAGACTGTATAAGTGAATATGGGTAGCCTTTATGCCAATATAAATGTAAAATGGATTAAAAGTCCAAGCAATGTGAATTTTCTTTTTACTTAGTAACTGAAGATTTGTGATGAATCAATATCAACACTCAACCCGTTCCGGTCTACTCAAGCATATTTCTCATTTACATAAACACCATTCATGTACGAGATCATTGTTAACACAGTAATAACAAAAATAGAAAGTATGATTTTAACTCCTCAATTTGTTGTAATTTCTTCTTACGTAGGTGAGAAAGTTACAGAAGTCCATTGTGAATCTCCAACCTTCACTGTAGCCTGGCATCCTAAGAGATACCTGCTAGCCTTCGCATGTGATGACAAGGATAAATACAACCGGGAGAGAGATGCAGGGAGTATCAAGCTATTCGGACTACCCAGCGATTGATCTGGGACCATAATGACATTCCGCAAGCAACCTCTTTATGTATAGGGGTCTCAAAAACATTGCAGCACTCTAAGTGATAAGTGCAACAGGGATGCAGGAAGGTCTTTGGAATTCTTTGCGATTGATTTGAGAGTTTTAGTGACATCCTGCCACATCCCTTGATGGATAAAGGAATCACAAACATTGTAGCCCTAAGACAAAGATAAGTGCAACAATGAGATGTATGCAGGAAGCATTAAACTCTCTGGACTTTCTGGCATTTGACTGGGACAATGACGACATTCTGCAAGCAGAACATATGAATAAGGGTTTCATAAACATTGCAGCCAAACACAAAAATAAATGCTACATGGAGATGGGTGCAGAAAGCTCTCTGGACTACCCAGTGATTGACCTTACACAATAATATTAATTAATGGATTTTACACACCTACTCTAAATCTCATTAAAAGAATCGTCTCAAAATGTGATACTAGTTTTGTAGGTGATTTGGTGGAAATGTTAAAAGGTTCCTTCTCAGTCCTCTCACATCTGTTTTATAATTCCTAAGAAGGATGCATTTGGAATGGACAGAAAGTATATGTGAGAAATATATTCTTCATCATCTGCTTTGTAAAATATGTTGTAAATAAAGTCTTATTTGTAAGAAATATAATGATGTATTTTCTTGTGATTTATTGAATTCTTCTGTAAATGTAGATACATTTTCATTGATACCATGATATTTGCTCTGACGACAATTGCTCAGATATGATTCCCGAAATTTTAGGGTCAAGGGTCAGCTTTAACCCTAAAAGCCCAGAGCAATTGTTGTATGAACGAATGTCGGGTCACCTTTTCATTGGTTGTATAATAAAGGAGAAGGGGAGGAGTCAATATGCTCTCTACAAATATACAAAATTTAACAAAGAAAATTCTATTTATAGTAGCTTTAGAAATTCAATATCATAACAGAGTTGATTTGAATGAGGAGGCAAACAGATACATTCTTGTCTTCTAAAGGTCAACTTGACAAGACAATAAATACTACTAATAAAAAACACATAATCACACAAAATGAAAGAAATTAAACCACACATGTGAACTTCTAATATCTTTTTATTAACATGCAGTAGTACAAGTTCTTTACTATTTTACTAATTGACTGAATCTATGACCATACACTCAACAAATAACTGCACAAACAAATTTCGAATCATGCATACATATTTGATGAATTCATGTACACACACAATTATGAAATTTTTCAGCATATCATCTGTCCACAGCCTCTTTTCAATATTTTGTTGAACAAAGCACATTTTTGCTTGAATACATTAATATTATGTAACATGAATATATCAACTTTCTGCATATCATTCTGCAGGATTCATATTCCAGAAGTCTGCACCAGGTATCGTGTTGATGTGAAACATTATACCCCCCTCTCTTGTTATAGGGGTGGTTCAATATTGTTCTGTTTCCATCATATCACAGATATGGTTCAGGGGAGCAAAGAATTTGACAAGTGTTTAAGATCAGAAAGTGGAGAAATTGCTTTTACTAGGATTTTACTTTGACATCTTTTGAATTTAACTCAATTTGTTTCAATACTTATTTATTCTGTTTTCAAATGATAAAATAAACAATTATGATCTTATAACAACAAATAATATCACAATAATGTAGTCATAAGAAAATACACGAGCAAAATCTTTGTAAAAGCAATTACGGTTACTTTCTTTTCTGCATAAAGCTCAAAAGCCTTGAAGCATATGCTGAATAAATAGAAATCAAGAGGACAATCAGTATGCTATATTAATTGTCCATGATTAAAATCTAATGCCAACTAGTTTGGGGCAATTCCTTATTAAAACTAAGAATGTCCAATCTTGATTCAAAAGCTAACATTAATTCTAAGTTGTTCATATGCTAACAAATATACAATATCAAATGTAAAACATTTCAGCAGTACACGAAATGAAAGACAATAATAGAGAATAGCTAAAATGAAAACCTGAGATTTTGGTGAAAGTACAAAAGGTGATGCAAATATAATGAAAAACATATTGCAATGTACATATTTAGCTTTTTACAAGGTCAAAAGATATTCATACACATTTGCATAATTGTAGACATATTGCACATTTGTAGCTTTAAAATGCATATTAAAGGGGAGTGTAGAGTCAACAAATGTCAAAATTGTCAACTAATGTGAAAATGCCACTGTCCTTTGGATTATACCATTTTATTACAGATTATGGCTGGCCCTCTTTGATTATATGAAGCATGTTACTTTGTTGAAAAGAAACAAATAAACTAGAATATTTCTGAAATAATTAAATGTTCAATTCAAGTTTTAAATTTCCATTCCATGCTTACAAATCCCAATTCTAAATCAAAGTTTGCTCTTGAAACTGTCAATTCACATTTTAGAGACTCAAAAGGTTTTGAATAATTCAAAATTTACCAAAATACTTATTTTGTATGATCTACATGTAGCCCTGTACAGTGCCGCTCCAAAGTTAATGTTACCTGTTTACACACTCCATCAAACCCTACATGCCTTTTGAGTGTAAGGTTTGATGAAGTGTGTAAACAGGTAACATCAATTTAACCCTATTCAGACTGGCATTTTCAAGAGGAGATTTTGACTGGGGGGGGGGGGTCAATTTGACCCCCCCTGAGATCTCGGCCGCGGATAGTCCGCTCGCGGCGAAATTTTGCGCGAACGTCGCTGCACATGTAAAGGGTGTCGCTGGTATGTTTTTTTTGAAAAAAAATTTCACGTATTTAATTTATGCTAATTTATGCATACTCATGTATGCAAATTAGATGCTTTTTTATGGAAATCGTTAATATTTCATTAATAAATATAGTTATGAAGCCCAAATTTTTTCTAAAAGTTGCTGAGTAGCAAAGACAACAGTATTGAATAGACAAATTCAGAAATTTCAAATTAATTCTTTTATATTCTATTGTTTTATGAATTTCTTATGTATTCTATTGTTTTTATTTCTTATGTATTTCTTTGTTTTTGTAATTTTTTATGCTTGAGTAATGTATTTTGATCGATATAAAGACAAATTTAATCAATCAAAAGGCTCAGAAGGCACAATTAGCAGTGTTATAAAGAAATTTAGAAAAAAGCAGTATTTTGTACACAAACGCATGCAAAATGACGATTTTCGTTCAATTTAGGCCTGACATGCGATTACGTAATGTTGCGTAACGCGACAACGGAGTATCCGATTTTTTCGAACTTGGTGTCAAAATTTGCGAGACACTTGAAAGAAAAAAGTCATCAAGCGCCGGGTTGCGATTCGCAGCGGTTACGCGGCAGTCGCGGATTTCGTACAGGGGGGGGTCAAATTGACCCCCCCCCCCCCAGTCTGAATAGGGTTAAGGGCAGTACTGTAGTAAATGGCTCTGACAGAGGTAATTTTATATTAGTGGGTGATTTTGACATTTGCCTGCTCTACAGAGAGTCATATATATAAACAAAAATAAAAAATAAAAATATCAAAACCATAATATACAAACAATATTCTAAAAAATAAACTATACAAATCTCAACCAAGATGCAATTCATATTTCATAAGTCAATAATTTACATTATGTACACTCTTTTTGGAATAAGTTATTGCTAACAAAATGCTGCATCTATTTCAAGTTGAAGTTGGGGAGAAAAATTAAATTTATGAAGTGATTCTGAAATATTACAAGAAATTACTAAAAAAGGTTGTTACTTTGATTTCACTTGAGAGCTAAGGAAGTATCTCAGTTTTGTGCGAATGCAATTTGATGATACAAGCCGTTATTGATTGAATATAGCACTGGATATATCTTTCATATTTATGCTGAAAATAAGTGATTTCATCACTCATCTAATCGATGTTTCAACAACATTTTTTTTTTGTAGCACACATGAACATAGTAACTATGATATTTCCATTGGCTTTTGTAGCTACTGATGGTTAAATCTTTAATACAGTTGATCCCCATTATAACGAGGTGCTTGTGACAAAATCACTCTGTTATACCGCATAGACACTAACTGTACAAAATGGATTAAAATTTGTCCATGTTTACTTGTACTATATTTCAAAGGAGATATATTGATTGGGAAATAGCCTCTTCTTTAGCTACATTTTTTGACATAAATGTAGTACACAGTAGCTTAAAGATAAATACAGATAGCTTGATATAAAACACTAGGCTAAATATATTCAAAATACCCATTCATTTTATAACATCAATTACGAGTAAATGTTGAAAGCATTAACATTTTATTTCATAGCCAAGAAATATTAAATTGAACCACAAGTTGGTTAATTCTACTACATCAGTACTATTTCAACAATTTAACTCCTATTTGTCATCAGTACTGTCTAAATTAATTACATTTCTCCTTTCTTTCAAAAATCAGAGATTTGATCATATTTCCTTCTTCCATTTGAGAATGAAAAGAGCGCTCTCATGCTTTACAGCCCATGGTACATATCCTTCTGAGGCAGTGATTTACAAACTACTATAAAAGCAAATATTTTCATGTCCAGATATTTTTGCAAATTTTGGAGGAGTTGGGGAAATTTGCACGTTGGATATTTCATGATTTTAGCAATGTTTTCATTACTATGAACAGTTTCATATACAAAGAGGAAATTTTCGTGAGCAAAACTAAAAAAACACTGAGGAAATAACCACTTACACAGTAGGCCTAATAATCTGTATTTAAACCCTTTAGCACCTAGAGACTGCGTAATAAGTATCGGCTTACTTCCTAAACAAAAGGGTTTTGCTGTGTTTGCATCAGGGTGTTTCAATAAGAAATATTTGTAAGACATATTTTTGGGGGTAGAATAAGTTGACAGTCGGTCTCAGGTGGTTTAGGTGCTAAAGGGTTACACCTCAGCTACTGATTATTTTTCAATGCTGACATTCAATAATATGTATGATTTAATATGCTGGAAATAATGAAAAATGGTTCTATTTCAGTTGACTTCAGTTTACTCCACTAGCTCTCCTTTATTGGATAAGCAGTTTCAGCAGTTTTCTTATTTTGCAAAAAGATAACTAGGTGTCAGCGGTGGGATATAGATCACACAAAGTCTGATGGAATGAGCTTAGTCTCAGGTACAGTGAGAGTTACAGTAGGTTTAGGGGGGTCATCTTGCTGGGTCGCTCCTCCTATAAGCATGCTATCACGCGGTCGGTCTTTCATAGGGGGCGGCACCCATTCACCATCGATGAACTTCATCTTGGTGTTGCGGCTATTACGCTGACGAGACTTCTGGATCTCTCGATCATCATGGGTCTGTTGATAAAATGTAAAATTTGGGCTAATGTAACACACACCAGGGCAATCCATCCTTGATTATAAATGTACCTACTCTAATAGCGTTACTGCTTTAAAATTTGTTGGTCTGCAAGATTTCACTCAAAGATATCCCAGAAAGAAGTATATGGAGATAATGTCAATATGTGTGGTCTCTCACTACTACCTGGAGGCTGCCGTTTTTTAATTATCAGCTCTAGGTGGTATCAATTTTGTATGTTTTTACCAATTTTTGAATTCCAAAGAGGTGTGATGCGATATTTATTGAATATATCATTTGCATAGCCTATTTTTCTTTTTAATCTAACAATATTTGGACTGAAATGTTGGACATAAAAATAATATAAAGTGATCTGAGCATAGCTGACAGCAGGTGTACTCAAACTTTTGGCCAGGAGTGTATATATACAACAATGAATATTTCTGAATGATTTATTTTAAAATAGTATGATAAATACAAGTCCAAAACATATCCCTGTCCCTGCCTGACATAGCATTAAAGAATGTTAGCAGACGGCATAGTAAATATTCTTGAGAACTATCCATTTAGATTAGAATCTCTGGATGATTAATCTTACCTCTCGCTCTGTCTGTTGTACCATAGCTCTACCAGGTAGACCCTCCCATACAGGTTGAGAGTACATCAGTTGCATACTATGCCGAACCTCAGGGGATAAAGACTGTTCAAGAACCAGTACCACCTTGGCCCACTGAAGGGAGGAAACATGCCACAATTCACAAATCACTCAAAGGATTATTTTTTTTTTCTCCTTAAAATTCTACAATTTTTTGAAAGACCTTAATAAGCATCTTCCTTAAATTCAAAGATAAATACAGACAGCTCTAAAAAAAAAAAAAAAAGTTCTGCAGCACCATGGGCAAAGGAATTGATTCACAAATTTAATGAGGGTATTTCTTAAAGCTGGGTTATGATTTTTGTAAGACTGAATAATGTCTATAATATTGATTCTCTTATGAACAAACAAAGTGACCATTACACAATTTTTTTCAATACATTTAATCTCGTAAAATTTTGAGTTTAAACATAAATATTGTGTACTATTTATAAGAAATATAAAATAAATAGCACAAAAGCACAACATGCCAAATCATAGGCAGGTTTTCATTATAAATCAAAACTTCTAAGATTTCTATAATTGCATAAACACGTGATCCATACTCATATATGTCAGACAAGATAATACACATGCTTTTTTTTTTTTTGCTCTGGAAGTTTCCAATAAAAAATCAATAGCATATAATACTTTTTATATAACAGTTATACATTTCACATAATTTATAGGAATAAAGTTTATTCAGTTTCTAATTCATCAGGTAATTCGCTACGTTGACAAGGTTTATATAATCCATATCTAGTTCAATAATGCATACCTGTCTCTGCCATTCATAGTCTGCATTGGCGATAGTACTGAATGTATTGCCCATCATAGCAATCAACATGTTAACCAGTAGCAAAGTCACAAGCACCATGTAAACAAAGAATAGGAACTGGAGGAACAGAGAGGAAAAACAAGACCATCGTCAAGTGATAGCTCAATGAAAATAGAAGTTGATCACTGAGTGTATGATATCTCATGTTACAACAATTCCCACCACAATAGCTCTGACAGTTATCTGCAAAGGATTGTTAATTAATAATATTTACATTGGATTCATCATGTGCTTTTTCTATAGATACACTGCCTTGGATTCTACTTTTTTACAGGTTTTTGACAAACTATTATAACAAGGAGCAAAAGAACAATTATATTTCTTGCACACACCAATTTATCAAAAATGGGCCCCATAACATGATTTTTTTTAATCAATTGCAAATCGATAGTAAATAATGAGGGTCCTTGTTGTGTGGGTTTCTTGCATACAAGTCCCACTGAAGTCCAATGACAATAATTGTTTCAAATATGCCATTGATTGTAATTTCATATGTTACAGTGCACAAGGTAATGTTGATTAATGTTTTGCCTCAGATTCCAGGTAGAATTTTTCAATAGTCTTATTTTTTCCACCTCTCACCTGAAATTTTGAGTGTTGTAATTTAAATTCTAGCTAAATGGCACCATAACACATGCATAATACAAGTATTGTGAAGCCTACCTTTGCCATATGGGGGTAGCGAGTTTCATCAAACTTTTCATAGACGTCTCCAAACTCTCCTAGAGACATGACAAACATGTTGACTGCTGAATCTATGAAGTTGGTTTCAGCACCCATGGATGACAGGAATACAATATGCATTGCTGCAAAATGGGCAAATACAGAAAAAGTTTACATTACAAAAATAATTTCTACCATTTACAGGAACTTATTTTCTATGTTGTATTAAAGGGATATTGTAACAATGAATGAGATTCCAACTGTTGTCTATTGATTTAGATCATTCTGCTATTTAGATAGTTAAACATAAAAGTTAGTCAGGATTCTCTAGAATTTACAAATCATTTGCTTGCTTTACTATCAATATATTTATGATTTCAAATTCAAATTTTTAAAATCATGACCAGTCAGGGAGATAGGAGATATAGCAGAAGAAACTTGAGCAAGGCTTATTTATTAATTCCATTTATTTATCTTATTTGTAGTTTCATTTACACAGGGTAGCAGTTATAAAACTGCTTTCCACACCAGCCTCTACATAATTTTTATAATTGAATCAGTAGTATTTACATAATCAACAGTCCATTACATGTGGGATAACCTAAAGAATTAAAACAAATGAAATTAAAAAATTAAACATTACCTTGTGAGAAACCAATAAAGAAGATGAGATATAGCAGAAGAAACTTGAGCAAGGCTTACCTTGTGAGAAACCAATAAAGAAGATGAGATATACGAGAAGAAACTTGAGCAAGCTTATCTTGTGAGAAACCAATGAAGAAGATGGAGTATAGCAGAAGAAACTTGAGCAAGCTTACCTTGTGAGAAACAATAAAGAAGATGAGATATACGAGAAGAAACTTGAGCAAGGCTTATCTTGTGAGAAACCAATGAAGAAGATGAGATATAGGAGAAGAATCTTGAGCAAGGCTTACCTTGTGAGAAAACCAATGAAGAAGATGAGATATAGGAGAAGAATCTTGACAAGGCTTACCTTTTGAGAATCCAATGAGAAGATGAGATATAGCAGATAAAATTGAGCAAGGCTTACCTTGTGAGAAACCAATGAAGAAGATGAGATATAGAAGAATCTTGAGCAAGGCTTACCTTGTGAGAAACCAATGAAGAAGATGAGATATAGCAGAAGAAACTTGAGCAAGGCTTACCTTGTGAGAAACCAATGAAGAAGATGAGATATAGCAGAAGAAACTTGAGCAGGTCTCCTTGTATCATCTTGTAGATCATGAAGATGAAAGGACCAACCAGGGCATATACTCTGATAAAAGGGAAAAGAGAATCAATATTATTATAAGTGGTACATAATATACTGTTACTTTTGCGTAATTTTCACGATTGATGGTTTCTACAGCATATGCATGTTGTTAAATTAGTGTTCTAAAAGGGGGAACCCCTCATGTACTACCAAACATAAAGATAAATTGCAGAAATAAAACCTTCACGAATACAATAGCTTATACAGTACTACTGGTAATTCACCTCAATGGTTCAGTTGTTTAATTGTAGCTTAAGAATTATAAATTAAGGTAACTAAAATTTAATATAATGGCATTCTTTTCCATTCCAAAGGTTCATATCAAGCATTATGAGAGAGATTACAAATATAATGTTCAGATGCTTGCGGCAACAGGAAGAATTTTGCTCGTGTGAGCCCTTAATCAAATGCCATTTCTTGTTATTTTATTATGTGATTATAAGAGATAAATCGCTTTGTACATCACAGGTACCTGTCGTATGTAGTTATGGTCAAACTAATAATTATAAAAATATAACATAACAGTCTAAGATATCTTGTCCAGACATTTACCTCAAGAAGAAGAGAAAGTAAGGGCAAGCTGTAAGCACACACAGGATGATAAGAACATCTTCATAGTATGGAGCACATGGAGGTATCCTTCCAAAACAAGCCAGGATCACAAAGAAACAGGATAGTAGGAACATAGCCTTGGCTGGGGCATTACGCTGAAAATGCAAACAAAATATATAACTGATTAGATGATACTGACGGACATACTGTTTAAATGTGTCAAGGAATAGGATACATGAAGGATGAATTGAATGGTATCAACATGTGGGAGTGGTGTGGTCGAGTGGATAAGTCAGGGGACTTACAATCACAAGGTACGCGGTTCGAATCCTGTCCATACCACTAGCATCCTTCAGCAAGGTGTCAACCTGCAAATTTGCCGTACTTGACCCAAGTGAGGTGAATGGGTACCGGTAGGAAGAAATTCCTTGAATGCTGTGAGCGCCTTTCGGGGTAGCCTAGCTAAGCCGGGTAATAATTATATGATAATGCGCCTTGAGCACTCTACAGAGTGGATACGTGCGCAATACAAATCACATTATTATTATTATTATTATTATGTGCATAGTCCAGAAAGGGAATGTTTTCTTCAGAAGAACTTCTGAGACAGCTACAAAAACAAATTTTGCTTTCCCCTCAACCCTAACCCTGAAACTTCATCTCATCATGGCTCCAACAGGTCAAGCTTTAACATCTCAGGTGATTCCAGTCTGAACTAAAGGAGTTTGCAATTATGATAACAGCATTAGCTGGGAGTGTAAATTTTCTTAAATCATGAATGAAGTTTAACAATCTTTTTGATGATGGTTTTGAGCTATCAGGTTACAAATAGTGTCAAAAACACTAAGCCTCACCAGCACATTCCAGTAGAGTTTTCTCAAGTTGTGAAGCTCTCTTGCAGCAAAGTACAGAAACAGTATAGCTCCCAGGACCGTCATGCATTCAAACACTAAACGACACTGAAAAGATCAAAGAAAACATAAGGATTGCTCAGAAAACTGAAAGAGGATAGTACATGGCCATTATCTATAATTATCATTATTGTTTTATATGTTTACAAATACTCCATAATACTAAATTAAGCATATATTGGCAACAATCTGACATAAGGAAAATCAGTGTTTTTTCATTCAAATTTGCAATCATAGTAGTTTAAACATAGTTTATGTCATTGAGGATCTTTCTAAACAAATAATTATTTCAATTGTTTATTCTGACAGGATATTATCAAGAGAGGTAGAGAATATTCACTTGTCTCCAACAGTAGTAATACACGCAAATGCAGAAGTTACGTGTATTACTACTGTTGGAGACAAATGAATAATCTTTACTTGTCTAAATAACTTTTGTTCAAAGTTTTAAGCGTTAAATTACAACAACTAAAAACAAAACAGTGTTGCCAATTTGCTTGATCAAATAATTCCTGTCCTGAAAGGGTTATGCTATTAGCCTAGATGACACACCTATGTCTTACCTTATCCTGTCTTGTTTCTGTATAGAGCAGGTAGCATCTGTTCCACTCACTTACTACAGTTGTGTTTCCAAACTCATCAGTGACATTAACATCTCTTGCATAGCGATCCTGACAGGAGAAAATAGAAGGTAAATGATGTAATGGTAGAGCAGTGATGTCATAGCAGGAAGGTTCCAGGTTCAAGACACAGTTGAAGTATAACATATAAACTGGTATTTACTAATTTAACATTAATTGAGGTACAACAGATCAATATGAAGTTCACATTTTTCCTCAAATGATGCATTAAAGATGGTATCGACCTTCAGAGCATTAATCCGGTGGTATAGATCTTATTAAAAACTGACCCACCAAATGATTACCAGGTAGGCCTAATCTTCTTACAGAAAATTGATAAAGTCAGGGACTTTGATATTTCATACACATGATTCTTACGTTACAATTTTCAATTCTTGTACGTTGCAACTCAAAATGTGTGATTTGTATACACTATCTTTAAAGTGGTTTATCAGGGCAGCTGTGGCAGAGCCAGATTAAAAACCACTATTCCTCTGAATAGTTTACCAGTTCAATGGTGCATTATAAATGCTATGATATTATCAAAGTGCCTGTGGAACTCTCTGATGACACCTTACCTTGCCGGGTCTCAGGTAGAATGCTGTAGTCAGGAGTACCAAGTAGAAGATGAAGAGACCCATACGCAGGTAGAATTGAAACCGTCCAAACGTCTTCCATTTTTCATGAAGTAGTTTAGTCATCAGACCCTTCATCAAACTCAAGTGTTCGATATCCGACTACATAGCAAAAAACCATAATAATATTGAAACAATTTATTTATTGCAATCGAGGAGTAGTCTAAAGGATAACTAATGCCATGGTCACACCAACATGTCTGTGAGTTCAGCTACCAGTACCTTGCTCCTCCCTGGTTTAAAAAATGAAACGTGACTCCTAGCAGGTCATTGGTAAATTTTTGCAAGCCTTTATAAAATGGAGAAAGATCGCTTTGCTTTGAACAGGTTGGATAATTTAAAGAACAAAAGTGGCTAATCAGTTATGTTCTGCTGAATATTCATAGTATTAACTGCAATGGGAGACTATGATAATTATATGCATGTATTTCATTTTAAAAAACCTGAAAAGAGTTTTGCACATAAATAATGTTCGCATTGTCTTTTTATAACTTGCAAACAGACAGGTATCAAAAGCATCATAGGAAATAAATATGATTAGAAAATACAATACCTGATTGACAATGGTGAAAAGAGCAGACTTCTCGTTGACGCTTCCATCAACCCCGATACTATCCAGGTTGTAAAGAGGGTAGAGTGCGCATGTCACATCACCATATTTCCATGAAACTTGACGCTCTAGATGAATGATGCTTTCAAAGAAGTCAGTGTTGGCCAGCTCAGCTGCCAGACATAGAGGGGTATAACCTTGGGAATTAGTGATGCTGCAACTCGCTCCCAGCTCAAATGCCTGCGTGAATTGTGCCTAGGTAATGCAAATAAGATTCAAGGTGATTACTCATATTATTTCAACAATTTCTAGATCAAGTGTTTCATGCAAAGCTGGACACAGAATAGATCTAGTGTAAGGTACCCGCTAGTGGTATTTACATGGTAGCATGGCTATAAATCTTGGTTAGGTTATAACATTTGTGTGGATGCACAAGATCCACACTATAAATTTACAATTATCCTTATCATATTGAAACAAATCAACTGAAGTCCTACTACATGAGCCTATAGTAATTCAACAGTTCTTGTGCAGGATTTGCATGGCATGGGAGGATTAAGTAATACCAAGGTCCCCTGTAAATAATTGCTCTTCAATTGTCCTCATGGTCATAATATGACCAAAAATAGTTAAAATGTTGTGTAGTACATGCATTTCTTTGTCTACAGCATATGAATCTATAGGCAGAATGGAGTTACTTTTTTATTATTTTGGCACTTTCAAGACTTCATAGCACACAATAATTCTCAAATGAATTGGTATCAGCCACGGGTTCTAATACATTGTCATACAGCTTCCTCTACAATTAAATTCCATGACCACAACAGTAATTTCTCTTTGTGACTGTTTTCACTCACCCTTTTATCATGAAGTACTGTCATGTGGAGTACAGTGTTTCCATTGCAATCCTGTGCATTCACATCAGCTCCTTTGCTCCATAGGTAACGAAGGATATCTTCCTGTTCTAGACAGGCTGCAAAGCTTAGAGGATACTCACCAAAATAGGTGTGTCTAGGTATACAGAGAGGAGAGGAGAATTAGATAAACAGTGGAGTTTGGCAATAATTGTATCAGCCAATATTTTCAAGATTTTGAAATACATGTAGGTGGTGAAATTTGCAAGAGTTTCATTTTTTTATTTTTTGTGACCTTTTCATTGTTATATATAGCTATAAATTGAAACTTCAACTATACAATGTAAAAAAATAGATTGTTTGAATTAAGAGTGCATTTGTCGGAGGAAAAATTAATTAAGTTTTGGAAAGACCAGAAAAATAAAACTGTTGCCATTCAACTTTTAAAACTATAATTTGTTTGTAGTTTGATTTTCATTATTCTTGTGCATTGGCCTATTCATGTTTTTAGGAATACATTATTGATTTGTATACATGGTGAACTTATGGTTCATTTCCTTTTCAGCACTCTTGTCTATGTATGAGCCTTGACCTATTACATGTCTGTTCATGATATATCATGAGCGAACGTTGTCCTTCATAACATGGTGGCAGCGGTGGGATTTGGTCAAGTACTAGTAGTCTGGTATCTATTTCCTTTCATTTTGTAACCAGGGTACACTTTACCAAAGAAACAGATGTTGAGTGGGAACAAGGTTTTTTTTCTATGAATAAGACAAATTCTGCACTTATAATCATTTGAGCTGCATATTTTTGCTGCAGTGTTAAAATAACCCCCATGGCTGTGTCCTGTCTGACAAGACTAAAAATTCATTAAAAAAATATTCATGAGACCAAAATCTGATAGAGTACAAAAAGTACTCTTTGCTGTTCTTACCCATGATAGTTTGTTTTGTTCTCTACGACGATTACTTCATGATCGTAGGTGTCTTTCCTGGTGTTTTTCTGGTCATCGGGCAGAAAGAATGTACCGCACGCCCTCTCATCGATGTTGGCACCATGTTCGACCAGGAACTTAACCATGGGAAAGTCTTCATTGACGATGGCAAAGTGAAGACAACTCTCACCTGCAGGGTCAAAAGAAAAAAAGTTTAAAGAAGGCCTATCACCTGGAGACATGTTTGATCTGTACTTTAATAAGCATCTCATGCTTAAAATCATAGAAGAATTGGGTAGACAAATGTACAAAAAAAAATAGTGTAGTTGTTGCTGTGAAATACCAGCACATCATGGATAAAGAGACAGAATATTCCAATGATTAACATTAAATTTAGAGAAGATGGTTTTAAGATATCATTGATAAATACATTGGAAATTTTCATGATATATGGCCTGCCTCTCAATCTTAATGTTAGGCCTAGAAGTGTTAAATGGTAGATTGAAAAAAAGAAAGAAATGCTAACAATAACCCTGTAATAACTAACATATAATAGAAGCCAACTATGTTTAAGAAAAAGAGGATATTCCAATCATAATTTCCCCAATTCCCTCCTCTGCCAAACTTTTGTACCTCTCCTCACTAACATTACCTTGATAAAGATCAGTATGAAAGATATCATTGACGAGTAGCGGGTATGCTTTGATGATCCTCTTAGCCAGTTCATTATGAAGCTCTGTAGCATTTAGAAAACAAAGATGGAGGACTGTCTCTCCGACAGCCCCTCGCTGGTCCAGGTCCCAACAAACCTTACGTATGGTGGCTGCAAATGGAAAAATCAGAGTGGAAAAAGCAGGGTAGACATATTATGTTCAAGTATACTTTTAATTCACCTGAGCTTTGAGATTGAAGTTCATATTTGTAAATAACCATAACAACTTCAATCTATAACTCATGAAATCTGTTAACAACTTCGGTTGAATTTGCCCTTTATCAAGAAAGTAATGCCCTAGGTCAGCTGCAAACACACTGCAATGTGGCATTAGTATATAATCCGACAAGTTGTGCTTTTCAAAGTACATGTGCAGAAGATGCAGCCATATTATGACGTTATTATGCCTCAAAGTTTATAAAAATTTACATTTTCCATGGAAGCCCAATATTATTGTGTAACATGAAATACAAATACATTACATCACAATTATGAATATACGCACAAATTCATAGTAGATTAACTTCCTTATTAAGCAGACATGTTAATACTAATTACAGCCATCGACATGGCCTTTACCTGGTTTGACAGGACTAATTGTGTTTGCGCTGTGTTGCCTTGACAATGCTCCAATGATTTCTACCTTCTCATTCCTACTCTGGTTCCTACGATTGACCAATTCTTTGACCGAGATATCCCTGCCTTGACCGTCATTGTATAGGAAGCGCTTCACCTGTAATACAAAACAGAATGTACAAATTAATCTATTATTTCATTTATTTTATTGATGTAATTTCAAAAGATGTCTGGATCTGAAATCCTCATTAAATTCTTTTTCCAACAAAAGAGTTTTTGAGGGGGTCAAAGGAAAGGGGATACCCCTTTTCAATGGAAATATTGAAATTGATCTATTACTTCACTTTCAAAAATATGTCTGCTTGATCTCATCAGTGGGTGATCTTAGTATAGCTTGACATTTCTTTAAATGTAGGCTTAAGATCTTTTCATCAAGCACTTAATAAATTTTATGGGTTTTAATTATCATTATCTACCACATTGCAATAACAAACATATAGGACAAGCCAAATTCTGACCAAGTCTTGATAGCTGACATGCATGTATAGGGCCTATATAATCTAAAAGCTGTGCAGCATGTATGTGTACTATGTATCTTTGTTGACCTAATCAAAATGGGTTGTCTTTTTATATAATCCTACATGTACAATGTACATTCATGAACTCATTATTAGATATAACAATGTATCTAGTATGATCCCCATTTCTATCATATCAACCCTGACTTCTGGCGCCAAAGTTTCATTATTTTCATCCATCAATACCTTGGTCCACTCTTAAATGGTGTTCAATTTGTAATACATGCGTAATGAACGGAGTATGAATTATCTACAAGCACTTTGATTATGTTTTTCTACCACGTTTGATGTTAAATGAAGGGTAAAAGCAATTAGCTAAATGAGTTCCGGGGCAGGTACAGGCCATCACAAGCTTCCAAAGTGCAGAACCCTATTACTATACGAGCTCAAGTGTGCATGTCGTGTTTAGATATGCGTTCAATATGAGTGTGAAATTATATCATGGTATATTACATGTAAGGTAGTAAATGTACATTTTAAAAGGACAACTTAAGAACTATATTATGGAATATCTAAATGTTGTTAATGAGCTGTAGACGGGTGATTGAACACGTCCCAACCATTAACTGTACTTTTATGCTTGTTGTCAAATGATGGGTTATTTATTTAATACATAAGTGGATATTATGATGTGTCAGGTTTAATGCTATAGAACTTAGAAGCATGAATATTGTTAATAATTTCCTAGAGAGGAAAATCTAATAAATCCAATGACTGTTTTTTTTTTTTTTTTTTTTTTTTTTTTTTTTTAGAAACAATGTACTTTAGGAGAGTTCAAGCAAATGTGAGTATAGTAGTCAACTTCCACAATTCAAAGAAAATGTGTGATTAAGTTTGGGACTCCTCCCAAAACATTGATAATTACATTTTACATCAATCTACTTATTCATAGCTTAATGGATCCTGTAATTTAGCTGAATGTAAATGTCATGTTGATGATATTGTGACCCACTGATCAGAACTCATAAATAATAGACAAACTGTGATGACAATTTGATCATATGGCTGAATAAAGACAAAATAGGATATGATGATGATGACACTGACCAAGTTGGAAAGTGTTTTCATACACACAAAAAAAATATATCCTGGAAATTGAATGAATCATTTTTACTCATACACAAATTTGGTATCATATTGTTTAAAATAATTTTTAATTTTATTTATTTATTTATTTTATTTATTTTTTATTATTATTATTATTATTATTTTTTTTTTTGGGGGGCCGGGGCAAAAAAGCAATTAAACCATGTCATTGATAGATAGGGGGTACGTGTCGGCTTTTTCAGTCTTTCCAGTTGGTTAAGTCTTTTTTTATGTGAGGAAAGGTCAATAAAACTGAATTTAATTGAATTGTACATAAGGGAAGCAGCAAAAATGTTTTCCTTAATTAGCATGCTTAGTAAGAAGTTGATATCTCTCAACAAGCAACCTAAATGCTTGTTCTCAATTGCACATTTGATCTTGTTACATTCTAAGTGAATAATATTTTTAATAATAATATTAAAATGGAACAAGTGGAAAACATTTTTTTATAGTATGAAGTTTAATCACAGCCTGCTATTGTTTGGTATTTTCATAAAGCAGGAAGATCAGACTTTCACCTGCAATTTTTTTCATCACATTTGCTGTTGCAATTCTTGAAATATGACAAGTCTTCTACAATCAAGAAAAATCCATTTTTTGCACGCCGTCCCATGCCTTTGTGTATACATGTAGGTTTCGCATAATGGCCATGAAGTGCTCAATTTTGATTTGTTCCTCGTGGCACAAAATTTAGCATAACTTTTGTTTTACGAAAGCAAATTATACACAACTAAGCGCATCAGCAAGAAAAATCTTTTGGCTGTATTTTGGTACCACATACACACATTATCTGATAATATTTTACACCTAAATAATTTGTTTCCCACTGTACCATTTTTTTTACACAGACTGTATATGGAAGGTAAATATATATCGGCACATATGTAGTCTACTCATACATGTCCATTTCTTTAAAAATATTCACAATCTCCATGCTGTATGTTGAATCAATCTGCAATTGCTACATGTAATTGTTTGTAAGGCTATTCACATATCAAATTCAAATGGATTTGTTGTTCTGTTAGGTTCCATTAATCTGGAGTAAAATGAACGAGGAAACAAACTGTAATATGTTAACAAACTACTTAAAACATAAATAAAAAGGAATATAATATCATTGTTTTACTCTTCTTCTCTACATATTTCTTGCGCCTTGGGCACTCGACAGAGGGGATTTGGCACATTACAAATCATATATATAGATTATTATTATTATCATTATTATTACTTCAATGTTCTTTATCATCCCCATAATTAATAAAATACATGACATACATGTAGGCCTTGTGTGAAAAAAAAGAAAATTTGTTTCAAAGTTCGCTTATTAATTTCCAAGGAATCATCCCAACAAGTTGCTTGGCTTTCATGACCACCCATCTCCTTTTTATATGTCAACAAGAAATAAATCTTACTACATGTATTGTATATTTTAAAAGTCCTACCATATCTAATTTGATCATAATATCTCATGATGTATTCCTTTTCCTCCGTATCCCTAGATATCACTTTTACCAAGGAGGTCTAAGAAAGTTCATGCTTTTACCCATGTTACTGAATGCACCTGTTATAAACATTGCCATCTGAAAATAGGGCAGGGTATATGGGGTCAAAGCACTTTCTACCACATTGTCTGCTACTTGAGTTGCTTTTGTTTATTTGACCTGATAACAGGCTTCTAAGGGGAAGGTCATTTAACCACAAGCTTGATTGGTTTATTGGTCTGGCTACATCAGATGACCAAACCTGACAAGGGTCAATCAGGCAACTAGTTTAGCATTACAGACCCATTTGGTTTATTGGTCTGGCTACATCAGATGACCAAACCTGATAAGGGTCAATCAGGCAACTAGTCTAGCATCACAGACCAAATTGGTTTATTGGTCTGGCTACCTCAGATGACCAAACCTGATAAGGTCAATCAGGTACTAGTCTAACACCTCAGACCAAATTGGTTTATTGGTCTGGCTACATCAGATGTCCAAACCTGATAGGGTCCATCACAAACAAATTCAACACCACAGACCAAGTTCTACATGTAGGTACCCATTTAAAATGTTCCAGCTAAACATTAGTTAAACACAGAAGTACTATAAAGGAAATAATGTTTGAGAAGATATAGCCTATAGGCCCACATTCAACCTTGCAAAAGTTGAATATGTTGGGACTGAAGAAATAGTTTAAAATACACAAATAAATGACTTATGAAGGGTTAAAAACATTAGAATATAAGAGAAGATGGAAGCTTTTGATTGAGAGTTTGACTGAGGCAAGATTGACTGTATATAGGCCCTACTCCACTAAAGGGTCTGAAGTTACACCATGTACAATATACTGCATAAACTGTTGAAACCTAATATATCCCTTGGGTCTTGACAGCGCATTATGCATATATCAAGGAAATGGATCTACTACCAGTATAAGGCAACTTCTTGCCATATATGAATGGAACACAAATAAACATTGCTACATATAGAATGATATTTTATTATAGATGAGGTGCAGCCTACATGTACTTTTGTACAGTATTGATTATAAAAATGTGTTAGCTTAGAGAAATATTGAAAAATGCTGTCATCATAATAATATACTGTACTCAGTTTCATGAACTTGATTCTCTTATCAACAGAATTCCATGGTTCTTTTTTATTAAAAAATTGTATACTTGTTGCACATGTTAGTCCTATATTACACTTTGTTGTTTTATTATTATATACTTAAACTACAAGTACAGTTAAAGTTTACAGTTTGATGCTTAAGTTATCCAATTTTATGTATCCTATATCATCTGGTGCAAAGTTATATAGGTTATAGATAAGACAATAAATGATATTCTACAATTGTACTCTATTTGTTAATGTTAAACAGAGAGCCACCTTTTAGAATGAGCTTACATGACATCTTGAATTCCATTTGTATTCCATTCTCACAAAATGTGAAAACAACAAGCACGGAAATGTAAGAATTTTAATTTCAGATAAATTTTAAAAGCAACCACCTTTGATCACACACATTTTTTGTTTACAAGAGGGGAGGGGGTGTTACATTTTTGTAAACAACCTCCCCCCCCCCTCCCACCTTGATACTTATGGTCCATAGTCCCATTACACATCTATTTGGCACATCTAAACATACAATGTACCTCTGATAATCTGTTCAATGTCTTACAGAGATATAATTAAAAATATAAAGACCTGACATTTCAGGCACGTTTCTCTGTGGCTACAATATACAGTAATTCTCTTTTGGTTTGTTATCTTGAATTACCAATCATGCAGAAATCATTAAATACCCTACAATTAAATCTAATTTAATTCTTTAAAAATATGAAAACGTTTTAAAAAGTTATATTGATATATATAATTTGATTTGTTTTAATCTGAACAGGTATATTAGAAAAAATTTTATTGTGGCCAAAGGCCAAATTCCAAATTATTTACAAAGTAAAAACATGATATATCATATACAATAAAAAAAAATACATAAAGATAAAATATAATATGGTAACAAAATTATATGATTTCCAAAAGATTCATAGATATAAAGGGAACATAGAAATAAACAAGAAGAGATTGCAATAATAGATTACCACTTGGCTCAAAAGAGTAATGATAACACAATTTTTGCTAAGTTTGGCCTATTTGTAAATTCAAGGATTAAAGCAAGTGTAATACCTTTAGACAAAGTGCTTTCAAAGTTTTATGAATATGGAATATATAACCAGATTACATACAAATCAGTTTTTGCAGTAGACATCTTTAAATAATAGTATATATTTATTGTTTTAAGTTTCAGTTTTTGATGGAGATAAGAACTTCATACACCTTTAAGATAAAAAAGCAATAATCATGTTTATACCATATACAGTCTGTGTAAAAAAAAAACGGTACAGTCAGAGAAAAAATAATTTAGGTGTGAAATATTTTCAAATAATGTGTGTATGTGGTACCAAATTAAAGCCAAAAGATTTTCCTTGCTGATGCGCTTTGTTCTGTATAATTTGCTTTCTTAAAACAAAAGTTATGCTAAATTTTGTGCCACGAGGAACAAATCAAAGTTGTTCGCTTCTATTGTTCTGGAGCGCTGAATTCATGGCCATTACACGAAACCTACACAAAGGCATGGGACGGCGTGCGAAAAATTGATTTTTCTTGATTGTCGAAAACTAGTCATATCGAAAAAATTACAACACCAAACGTGATGAAAAAAAAAAGCAGAAGAAAGTCTGATTTTCCTGCTTTATGAAAATACCAAACAATACCAGGTTTTGACTAATCTTCATACTATAAAAAATGTTTTCCACTTGTACCATTTTATTTGACACAGACTGTATGTAATTTAAGATGCTTACCGAATCACTTTTAAGCTTGTCCTCCAGAGGTTGCCAGTCCTTTGTCTTGATGGCTTCTCTTGCAAGTTCAACAAGCTCTCCTCCTCCTTTAAGGTTCACTAAGGAATAAACTTGAAAGCTATCTTGACTATTATCATCCACCTGCTTCCGGTTGCCATCATTATCATCGGTAGCGAGTTTGGTTTTCCTCGCTCCCATCCTCTTTCAATCTCCTCAATGCATCGGTTTTTGATCAAGATGCAGTTTGGTATACCGGTATATTTGTGATTGTAGGATAAACAAGATGGGGTTAATACATCTATAAATTGATGGTGTTCCTTCTCCGTCTTTCGATCTCCTCCTCCTCCTACTCCTACTAATCAATACATCTGGAATTTTCTATTGAGATGCAGTTTGGTACACCGGTATATTTGTGATTGCAGATGAGGATTCCGTTTTTCTGTCTCCGTTTCTCAAACCCCTTCTCCTTCAGTCTCTCTCAATATCCTTCTCCTACTTATCAATGCATCACTTTTTTATTGAGGTATACTGGTATATTCATGAGTTGTGTGATGAGTAACATGCAGTGTTTTAGTCTCTGTCTCTAAATCCCCTTCTTCGTCAGTTTCTATCAATTTCCTCCTCCTTTAATACAAGCCCATGCATTCCACTTTCTACCGAGATGCAATTTGGTAGACCGGTATATTTGTGATTGTAGGGTAAGTGCTTTAGGTTGATTATCGATAATGTTCCTTCTCCGTCTATCAATCTCCTCCTACAAGTCACTGCATCATTTTTTGATTGAGATGGTTTATACCAGTATATAAAGCAGGGTGCAGTGGTCATTGATGAAATTCCATCTCCGTCTCTCACTCCTCTCCTTCTCAGTGCATCAGCATCCGATTGAGATGGAGCTTGGTCTATATTGATGACTACATGAGAGGCGAGGTACATGGATGAAAGTGATTGAGGAATGATACAGCTTCCTCTTAGGCCTTTCCTTTATAAGTATTACCTGCAAATTGATTAGGAAAACACACAGAATAGGATTTAACTACTTAGATAAATAGAGGGCCCATAACTGACAATTCATCTACTAAACAGTACTTATCAATCCATAGTGTTTGAGAAGTACATTTACACATGATAATGCCATGAATGTAAACGTTTTCAGAAACTTTCATCTGATCTTTTGGAACATGACAAAATTTACATATTTTCATGAATGATTATTCCATTGTATTAGAAACTGCTTCAAGTCATAAATTTTTGAAACTCATTACTTAAACAAGATTATAATTTACATTTCAAAACATACATCCTTTTTAATATAAGATCATTGGACGAACATTTTTAAAATATGAATGATTGCTATGAATAAGATAAAGTGTTTCAATAAACTTACGTCGTAAGGAGACACGGTCACACCAGAGTAAACATGGCGCGAAAATATAATTTATGAGCGCCCTTCTGGTGTGGGCGTGTCTCCAAGACTACAGTCAGATTATCCAATACACATTAATTCTAAATATGATGAATCATATTTTTTTAACTTAAAAGCCATTATGTCATCAGCTACAATATTAATTTTGTCAGTCAACATGTTAGTAAAAAAGTCTTATGAATTACTTCTTGCTACATCACATACATATATTTTAAAAGAAATAAATAGTTTTTAATGTCATCCTCAAATATCACAGAGTCAGTGGATAAGTGTACTGCATTAGCTGCGGAGTAGCAGTTCTCCATTTTGTCATAATTAATTAATTAAATACACATGTTCATAGACCCATCTGATGATCAATTGACTGTTTTCGGCGCTAATTTTCTTACCTCCTCCGGTAGTGGCTGGTTGAAAAGGATGCACAATTCATTTCATCTCGAAACAGGTGTTTATCCCCAATTTTCTCGAATAATCCTCTTCCAATATTTCTCTACATCATGTGTTGTGCAAGGCATATACACGTTATTCCATGCCTATAGTATATCGCATTGATAATGATATAATACAGCTACAATACTAAACGAAAGTACATGCACAAGAATTGTAGTAGTGTACATGCATCAGTGCAGTCTACCAGCGATCCCATTCGCACTCGCGCTGGGAAGATTCGCTCTTGCGTAGCGGAACACAATTTAGCACCCCCGCTGGTTGAATGGGGTGTATTTGCATTTACGAAAGCCGTCCGTCGTCGGTCAAAGGGGGCTTGACAACCACATAATCGGATAGCAACAAGCCAGTGGATAGCAACGCATTTCCCGTACACACGCCACGCTTGTACACAAATCAGAACGTGGAAGTTTCTGCAGCGGACGCCGCCCGCGCAATATTTCTTCACCATTTCTGCTCATTTTAAGCGTAAAATTCGCTTAAATTTGCACCTTTTTCGTTAGTTTGGGAGTGGACTGAATTGGAAATCTTGTCAAGATGATGAACACAAGTATGACCAACTCCACAACGTGGAATATAGACAGGAGAAGAGACTTCGCTGAGCTCAAAGAAGGAACACAAGTACCAGGGTAAGAAAATTATTATGTTTACAATATTCAGAAATTGGTCTTCCTACAAAAATAATAGCCTATACTGTTTATAAGATCATGATGAAAAGCCTGTCTAGGCCCTACATATTGTATTTCAATAACCATTCTTTAATGTTGAATTTTTTAGGCCTATGCAAGGTCTAAGAATTTTTTTTGTATACTTTATAGATCGTAGGCTTTTAAGGAAATATTTATAGACAGGATGTTACATGTAGTTGTTATGGCAACACTAAATTCTATTTCACATGAATTTTGTATGTTTTCTTCGATACATTTATATTTATATGTCATGCCTGAAAAGTTGAGGCATATAAACAGATATAGATGTACATGTAGATTCATACACTATATTGGTCAATGGTAGTCCTACCATAGGCCTATCGTTTTCAACAATAATACGGTAGACATTTCCATATTCCGTTTTAAATGAAAACTTTTTGCTATATAGCGAGGGGTCTGGTGAACATGTTTTCTATGTTTCATCCCTGATTTCACCTCTGCACACTCAAAATTATAAAAAGATAATGTATGCCAGTCATGCAACCTTTTGAAAAAAGTTGCATTTAACTTGAACTAACATTAATATGTTTGATTTTATCTCAACCTAACATTAATATGTTTCCTTTTATCTTGCCACCCTTATACAGCTACTGTGGATACATTGAGCAGTATAAGTACCACGTCGGGGATACCTATGGAAATGCTACCAACAAACTGGAGAATGTAAGTTTAAAATTTGTTTTGTTCCATTTTGTATCTTCTCTCTATCCCATTTCGCTACGATCATATAACGATCTAGAATCTGCCTCCTTATTGTTTGTAATTCCTGTATAGGCCTATAATTATTATAACACCATTAATACATCAATCTTTTTCTTTTCAAAGCAATATTTCATGTTACATTCATTGAATTTATTGTATTCTTCTTCTTCTTCTTCCAGTATGGTACAGTCCACCAACGGTGTATTATCATACCGTATTGTATTATAGTATTGTGCAAAAACTTTTTTTTTCATTCAGCTACTGTGATTTATTATCATATTACAGGCCTACAAAATGTATTTATAATGTCCCTATAATCAAGTACATGTATTTAAGAATAATTTGTCTTTTAAAACCTCAATGTTGGTCATGATATTTCACTTAAAGAAATAGACTTAAATGCATGCCAGTGACTTCAAATAATGATAAATATAGGAAAACTATAGAAGAAATCATCATAGGCCCCTCCTTTTTTCGTTACAAAACCGATATATACTTTGAAGTCCTGGTATGTGTAGGCCTATGTTCTTCCTCCCTTCAATATATTTAGGGTTCTGGCTTTCATGTTTAATCACTATCTTTACACACTACTCATATTATACATGTATATTTAATTAAAATCATAAAGGATTTATGTATTCATTTTGTACTTTTGTTATGCTATATTCTATGTTATTATATATATCTGATTTACTGTTTGATTACTCTTTTTTACAATGTATATTTGTTATGTTTTTTAATGAACTGTGGAAAATAAACTTGAAACTTGATTTAAGAGTAACAAAAAATCTAAATAACACTTTATATACATGTACACATGTATATATCTCTATTTTAAATTTCATTGTATCTACTACTACTACTAGATCGCGGGCAGAATAGCAATTAGCCTATGCCATCTCGGGCTCCATGAACATAATTCCTCCAAACAAATCTATCTTGCATGACTGTTTGTAATTCCTGGTTGCTGGAAAGTCTAGTACATTCACAAAAGTATCTCGGCAACGTCCTCTTTTTTTTGTTGCCTTGCTTTGGTTCCCAGAGAATGAGCGGGTTGGCAGAGAGTTCGGGATGTCGCATACAATGACCTACTAGTTTCAGTCTCCTCATACGAATTTTAACTGATAATCGTGGTAAATTGGCATAAAGATTGAGGGCTATAATATCTATATTCTTATAATTACTTTTCTTTTTTGGTACAGAGGCGTACAAACCGTAATCCCATCATTGCATCATGGCCAAACAATTACTTTGATGCTTCCAGCAAGCATGTTGGTACTGGGCTTACCGCTGCAAACACACTGAGCGGAGAGAGGCGCCCTCTACAGTTACCAAGGTCAAACGGAGACAACAAGCTGACCGAGAAGATGGTACCCGGTTATACAGGTATGTACTTTCATCTTCATTGTTAAAAACTAAGTTTATCTGATAATTAATGGTTCATATCCACTTGGTCTACTAGCAGTTGGTCCCATTCTCTGAATAGGCGAAGTGGCAATAAGACGAATTGGTTGTAGACGAAATGGAATTAGACCATGTGAGATGAGACCAAACATGCATTAGTCAAAGTGGGTTTAGACCAAGTGACAATTTACCGTAATTGACCCCCACTTCCATGTCCCATGAATCGTACTGTGAAAGCTGTATCCCACCGCTGCCACCATGTTAAACAATGTGGATTAAAGAGTATGGAATGACAGGTGTTAAGGCAAGTTCAGCCATTTGTATCGATGTATGGATATTGTAACATCCCCGGTTACTTACTCATGAGCATTTAATTGCCTCTTTTATAGTCGGGTAATATAACCCAAAAAAAATTAATTAATGTTGTTAGGAAGTGGAGGGAGAGTTTGGATATATATGATCAACGCTTCCCTTCAATTGTTTAGGTTGTTATGATATTTTTTTTTGGACAGAAAATTGGAGATGCATGTAGCAGATTGGACCTTTTGTGGAGCTTTCATTGATGATTTACTTCATAACATGAAATAACAGCATTTTATTAATCTTTCTATTTTACCAGGCTACATGTACATCTCTAGGATGCTAGTCAAGGTTGGTAATACTTTCAAGGAAGTCTGTGATGTGTGCATTGATGACTTCCTTCATAACATGAAAGGAATTCACTTTATTAATCTTTCTTTCTCTCTCTCTCTTCCCCTGTTTACCAGGCTACATCCCCAGGATGCCATTCAAGTTTGGTAATACATACAAGGAAGACTGCGACGTATGCATTGATGACTTCCTTCATAACACCAAAGAACATGACACTAAGATTAAGACCCTGAAGCAGACAGTTGTCCAGTCCAGACCTCTGCATCCTAAGAGAGATGAGAAGGTTGTCATCAAGGCACTCAACTTCTATCGAGATCAGAACCCTGGAAAGGTCTTATTAGGTGAGATTTTCAACTTTTCAACCTCGTAAGGTCCAATGTTTGGAAACAATCATCTTTAATGAATTTCAAGATTTAAATTTAAGGGTGTTAATCATTTTAAAACTTTGTTTTTCAAGTATTGTGATCAGAGCTCAAAAGACAACAACTCATATACATGAGTTAAAAGTTAGTTAATTTTAAAATTAGTTAACACCCACTTATCTATCCATGGAAAGGTCTTATTAGGTGAGTTTTTAATAATTTAACTTCTTCTCTTTTGCATGGCACTAGTTCTAAATCTGAGGGCTTAATTCCTTTTAAAGCCTTTTGCTGAGAGCCACAAAAGGCATTATAAACTAAGCTAACACTTGTGAATAGGGGTAATATTGAATACGTTTGTAACTTTAAAATAAATAATCTATCTCTTCCATATATAATTTCTATCATTAGCATAAGTTAAATTAAACCTCTAATTGTCTGACTGAATGTTTATAATCAATCATTACAAAAATATTTCTCATAATTTTGTTTCAATTTTCTATGATTTCTTTCTTAGATGATAAGCGTGAATCAAGGGAAGCACCAATGCCAGGTTACAAGGGCTTTATACCAAGGCAAGGTGTAACAGAGCTTGGTCTAGGTGCCAGGTATCATGAGATGTGTGATAAGTCGCTTAATAAGTTTTATGATGAGACCGATAGACATGCAGTCATCTCGAAGCCAGGATATGTTCCAAGGTGAGCTTGTGTGTGGGAAAAAGGGAAAACATTGTCTCAAGAATGGAAGTAATAACGCCATCTTCCAGAGTTTTAGTCAAAGTACAACATGTATGATAATGTTGCTACGTGTACGATATCTGCATATTGTAAATATTAAATACATTAGGAGGTTTATTTAACTGCCCCATCGGTCAATTATTGAGAGAATTATGATACTTTACCCCCTAATTTTGATGTTAAAGCAATTCACTTGACTTTTAACTGACTTATTTTTTTAATAAACTTTCTTAAACTCTAAGTAAATTTTAGATGTTGAATTTATGAATTATTTCCTACATTCTGCTCATCGCAAGGGCTTTAGTCATGGCATTCTGTCCAAAATATATTTTACATTTCTTTTAATGAAAATACTTATATTTTGTAAATTTGGATAAGAATGCACCTCACTGGTTGGAGAGGATGCACAGAATTGAAATACTGTGATAATAAGTAATAATATCATCCTTGATTAAAAGCATACTGAAGTTTTACGTTATGCACTTTATGAGTTTTAAATATAATTTTGTGTCACTTCTCTTCACAGAACCACTCTGTCTAACGATGAAGCTAAAGCCAGTCTGCAGCTGACAAAGGATAATAAGAGTACTCTGATGCAGAGAAGACTCTACAAACAGATCGGCATGGTACCCAAATATACAGGATATCTTCCACGTAAGTATAATAATGCCAGGTTAGCCTTGCCTTGGGCCCCATAACTTTTTGACATCTTCCCATACAAGGAGATGGCTAAATTTTTCAGTTTACATTTTTTTAGGAAGCAGTGGTCCAGTGGGGGAAAAACTGTCCTATACAGTGCATCCCAGATAAAAGTATACCAAACTTTGAGAGCCTCATATTAAAATTGTATAACTTATTTGTAATTAATTTTGATTTCATGACAAAGATTAACTCATATTCTATCTAATGATACCAAAATTATACCGATACTGTCATGGATGACTGAACACTCAAGTGTTTAAGAACATTGGTCAAAATTGATCTGTACCAAGTTGTCTGAGAAGCAGCTCTGGCTTTCTGATCATTCATTGTTTGTTTGAGGTCAACCTTCCTGAGTCCATTCATTAGGCGCGCACAAAGGATTACTTGATCTATTGAAATGCAAGGGCTGCTTTTGCTCAAATTTGGGACAGGGCACTCTTTACGCTTGTTTTTTAAAGTCCAAATGCTTAGTCATCCGTCACAACACAGGTATAAGTTTGGTATCATTGAAAAGAATATGAGTTGCTCTTCATCATGACATATATTTCAAGGTCACACAAGCTAGAATATTTTAATATGAGGCTCTCAAAGTTGGGTATACTTTTTTCTGGGACGCACTGTATACAGGGCATTTAGTTTTGTCCAGTTATTATATCAATAGTTATCCTACAAAATGAAGGAAAGTGTTTGAAGGAAGGTGGTATCACAATCTATTACTAGGAATTCAGAAGAACAACATCAATGAAGTGAGAATATCTTGTGGAATAAGATAAGTCTATCCCACTCCTGACACCAAATATCATTTCTAATCCCATACTAGTATTTTATTTGAGTTTTCTTTGGCTTAAAGCACCAAGTAACTATAGTCTCTAAGTGGTGAAACTTAAGCTCTTGCATTATCTTACTTTAGGCCTATATGCTGGAGACATTTTTAGATTGGGGATATCTTGTACATAGCCACCTGAAATGTATGTTAAAAAAACTGATATATAGCTAAAGAGAAACTTTCACAACGTAGAATAATTCTCATACATCAGTTTGATAGAGTTAATGCCAGCTTACATGTATAAATTGTGTTAATGTTGAACGAAAGTGATGAATTATATACAAGTGTTTATGAAATATAATAATCATTAATGTAGAATCAGAGCTTTTTTCATTATCTGACATCCTTTGTGGTGACTTGAACGTGTTTTAAAGATGGCAGCATTGTATTTTGGATGCTATTTAAAGATTGGATACCTTGCTAAAATAGTCTAATATAGCTTGTTGCAAAGCACAAGACGACACACGATTATCAATTTGTAGAGTCGTTGCTCTTGAAGAGAAGTTTAACTGATTTTCTTCTTGTTTTGATTTCACAGAAATCCGTTTCCGATTTGGCCACACCTATGGTGATGCCTCCAGATCCCTTCCAGTCTGCAGTCATCCACAGTCCAACTATGGAGAACACCTACAGACACTACAGCAATCTGCCTGAACACTAGAAAGAAAGAAAGAGCTATAATTAACCCATTGACTACAAGGATTTGATGCTTCCCGTATTAAAGGCATGGAATCAACCGTCTGTGTGTTTCTATGCTGTCAAGAGCAAGTCCGAATCTTCTTATGCTCCCTGACAAACTTGATCGCTTGTCGCAAAGCATGCCACACAACAATGGACCTAGATTGCCAGTGTGTGTGCTTCATGTAGGCGCACTGGGGCCACACCCAGCGATGATCTTGAGGAGTAAAGCATCCCGCTGCCTCATTTTGTATGCTGTCAACCCTTTTAAAGACACCAGCAATTAGAGATTTACATCCATGTAACCCCATGATTCTGTGCCTTTAAACGTGTATGGGGATAGGAGAATTTAGTAGTCAATGGGTTAATGTAGGCCTTCCAGAAAGTATCAGCAACCATGGATGGTTCCTGGTCAGAACCAAAGGGGTGTTCATTTTACAGGATTATACCCTCAAAGAGCAGATGCCACACATCTTTTGGAGACTGTCGAAAGCCTGTGGACTGTTGTTGCTGACTTTGGAGAAAGGACAATTTGTTGTATTTTATGTGTACTTTGTGGACAAGTTTCAGATCCAAAGATCTGATCATTCTTGTCAGAGAGATTTATGCAATTGATTTATTATATGTTGTTAGTACCTCTGTCTCCTTTTCTTGTTGTTATCTCTCTCTTTTATATTCTATTTCTCTCAATCTATCTCCATGATGTTTTCTTCTCTTATTGAAGTCTCCATTTTCTCTTTTTATTCAATTCTTTAGTCAATTCTGTCATTGCCTTTAAGAATTCTTTGGAAGAACCTCTGTATGTTTTGAGCTCTTGTTGTGATTTATGTGTAAATAGATCCAAACAATATAGGGCCTAAAGTTCCAAAACTTTAGACCCAAACTTGGACTTGTTGCCTCAGTATCATGGGTACAAAATCTTATTGAAAACTCTCAAAATGTTAATCTAAAAAAAAACATTTTGAAAACTATTTTAAAGAGTTTTTTTAATGACAAATTTAAGTGAATGTGAACATGTTTCTTCACACATTATTTCATAGGGGCAGATATATACACAAATAAATCAGTATTACTTAGGAAATTCTATATCTAGCCCCTAGGAGATAAAACAATCTAAAAATGAAAGCAACCCTCAATCACAATTTATAAACAATGTCTAGCTGGTTTTGGAAGTGACTGGTCTGCACATTTCTATAATTTGGTAAGTTCATGGTGAACTTAGATGACCAAATTCTTTAAAAAGGAAAATTATTTTGTATTTTTAGTTGGTTAGTGTGGTTAGGGCTGAATGTAATGTACATTATAGCTTATTTGTGGTAGAATAGATGTGGTCTTAATTGTGTTGATTTAGATATGCATTATAAATGCTTGTCTGTAATGTAACCCAATATTTGATTTTCAGTCCAGTGCACATCTGAGAATGGCCATTCTCAAACTTTTTCAGCTACTATTTTCATGTTATACAGTCCAATCCTTTACAGTGATCACTTGCACACAATTCTCTTTTCATTATTCAATCAATAACCCGTCCTGGGTCCAGTGCACCATACTTAAATTACCAAAGGCTATTGATATCCTGGAAGCACATCCTGGTAGAGGTTGGTCCACTATGGTTTTTGGTGCAATGTCACACCATCATTCTATTGTTTGCCGAACAATAGCTTTTTTTAAAGCCAGGTCTGGAATGGGGCAATGCCTAACCCATTCAGAATGCATTGAAAACAACAAATGAACATAAACAGATAAAAAGCATCCTTTTTAAGTCCCAATTTCAAACATGGGGAAAAGACCTCTGTTTTCAAAAATAAGATTCTACTGTAATAAGTTAATTGGCTTCAGCCTAGGCTTCTTTATTTAACAGAAAGAGACTGGAGTTTGGTGATAAGAGGAAAAACAGCCACACAGAAAACATGAAAGAAAGAACAATAAACAAAGTTATTAATTGAAACATTCCATGATGTACTACCCTTCAGAGATAGTATTTCTTTATTGTACATTCTCATATTTCTGGATCATAGGTAGGAATCCAGTTTGATTGAAAATATGATTAAAATAATGGTGGTACATTTAATTAAAGCAGAAAGACATTATCAAATTATCATGACTGTAATTACTTCTTCTTTAATTTTTTTTTAATTGAACAATATTATTATAGCAGTATCCGATTTTAAGCATTCAGTTTTATCAGTTATATATTGGCACTGTGCTTTAAGTTTTTGATCATCTTTTACAGACTTGAAGAAGCCAGTGTGTTGCAAGGATTTTATTCAAACTTTTAAATATTATTAGAGGTAGAAGAAACAGTGTCCAGATGGTCCATGCAATGAATGTCAAATATTTTGTACAAAATATTTTAAGAGTAATGTTTTAAAGAACATAGAAAATAAAAGTTTCACATCAATCATTAATTACAACAAGAAAATATTCATTTTAAAATATATGACAGGTATTATGTACAATTGGTGGTATTTCATTTCATCAAACATTACTATTCGTTTCACTTTGGGCTGTATATTTATGAACAAATGGAGACACTAATTTCCAATTTCATACCATTTACTTCAGAAACTCATGGACAATATGAATATATATTTCAGATGACATGTAAATTGCAGCATTTTCCTGTTGAATACGTAAAGGGTTTTTCCCATGCTTAATTTCTTTCTTTAAATTGCTGGTCAATTTAGCAGTTGTAATGAGTCAAAAATATTTTGATTTCTTTATGTATATATTGATCATTGTAAATCAATGTTTTTATAGTGTCAGCAACTAAATATTTTTGTTGTTGTACATGACAAGCTGATTTTTGCCTTATTTCTCTGTAGAACACTTATTATTTTGCTGTTATTTACACACAATTTGTAAATTACAAATATATTCAAGTTTGAAATAATAAAAGTACAAATGGCAATACTTTGATTGATTTCATCGTTGTGTGTTTTCCAGTATCTCCGAAAAGAAAAAGAATCCTGTTTGTACTGTACTGCTCATGTTTTTTATGAATAACTTGGTTCATTCTAAATGTAAAAAAAATCAGAAAATTTCTTCTTGATTACAAATGAAGTTACAATAGAATTTTTGCAAATCAAGCATTAAAATCAAATTCTTGCAAGGGGTTTTGTTAAAATACCGTAAAGGAATATATTACAGAATAGTAAAAAATATGCTCAAAAGAATTTTTAAAGTAGACAACTGGAGAGTCAAAACTGCTTTTGATTGCAACCAAACTCATACCACTGCAACGGAAAATCTACGAATTCAGAATATCTAAACCCGCTTGTCCAATATCTCTTTTAGATCGGGAGTATCACCTTTCAAGAAGGGCCCCCATTTTTCAGCTTCAGCGGATACCCCGCAAGGGCTCGAGATTATACGTCACACCTTGGGCACCCCCGTACCGTGTCCACTGTATGCACGTATCCTGTACTGTGCTATATGCGTACATTCACATTTGTGAGTTCTTTAAAACTTTCTGTTCTTTCTTTTATCTCATGCTTCACCCAGGCCCTGACTAATAACTGGTCAAATGATATATTTGCGACTGTTCCTCTATCATTTGTCTATATATTTAAGTTATCCTTTCCAATTAATGTATTCTTTTCATTATTTAAGATATAATTAAAAATAGGCTATCCTCTAGCACGACCATTGTTTTCATTATGGATCTGTTCAAAATCACACTCTTTAGTTTTTTTTTTTTTTTTTTTGACAAATTATTTAACCAGTTATCCTATATATCTATTATTGTAAGGTTATCATAATCTTGAAATTGTCATTTGGTTTTGTAAGTTCTTATATTATTGTGCAGATCCCGAAGTATACTTCATCCGTTATCTTATAATAATAATTTCGTTCCAAACTTTCGGACTGAGAACTAGCTCCTTAGTTCTTCAGTTTTACAGTATATGTGAATCCTTTTCATGTGTTTCAGATATTGTTCAGAATGAAATAACTATTATTTTGTAGATTCGACCTCGTTGCAATGGATTTGACAGATTTTGCATTCGTGATAAATAGCAGCAGTCTTCTTACGAGACGACTGTATATTCCATCCGCTCCTGGCGGACTGGTATCCCGCTTGCGTGTGTAAGAATTAAGCAAAACAAATTAGTAGACCGGTAAATATTGCAAACAATCATGCTTACATAATTTGATTCTTAAATATATCTGTCTCTCCAATTATGTACTGATTTTATTTTATGGACGTTTATGGTGTTTCAGCCATTGAATTTCGATAAATTAAGGGAATTTGGAGGAAATGTGACTATGACCACCTTGTCAAACTAATGATGGTATTGCTTAATCCGTTGTAAGTTTTAGTTGGGAAAGTCATGCGGTGGAATGATTATATTTTGCTCTAAAACCTTATTTGGAGCGATTCAGATTAAGAATACAATCATATTTATAAATCAATATAGATTCAACACAGAAATAAGTCTTCTTAAGAATGAAGTCACATAAATTTACGTGGAATTTATAGCATCTAATATCTCCGAATGTCAATGGGCAAATCAACGGGCCGCACCGTTCACGGCCCCTCGTGAGAGATGAGCAAGGCCAATTCGTGCTGTTTACCATGATTTGCAAACTCTTCAAAAATCTATCGCTGCGCAAGTTCAAATCTACAAATAATCACAATCTTTAACAATATCTCAAAAACATTGATATTCTGTAAGATGTACAACCCTTTATGATTTGTCCAATGGTGCAATCAGTTGTGATAAAGCAGCCATATCAATCCGAGACACAGCAGCTATAGCAAGCTTGTTACAGTGCAATGCTATGTGTTAACGTTTTATATGCACGTACAGTACATGCCATCATGCATCATATCTGCGCTCGCAACTCAGAGCAGCTGGCTAGCTGTTCGAGCTGTCCAAGGTGTGACTACAAGATAGGAAGTCTTCCTCCGCACGCCGAGGCGCCATTTGGGGGCGCGATTAAACCAAAAACATAAAAACGTTTACCAGCTCATTCTGAGAGATTCACAAGTTCATTTCAGCATGTCAATCGTTATAATAGGAAAGGTAAAATCTATTTAGCAACATGCAATTTGGCCATTATTAGCAAATATTGTGTATTTTCTCCGTGTGTATACTTTAACAAAAATTAAATTTCATACAAAACAGAAGAGAATCGTTCAAATCTGACTGTACAGCAATATTTACAGTGCATATTTTTAATAAAAGAAAGGTAATACCATTTCAGAGGGATTATGTTCCAAGTTCATTTAAGCAATTTATATGTAAAATATGATAAAAGAACAACTCTTCACCATTGCAAGGAAATATGTGTCACACATAACAGAGTAAATTGGAAATGAAGGTGACAGGTACAAAATCTACTTTTTGTCAGTTTTGAGAAAATTGGACAAGACTGCTACCACACATCAATGAATATTTTTTTAGTTCAATCATGTGTGACACCAGTGAGAGTATTCACTAGCTCAGTCTAGTCCCATTTTCTCTTGAAAATAGTCGATTTTGTCACCTTTATTTTCAATTTACTTAGTTATGGGTGACAACTTTACTGCAAGAAAGGTACATGTAGCATTGTAAAGGTGAATAGTTCCTCTATAATCATATATCACATATGAATTGCTAATATAAATGATCTTGGAACATGGCTCTTCTAAAATGGATTTTTGGGGATATGCACTTTATAATGAGTGATTTCACGTTCGGTGTTAAAATCGGTGTTAGTGTTTATTTTGGAGCAGAAGTCTGATCTAACACCGAACGTGAAATGGAAATAAAATCAGTCGGTGTTAGGTGTTGACCTCTGAATTTTGACTATTTTCCGGTTGCCGTGTGGTTTCATTTTGTCAAATGTCGTCTGCTGAACCGAGCTCTGCAGCCGGTGTTAAATTTTCACGTGCAAATTTCCATTGACTAACACTAAACCCTAGGATTAAGAAAAAGTTCATTCACACTCGGTGTTAGTGTGGTGTTGGCCAACGTTTGGGTTTGTCTGTGAATAAAAGGCAGTGGAGGGTCCAGTGGCAGAGAAACTATACTTTATTTTACAGATAAATTAATCAATTAATTATTAGACCAAAGAGGATACTTCAAGACCTACAAAATTGGTTACTTTTGGGTTAACGAGATGGATTCACAACATGGCTACTTACTCTTTCAAGCCTAACAAGGGTCCAAGAAATGTCATCTAAATTCATTGGAAAAAGTGATTAGAAAATATAAAAAAGGTATTCCGTAGTAAATCGTATAAGGAATAAATATCATCAAAATGGATTGTCTTCTCATCTATATTTTAGGAACAAAAGGCATGATCCATCACTGCTAATCTGAACCGATGTACGAAATTATAGGGTCTGGGGCTACCGCGCTGCGCGGCCCGGCCTGGCTTTGAAGTGAACTAGGTAATGCTCCATTTCCTGCTGCTTGCAAAAAACTGCCCGAGATATGAACTGTAAACTTACTATTTTCGTCAAAAAATATCCATCATGAGGTAATTTGTATCAAAGAGAGGTTTGAAGAAGGATTAATTTTCGATTTACTGGTATATTCTAACCTTTTAGTGCCTTCTTCAGGTATATTCGAACAGTTTTAAACAACAAAACCGGTACTTCGCTACAAATTGCGTCGAGCCTTTTTCTTCAGACGACGTGTTTAGCTATCGATCCGCGCGCGCGTGTTGGGATATCGGTATCGACTCTCATGATTGAGCTCGGTGTTTGAGCTCGATTTTAGCAGAATTTCACTCTGCTAACACTAACACCAACACCAACACCGAACGTGAAATCACTCAATGTAAATCAAGAATATCTGTGTTTGGTAATCATAGAAACTGAATATCCTAGCTCTCCCTGATACCAATTTTGATGCAAATAATTACAAGCAGTATACACACAAAAACACAACTTTATTCATAACAATAATAATAACAGAGTTATATATTACTCTCATCCTGAAAAATAATCTCCAAAAAATAATTCGACCTGAGTAGTCACCCACATATATGAATACATTTTAAGGACACAGTGTTTGCTTTGAAAGTACTATGTACAATTATTATAATACTCCTATTTTACCCATATATCACAATTTTTGACATCATATAAAACATGATGTCAAATATATAAAATTTCATAGTACTATTTACAGAAAGAAGTTCTTGTCAATCACCAAACTTTTAATAATGTTCCTTCTCCTTTAGCAGATCGTCCAGTTAAGTCTTTGTTAATTGGTATGAATACATTCTATGAGTAGAGAGAATAGGAAAATATATATTTCAAGTCTTCATTACTTGGTATGAATACATGGTTTATGTAGAGATAAGAGGAATATATATATATATATATATATTAAGTCTTTATTATTGGGAATGAATACACGATATAAGTAGAGAGAAGATGAACTTATATTGCTAATACCAAACTGCAGCACATTTACAGAATTATCTATTTCAGTTGTGTTTTCTTTATAAATGTCTACGACAGTCTACTGATTGTATTCATGCAGCATGAAATCTTTTATCCTATTCAAGAGTTTGTTTTTTTTTTTAATTTATACTTTACAAACATTTATCTTATTTACCAGTCACAATAGAAGGATTTTTTTAAGAGCCACATTTTAACACATCATATATGTAATAATGTAGAAATAGTTAATCTTATTATATATGTTCAAAAAGAAAATTAGAATAATTATTTGAAAGAGAGGGAGAGAGAACAACAAAGAAAGAGAAATACAAATAAAGTGGATTTTTTTTTTAGGGAAGTAAAACGAGAGAGAAACTGCTCCCAATAAATGCATTCTTTTATTAAAGAGAAAGAGATATAATTTACAACTTAAGTTGTGCATTTTTAAAATAATTTCTTCACAATGCAAGTTTCACCAACAGTGACAACAAAAATACTAGAAGCATATCTCATAATTTCTCCTCTCCCTCGTAAAGTATATATTGTTGTTTGCCTGCCAAGGACAATTAGTTGATGGGATTTAATTTGCTCTCAAATGCAGAGATTTTCAAGGGATTGTTTGCAGCCCAAATCAAGGTGGTAAGTTTGCTGTTTTGAGATATATTCTTTATGCTGCAGTCACATAGACACTTACGTATAGTTACGTTTTTGTTGTTTTAATCTTATTTAATCTTCTATTCTATCATTTCTTAAGTATTTCTTTGTCTTATTGGATGAACAAAATAATCACTATTTCCACTTCTGACTATGACGGGAAGGCATCCGTGGGGATCCAAAAAAAAAGAAAATAACTTTTGGACGCAACGGGACGTAACTATACATAGGTGTCTGTGTGACTGTAGCATTACATGTGTCTCATAATATCACAGAATTATAATGCTGATATTTGCTACAATTTTTATTTGCTGGGCTGTTACACTACTCAATTCATTGTCACATCCAATACATCATGTATATTATTGTATAAGAATAAGAAAAAATGCTGTTTAATCTCAACATTTTGCATTTTTACACTATACTTATGCATTCTTTATGTATACTTGTAATGTTTTAATCAATGGCAGACCCTCTTCTATACTTTCACAAATAAGTGAAGCGTTTAACGCATAATGATTATGATTGTGAAAAGTTCAGTTAGCTTCACTTCTCTGTGTGATTCAAGTAATTCCAAAAGTCATCACTTTTAATATTTTGAATACACATGCAGTGTTATTATATTCACAATTTGAAGAAAAGTGAAAAGGGAATCTAACCAAGGAGAGAATCAATCTTATAAGAACAAGTAAAAAGTAAAATCAATTATAAATGATTTTGTGGACAATTCTCCATTTGTTCACTACTGAAATTTTCAGATTTTCCCAATTATGTTTCAAAAGTCATCTTACCCTCTTATGAGCTTAACATATATCATTGGAAAATATAGTTTACCCCCCATATATCAAGGTCAGGAGGAGACAATTAGAAATATGGGAGATTAAGGGGAGATATGAAAATCTGTGTACAAAGCAAATGGAGATATGTCTACAAAAACAGCAATTTTAAATAATTTTGCCAATTTGAGGGTCCCCATAGAAAGTACAACAATACTTTTCAAACTTCCACAACTCTCTAACCAATTTTAATGAAACTTCATTTAATGGCTTCCCACATTTACTCTTTCCTGTAAGAATGATTCTCTACTTGGGTTGGCAGACTCTCCACTAAAATGGGGTTACAAAGCGATTGCCACCCCTTTAATATTCTGAAAACATAGCATTCAACACCTATGGCAGTGCATCTAGCTTGAATATCTTTTCCCGACCATCTCCGAAGAGGATGATAGATGGCTATAGAGGGCGGTTTGGTCCTGAATTCCTACGAGTACTTGGTCTGGTGTGCGGTTGCAGATAGATACCAATCTCATCGTGATTCCCTGGAGATCAGTTACTGCTCTGTCTGGGGTTGTGACCGAGAATTATTCTGCAAAAGAGAAGCAAAAGAGAAGCAAAACAAGGGAATGAAAATATTGTTATCTATACAAAAATTCCAAGTTTATTGAAACATATTCATGTTTTATATGAACGTCGAATGTCCAAAAATAGCAATTGGGAAAAGACAGGTGCCGTTTGAATATTTATTCGTAGGAGTAAGATTGGTATTTGGATACACATATATACACTGTTGCTCATAAAGGTTGGATAGTTTTTGTGTGAACCAGCCACATCTTTTTGCTCCGGCGTAGATTTCTTGAAATTGTTTGTCTACTATCACTTTCCCGGGCCCTGGCTTATACCTTGGACACTCTCCAGCCTATTCCTGGGGAATGAAAATAAAAAAGAGTTTGTAACCCCGAGAACGCCCATTTTTGCCATTTTTTGTTTCATTTCGGGGCCCCTTTTTGTTTACACCGTCTGACCAAAGCCCCCTCCGTCAACCCCCTCGAAAAGCGTCTGAAATAAAGAGTTGTTATTGTTCTTTTGATAAATCAGGTTTAGATCACAGGCGTTAGTCTCTTGTGTAGGGGAGGGTTGAAGGAAAAAGTGAAATCGGTAAAAAACGGAAATATTCTATCCAACCTTATGGTCAAAACAAAGGAAATGAAAAAACTATGACCCTTAATTATTGTCATTTTCCCCAAAATCTTGTTTCACCCTAATGACAAGGTTGTAAACGGTAACCATTGTCTATTTTTCCATTATGATTTATGTTTGGCTGAGATTCTACAATACATTTCTGAGAAGGTAGAAATTTCTATGTTGTAAAAATGAATAAATTCAATTTTCAACCCGAATCGAAGTAAACTTTGACCCTTTCCCTAGACAATAAATCCTAAGTCTGTGATCATAAACTTAGATTTTACTCAAGAAACAATAACCACCCTATACATAGACGGCTTTGGTGAGGGTGGGATAATGGGGCCTTGTGTTAGCGCGGTATAACAAAAAGGGGCCGCTTAAAAGAGAAAAAATGACAAAAATGGGCGTTCTGGGGTTGCCAAACTTTTGTTATTTTCATTCCCGGGAATAGTTTGGGGGTGTCGAAAGTATAAGCCAGGTCCAGAAAAGTGAAGTAGGGACAAACAAATATCAAGAAATCAAAAAATAAAAAAAAAACTTAAGCGGAGCAAATAGATGTCGCTGGATCACACAAAACAATATCCAACCTTTATGAGCAAACAGTGTAGCTCCAGTCTCTAAAGATTGCTGCTGTCCTGAGTAATCAAAAATTATTATGAAGATTATAGGAGGAACCACAAATCAATTTTTTTTTAAGTTGAAGCTATTTCTTCAGTTTTACCATTATATTCAACTTAGGTAAAGTTGACTTGAATGTGTAATAGTTGTCTTCACTCATTTTTTTACAATTGCATGTGCACATTTTAGTGAATCTCTTTCCACTTCATTATATACAAAGTATTGAAAAACAGACCAAGAACAGGGATGGTGTTGCACTTTAAAAAAATGTTGAAACATTAAAAAAATAAAAAATAAATAAAAGTAGCAAGATGATGCTGTATGGACCTGCTATTCAGCACCTAGAGACTCTGTGAAAATGTCAGCTTACTCCCTAACGGAATTTTTTTTGCTGTGTTTGCATCAGGGTTTTCAATAAGAAATACTCCTAACCATACATTTTTTCGTTCAGATCGGACAGCACATATCCCATGGGTAATGCACAACAAATATGAGCATGTTTGATCACATATTTTATATTCTTAGGCTTAGCTGGTCAGGGGTGGTTTGGGGCGTTTAGTGAGTTGCTGGCGGGCAGTCTCGAGAGGTTTATTGGTGCTAAAGGGTTCAAATCTAACAGGAGAAAGAAGATGAGAGTGTCCTAATCCTGAAATTCCTATGTGTACTATGTCTGGTATCTGGTTGCAGATAGGTATGAAGGTATCTGTGAATCTCTAGAGATTGCCACTGGTGTGTTAAGTTACTGATGAGTGTTTGTCTACCAGTACCAGAGGCGTCAGAAGGCTCTGCAGAGACAAAGGATTTGAGGGGCAAGCGAATGTGTGTTAACAGAGGCTGTTGCCCTCCATCCGTCTCCTCAGAGCCTTCCCAACGCCTCTGTTGTCTACATATGCACCAAAGAATAAGGTGAAAAAGGAAAGAGAGGAATAGGATGATGAAAATATTAAGTACTTAAGGAACACTACTTGACATGATACAGGAAGTTCAATCCTTGTTAAAACATCATTGAGTTATGGATTGATTATGATTTTCACACAAACATAAAACATTCTCCTCCCAATTTCAGGTGTTATTGATATTGTTACGAAAGTAAAGGGTAAATTATAAGTATTGATAGATAATTGTAAGAAATTAAAAAGAAAGAAAATGAAAAGCATGTTTATCGCTGAAATATACATTCCTAACATTACTAGTTAGCAAGCAACCAAATAAACATTTACAAGGAAAATTATACTATTGCTTTGTAATATCTCAC
>CALNVZ010003432.1:33872936-33886077 GCA_940671915.1 Paracentrotus lividus
GAAGCCACTTATAAATGCAACTATTATATATTATTATGACATATGCTGGAATGATTGATTCAGATGTAGATATTATTGAGAATGAATGGTGTTTGTCAGACGTGATGGAGGATCATATTACCCCCTATTTCCACCCCTCCCAGTCATGCCCAGAGGTTCATGTTTGTAACTTCCTTTTGTCTTAAGATCTCTAACAGCGGCTGTCGATCAGTTTTTAATATAGATTTGTGATGTTCCGCGCCAAGCTGTCATCTTCAGGATATTAATCACACGGCTAAACTTCCACTTGGCAACTTCTCAAGATAAAGAAAGAGCGAAGACAGAAGACTTCTCAAATCAGTTTACAGACAAGACCACAATTGAACCAAGGTCTATTTCTTTCTTGTTAGAAGAAAGGTGCAAAATATATGCCCTATTTTGACTCTACTCTAAAGTTTTGAGGAAATGATATTGTACTCTCTTAACAAAACAACATTTTAAAATAATAAAAAAAAAAAAGGGTGAAAACGTTCACTCTCGAAGGAGTGAATATCAGAAAAGAGTGAATTTAGAGTGAAATTTGAGTGAAATTGTTTGAGAGTGACCTCATATAGATCTTCAAGTGAAACAATGTCACTCCAAAAGGGAAAATGCACATTTTCACTCCAAATTCACTTGAATTTCAATCGAATTTCACTCTTTCTTAATATCCTTATGTCAAGAGTGGACTTTCAGGGGTTTTTTTTAATTATTATTTTAGAGAGCAACATTAGATGTTAGTGGGTTATTATAATTCTAAGTTGACATTAGACATCCTGTCAAGATAAAGAAAGACTGAGGACAGAATGAAGACTTCCCAAATAAGTCGACAGACATAGCCCCTAGCCCACAAGATCAAACTTAAGGCCACTCTTTATTTGTACAAAAGAAATTATAACTTGCAGCATAGGCCTTATGAAAAGGATCATACCTTTTGAAGCTAAAGGGACAATTTCATGTAACAATTATCTCCTTTTCCATTTTCCCAATGTACTTTGGTACTGGTCCTTTAGTTACAAAGCTATTTACAATTTTACTCCATAAAGTGTATATTGGCACAACAAAATAACACTTGAAATTTACTAGTTGAGCTAACAAATTCATACATAACAGAAAATACAATTTGATTAATGTATGAATTACTATAAACAAAATATCTTGTATTTTGGTTGATACAGTCAGTTGAATACAATCCATCTCTTTGAACAATGAGTTTCTGACTTATATGCAGCTGGGAAACCAAACGTTTAAATGGTTTTGTACATCTATTCATATGAAGCAGTCCTATTTCTGATTTATGGCGGTGGGTTTGAAATAATAAATACAATTCTAGTGGCTGCATTAAACCTTCATTGTAACAAGCAAAACATGTAATTGATGTTCTACCACTCCTAATACAATGGGGACCATGGCAAATACAATCTTGGTCATATGGTTCAATTATAGGAACAAGCACTTTTGCTATTCATGATTTTAATTTTTCAATTTTCCATTCATAATTTTAACCACAACTAATTTGTTCTTTTGCAAGTCCTATAGATCCTGCGCCTCCCCACCAGTAAACCATAGTTTTGAACCTGAATGAACTTACTTCAACTTCAACAGCTAATAATAGAGCGAAATTAGTGACCTCCAACATATCCCAGGAGATTTATTTCCCAGGTTACTGAAAATGATTTCTATAATTAAATATTTATATATCTGTCCAATGAGGCAAATCCATTTATTATGGCCTTTGATTGCAGCTAGCTGGAAAGTCTACTGGATTATAGGATTTATCAGAATCGAGATGGGCGGTATAAAATCTTAATTATTTGCCCATTTGAAGGGGCACCAAACTGAAATTATTTGATTAAATGTTGTGGTACACTCACACCTGCCTTTGAGTTTTTATCTTGGTTTTGACTTCTTCCAACTGAGTTTTCTTTTTCATATGAAATTCAGATTCTTTGGAGCGATTCCATGCTTTTGTTGTTTTTGTCTCTTTGTTTTTCTGTAATTTTTTTCTTGTCCTGTACAACACAATACTATTTTTCATTTCAATTGTAAAGGATGTGTAATCGAGTCAAGTTAAGTCTTTGTTCTTGTGCCCCTCCTGGTACTACTTGAGGATCACCATAAAAAAAAAAAAACTTCTTTTATTTTGGGCTAAAAAAGATGTAAATGTTGTCTAAATGTCACTATGACCCATCATGGAATCTCCCTGGGGTGAATAGACCGAACAAAAAAATAATCCTTGCCTAAACCTTCAGAGCTGTATTCAAATAATAAAATAATTTTTTGAAAAGGGATGCTGGCTTGCAGCTAGAATAAAGTCAAGTAGGTCTTTTTTTTTTTGGACACGACCAACTGGGACTCGTGCTAGGTTTTCACCTGTAATACTATTATGTAAAAGTTTTTTTAAATTGTTGTCTCAAGTTGGAAGTCCACCCTAAATTCAAATTGGTTTCAATAGGTTTCTATGAAGATTTAAAGAAAATCAATTTAAAAAAATTTAATGATAGCAAAGTTATGAATAATAATTAAAGTCTTTGTTTTTTGAAACCCCGTGGGAGCTGCTCTCCTATATTTTATGTAAGATAAATTCAGTTAAAAAAGAAAAAATAATTATTATCATCTAGTATTCTATATCAAACCAATGTTTATATGCATGGCTCTGATTATACTTATCAAGACTCATGAATTTTGTAATAATAAAGGGATAGAGAGAAAGAGAAAGAGAGAGAGAGAGTTACATCACAAAAGCAAAAATTTAAACATCCATAAGCTTAGTACCGATTATCCTTGGATAGATTTTCTACAAATTTTTTACTGAAATGTCTCCGTCATGTTGTTCATGGACAAGTTTTCTATCAACCCCCCTCACCCCCCCCCCCTCCCCTGAAAACTTGCCCTTTTACCAACACAGGTGAAACTACTATCTATATTGGCCAGCACTTACACCTTTATGTTATATTTATGTATGTATTTTATTTTGTTCATTGTATCTGTAAACTGATATGTAACGTGAGAAATATGAAATAAAAATAAATGAAACATCAAACAAAGAATTAATTATTATTATGATTGTTAATAAGTAGGCACCAACAGTGGTGGGGGAAAATGCAGAGTCTAATAATGGTGCCTCAATTTAAATAAATACAAAGAATATGAGCTCAGGATAAAGTACATGCTGTCAATCATATTCATGCTTCTTGGCTAATTATTCCAGCTGATTCCAGGTGAAAAGATGCTTTGACAAAATGAATTATTTCCAAGGCTATAAAAGTGCAATTACTTGCATTGTACACTAGCTCCATAACTCCTATCTTTCACACGCATTGTGTTATATTATTTATAGAAAGGAGCTTCATTATGTATATGGTTTTCCTTTTCTCTATTCTCAAATATTACTATTCTTTTTCTTCAAGTAACTCTTTCTTTTGATCAATATGACGATTTTGTTTTTCTGCTTAATATGTCTTTCATTCCCTTTCTTGCTATTTATTTTCACTATCATGATTCTCCTCTAGTTTTCTAAAAATCCTGTATCCAGTTTATCCTTCTATATTAATTTCTCTTTTTCTTTTAAGACACCCGAGTCTTCCTTTTCACTTCAATGCAACACAAAAACTTTTAAATGAACCCATTGACAACTGCAACTGATTGCTTCCTGAACTGAACCTATGGGGATTAGAAGTTTCAGTCAACAATGGGTTAAATGCATTATAAAAGCCAAATAAAAAATATAATTTCCCAACTTCCATTTCATGTTGTAATGGCATGGGAATTTCTTCAATGTCGCCAATTTAAAAAATCTTTTGAACGGAAAGTTAATTATTGTCTGGAGCTACAGAAATATCATTACTTTGATATTACATGTATTACACAACATTAAATGAAGACAATTTCAGCTCTTATCATAGCATTAATCTTTCATTTAACGTCTGACTTGTCATTTTCATGATCTTCTATTTTACCTAGGAGGATGGGATTATCATCCTAATCAAACCTGTCACCTGGAACGTAGTATCTGAATGATTCATCATTCTAATTCTTGTTGACAATATTGCAAAAAGATTTCTTTTTAATAAGGGAATCTCATCGTGGCAGCCAACTTTCGGAATCAGTTTGTCATGAGTTTTTTTGTTTGCTAATCCCCCCAGATGGCATGGTACAAAACTCAACAAAATTGACAAATCTCTTTGTGATATTGATTTATTTCAAGGACATAGCCTCTTTCAAGCATCCCACAGGAACAGCCTATTTCCAGACTTTTAGAGCAATATCCTAGATCTATCTGTCATCTTACCTCTGTTTATATCCACATCACTTTTTGAAACTTTAGTCTCTTTTCCAATTGGTGAATGGTATTATACAAGTTTAATGCTCAATGTAATTTTCTCATATATATTTAAAAAACTAGTGTAAAAAACATTTTCATTATAAGGCAGCGTATAAGCCTTCAAGAACAATTTTAATTTGCAACATGTTTTGAATTATATTTGGGCAATTCCACAGTAACATCAATTACTAGGGTTTTTATATTAAAGTTATTTGCATCATAGTTATGTGAATGGATATATTTGAGGCCTCTAGGTATTATAAATATATATATATAAGTGTATGTTTATTAGAAGTTTCAATATTTCCATTCACATAACTACGATGCAAATAATTTAAATACTAAAGAGCCAGGGAGCTGACGTGACTGTGGAATTGCTTATTTAAAGAACTGCACATTGTAAAATAACAATACAGATAAAAGTAATAAAACTATTTGTAATTTGCCTGACACATCCACATCCTCGCCTTCTCCCAAATGAAGTTTCACTCAAACCAAATTGTTTATGAAGTTCAATTACCTTGCAGCAAATGAAATAAAAGACTGAAGGTCTCGATGAGCTATAAATAAAATAATTACTAAGCCTGGAAGGAGGTTAGGATCAACACTTATTGTCTGCTATCTATATAGAAAATAACTAGCCTTGTGGTTGAATTGGAATATTAAAATTGCATGGCTTCGGGGCAAGAGATGCCTGATTTGATTCCAAAATTTATCTCTATAGAGTTCACACGAGAAGAAGAATCAACTGAGCAGGGTACAATAACCAGGACATCAACTCCTGGTATTTCCTCCTCAGATGTCACGTAGGTGCGATCACGCCCCCCCCCCCGCCCCGCCCGTACCTGCCCTCATTAATTACCTATATTTGATACAAAAAATAACTGTTGGCAATGTGTTCATTTCACTTACATATCTTCAAGAATTATAATCACAGTATTCAATATTCAACGATGATACTACTTTCTATCTTCATTAGGACTTATTTCAAAAGTTTGGGAGAAAAAAACACCTTTAAAGGTTATAAACTAAACACATGATCTACAAGCTTGATCCCAAGTGAAAATAGTAAAATCTTTTTACCTGAAAAGCAGATGCTTCTACAATATCTATAAACTTATCAAATATTTAGGAGTATATATTAACCTTGCAGTCTCATATATTATTAGTATGGTCAATTACAAGAGCATTAGATCTGTCAATAAACAGGATTCAGAGGTGTTAATTACGTACCTTAAATTATCATCAAGGATCAAAAGATATAATAATGGGTCCATGAAAATTAGGTCTGTATGAAATATAGATGCTGATGTATTTTTGGATGAGTCAATTGCAAGTTAACCAGAGGTCATTTTTCGCCATTCAAAATGGCATGACTTCACCTGAAGTAATCTTAATCAATGTTCCATATGATGGAAATGATCGACCTTAAAATTACTTGACGTAATATTCTGTAATCCTTTAACCACTTGGCTGCAGACCACGTAATATTACGTGTTCATGCTATTGTCTGAGCTTTATCTGTTTTGAAGTGCCAGCGCCACGCTGATCATACCCGTACTGTGCAATTAGCACCATGCAGCAATCAAGTGGTTAAAAAAAATTAAAAGCCCAAACCAATATTGTAAACCATGCACTATCGATACACAGAGTAAATACTATATAATTTAGTATTCAAATGGCCTCTGCACCATTTTCCTAATCACTCAAAGAGACTTCAGGTTCGTTCATGGTCAAAACAAAAATTTAAACAGGAACATGAATCATGATAAAAAACACATAGAGAAACAAAAGGGGTTTTCATGCTGGTCATCCATTCCCTGTCGTAAATAAAAATGTCTTTCAGATCTCCACACTGAGGATGATTTAAACGCCGAAAAAGAAAATTTTTCAAAGATGATTATCTTTATTTTTACAACCTGGAGCATTGTGAATGCAAGCTGTGCTGAAGTTATTTTTGAGAGCAATTAATTCTAAGACAATCAACGAATAATCAGCATTACATTTTCGACCATGAATGGTGCACTGCTGATCGTGATTGCGTTCTATGTTTTGCAATTGCATTTCGTATCATGATTCATGTTGAATTTCCTGTTTTAAATGTTTATTGGACCCTGATCGCACCCATAGAAATAATAAACCTATATTTCCAAAGGATATTGCAGATCGTGCGCAATGAAAATAAAGTTATCAATGCTGTAATCTTGCTCAGAGTTCATGCAACAACAATGACCTCCATCGTCCTTGGCATTATTTTCTGCATTCTATCTAAGCACGAAATTACCTTCATAATATTACAGTTCGTGCAGACAAGATAGGGTAAACAAAAATCAAGAATGCAATGAGAGAAATTATGCCAAGGCCGTTTAGAGTCATCTTTATCATCCAACAAAAAATGAACTTCAACCTCTGTTTGAGGAAAATAGATAAATTTCTTTTATACAGGAGCATAAAGATGTCCTTTTAGTCACGATTTTTTGTTCAACGTCCAAGTTAGCCTCGCTGAGCAAACGTAAAAGGGGAAAAGTCCAGGAAGAGTCATCTTCATCATCCAACAAAAAAAATGAACTTCAACCTCTGGCTGAGGAAAATAGATTAAATAGTCACGATTTTTTGTTCAACGTCCAAGTAAGCCTCAAAGAGCAAACATAAAAGGGGGGAAAGTCCAGGAAGAATTTTGATGGAGTATATTTATGGAGTTGAAACTATTTGACTTTGGCTGAAGTGGATGCTCCTCGTCCTTGTTTATGAATTAATAGATATAACAATTGATTTGTAAACTTTGTGCAAGTTCAAACAGGGATTGTCACGACTCCCTGTCCAACGTCCAAAATTCAGGTGGTGTATGTTTGTTGTTTGAGTAAAGAGAAAGGCAATGCCAAAAATCAAGGCAAAAAAGAGATTTAAAAATTGTCTCAGTTTCTTTTTCAGTGGAAAATACTTATGAAAAGTTTGTCCAAAGACTGGGCTAGTGAGCATAAGATATATGCTATACATTTTCAAATATTAAAACAGAATTTTCTAAATGATATTTATTGTCATTCAAAAATAAGACAAATCACGTATGATTTTATTCTGCGATAGAACAAAAGATTATGATTAAATATATAATGAAGTGAAAACCACAATTCAAGGTGTATCTTCTTCACGCTACTGGTTTCCATTATTAGTCTGAATCTCAGACCAAAATTGTGGATAGACTCAAGGGAGTTTACGTATGGGGCCTCTTAAAGGGATGCAGTAACATTGAATGATATTCCAATTGCAATTTATTGGATTTAACTCATTTTGCCAACATGATTATAAACACATGTCAGTCTGGTATCCCTTAAAAATTGCAGTCTAATTGCTTGCTTTACTTTTGAGATATCTATGATTTCATACTAAAATTTTGAAACCCATTCTCAGATGCTTTTGAATACCATGTGCGTTTCAATGCAGCACAATGTACACTGCATTTCCTGTAATGAAGTCCCTGTTCCTACCAGGCCGCTAAGCTTGCAAACTTTGCAACAGAGCGATAGAAGATTAATCGTGCACTGCCGTATTCTTAGCGTCATTTTTTTTCACTGTTTTATGACAGTAAATGACTAGCATTCGATCTCAAACTTTTCAGCTGTTTGTCATAGCAATAGAATTTTATTCATTTTGATCTCTTTTGCACTTGTTTTTAGAAGTTACCGAATCCCTTTAAATCCAGGAGCATTGTCGGCTCCGCTTTGATCTCTACTACGGGGGATTATCCAATTAAAATATCTATTCAAGTTATTCATCCAAGGCTATGCATTCATATGGAAAAGAAAAAAACTTTGACAGGAGCAAATCAGGTGTGACACCTTTTTTTTAAATCATACAAATATTATCTCGATCTGTTGATACAAACAATTTGATAATCTCTGGCTGAATAAAGAGGAAGATTTTAAAAGCTGATAAATATCTTTTTAGACGTGATGTAACTGGGCTGCATGTCTCCGTAAAAGTTAAGTCCATTTGACAGAAAAAAAAAAATTCAATATATTTTTTGTCTCTCTTTTAGATTGGGATATCCTACATGTACCTGTTTAGAATTAAATTGTGATTTGTTCTTATTTGACTGCATTAAGAGTTTTTTTTTGTGAGAATTAGAGTAATATTTTTTTTAAACCTTTGACAAAGGATGGAGGAACCAAAAGTTCTTATGCCAATATATTTTTAAAAAAAAACAAAGGAGAGACTGATTGCAAATACAAATCTATGTCTTCTTGAATTTATGAATGGTGTCAGATTTAGTTCTGTCAATTTTGACAAGACAAACCCACTATCTTTCATTGACAAAACACATAATATTATTATAAGGTGGAAAATAATTCTGATTACAAATATATGGCCTGGAAGAGAGACTACTGGTTATTCACGATTTCCAACGTGATTGACAGAGCTGAGAAACATTCACAAACTTCTTCATTTAAATGGTGTGAGCAAACTAGTTATCCTCCTCCTTTCCTGTACACCTGGTAACCGCATCTCAGGTGATGCGCTCCCAGATGATGCTGCTCCAGATGGGATTCATGTGACCTCGGCAACCAATGTCAACATCACCTAGAACACACCGGATACCTGGCTGAGGCTATCATTATGGAATCAACGCATTATTCGTTTACCAATCAGATTGACAAATTGGAATACTGCGTATCCTAATTGGTTTCGCAGATGGTGTAAAGTTGTTGCTTCACTAGATCAAGCGAGGTTAACAGAGAGCTATTTTTGATCCGATGAATTAGCGTGATAAGAGAATATTACGTTAACAGATTGTGTCACATTTTGCTACTCAAAGTTAAAAGACAGATTTAACCTTTGTGAATACGGGCCTTTGGGTTTATCTCTGATGCACCTCGCATCCCGCTGTTTCCCTGGCTCGGGCTAATGAAGCCCCACCTTAAGGGTGAAGCTCTCCTGAAAACCTTGACTCCACACCAGCTAGCTCTGTTCTTCCAATCAATTCCTCTTTTCATATTCATCATGCATTCATAAATCTTTAACAAATTTCTTTTGGGGTTGAAGATCTTCAGAATTTTCTTAAGCTCTTATTTGTTTGTACCTCAATTTGGGTTGCTAGGGATGCTTTTTAGATTGGATTTCATGGTTTAAAATGTATCTTGAATAAAATATTAAGAAAGGGAATGCGCAGGTAATAAAGTAATGGCTAAATCAAGGTTTATTTTTTCCAAATGTGAATGAAAGTTTTTGTATTGAATCTTCATGCACGTATAACCTTGGACGAAAGATCTTCCTAGTTATAACTTCATTTATTTATTATTTCTGACAACACACAAACTTTTATATAGTCAGTTCATGTCAGACTGCCCTATACTTTTTTTAAAAGAAATTGCAATGCATTGAAAGCCAGAACTATGAAAGACCATATTCTTTTTTTTTATTCAGCACGTTGTGGGTTTATTTGTCATTCTCGAAACTCTAAACCTATTTTGCTACTGATTTTTAAAAAATTTCCTAGTTAAGTGCTTCCTAATCTATATCTATTCTCTTCATGTTTCTCTGTTTTCATCCACATCAAATGTTACATTTCTTTCATTAAAATTATTTTAGAATAGAGTAGATTCCTAAATATTTATAAAAGTAATACAACACAATAAAGCTTTGACAGGTTTGCTGTGAGGGACTTTCCTATCGTCCTCTCCCTTATCAATTAACACTACATTAAACCATCTCAAAATAGTTTCATTTTCATCGCTTGCTTGATTTTGACCCAATCCTTGATCCGTTCCTCAAACCCCCTCATGATAACATTGCATGGGATAAAAACAAGCTCATCAAAATAGCCGGGATGTTTGCCAAAAACATTCACATCCATTTTGTTGATGCAAGCAGTCACTAAGGCTAATCCTTGGCCTCGTTGGAGGATGGATGCACCAAGGAAGTTTGGACATGATACTGTAGGACACCGGTGAAACCGACACCAGATGGGTCTTTCCATTTGTTAAAGCTGGGGTATTGTTTTGGTAAATCTAAAAATATAGGCCTCATTGTTACGTTTATTTCATAAAAATGTATATTGAATCGTGATAATATCACCTTTTTTAGAGCGCATGTCACTATAACTCTCTCTGAGCTAGAGAAAATTAAAAATAGCAATAAAGATAAAATAAAAAATTAATACATAGTTTGAGATATTGACTTCAATTTTATTATCATTTAAGTTGTAAAAAAAACATGAGTAATGCGATTTGCATCTTGTATGTATTCTAAAGGTGGTTCTAGGACAACTACCCAAAAAAAACTATCCCTAACCCTAAACTATTTCCTGGGGGGGGGTAGTTGTCCAGGGGATAATTGTTTAGGGGTACATGTAGTTAATATCCTGATATGTCCAGAGGTAGGGAGTTTGTTTTGCTGCTGATATGCCTGAGGTCTGTAGTCCCTAGTTGGTTGTCCTCAAGCCTGGACCATTTTAACGTTGACTGATGAGATATGATGGATGGCAGATGCAGTCAGCAATGCCCCAACTACACACCGTATCATAAGAATGTACAATAAAAACCTAAAATGATGCAACAAACAAGGTGAATGTTCATTTTGGGCAGTTAGTAAGTTTTAAAAGAGTAGAAAAACTAGACGTGGATGGTTTCTATGGGTCCTTTTCCAATCAGATACTGTGTTTAAAAATCTTTTCTTTGCCTCCTTTTACAATTATACATTGATCATATTTTGTTAGATGCCTTTCACTGGACTCTGCGTACATTCCAAGCAATGGATATGTGCCAATTTTTTCTTGACCCACCCTTTTCAACAAGGGGCAGAGAGTTCATGACTAGGGTCAAGTGGTCAGGTATTGAATTGATATAATTGCCAATTTGCTTTTCCAGTTACAGTGTGAACAGCTAACTGCCTGTAAGGATCAAAGATCGGCCTAACAGATTGACGATCGGTCATCTTCATGGCCCCCCAAAGTTCAAATATGCTCAAAACAGATCAAAAGTTTGCCTTTACTTGGTGCATAGAAAATATTGGCAAAAGTAAAATCTGTAAACAACTGGAAGAAGATGTGATGGTTTGGTTCTTGTGTGTATAGCAGATAACCTGGTAGCAGGAAAGCAAATTAGGTAAAATTTCAAAGAGAATAATATTCTGTATTCCCACTAAATCTCAGTATCTGAGTAAATAAAGTTATTTGACCAGCTGACGAGAAAATGTGTATATGCAGTTTAGCTTTGAACATATTCAACATTCAATAACAATATCACTTGACAAAAATCTTATTTTAGTACATGCATGGCCTTTTTAAAAATTTGTTCTCACCTCATGTTCTGAGGTTATTATTAAGGTAAAATAATAAACAGTTAAAGGGAAACTACTGTGTACTCACAAGATTGAATCATGGAAAAAAAACTGTCTCAAAGTGACTTGGATTATGAAAAAAATCTTAAGCTCACAATAAGTTTGTTTAAAAGCATTTCCCACACAATAGATACCCTTTATTAAGTAAGCTTACACAATTGAAATTGAGTCCACATCTTCATAAGACAGCATACATGTATGTAAGATGATATGCTTTAAAGCTGGTGTATAGTTTTGGGAGAAGGAAAAAAATTAATTTGGATTCACAGTAGATAATATGGAAAGATTGAATCCTATAACTATAATAAATAAAATGATATTCCATGAAATCTCGTTTTAGTGTCTTTATTTCACAATATAAGTATAAAACTTGGTAAGTCGAGGATCCGACTCATTTCAGCGGTCACTCAGTGTTCACATGCAAACCAATGGGGATTCTCTTGTGTGGGTGATACACACAGATCTTTACGCACCGTTCATCATGTTCATGCCGTAAGCTCCGGCGAGCGGGCACTGAGCAAAGGGTCTCAAACAACTGTTACATTATGTTTCTTCAAACGTTTTACTGGAATTCACCGGAAATCATGAAGGAATATCACAAGATCTCTCAAACATATCTTTTAGTGCAATGTGGACAACATGAGACTTATTTGATCAGTTTTATGCCAATTTCCTTTTGTTACCAAAACTATACACCAGGTTTAAATCTGCTATGTTACAGCAGCTCTGGATAGCATCACCTTGAGTTCTAAACAACCTAAACTGTCCAAAATGCAACATTCTCATCATTCAATATGCCTCATTAAATGATTTCTTTTTAAATTCACTTCACAACAAAGTTATACGACGAGTCATACCTTTCATACTCGCCATATCATGAGTTAGAGCAAAGTTCCTCTGATACGCAATAAATGTAACTTCGGATAAACATTTTCCTCCTCTCTCTCGCAAATCAGATAAAGATTCAGAATTAACATTGGCTTTATTCAAGCCATTTATCATAACAAATTGCTTAATTTAGGAGGATAATCCTAATACAAAATTTGTAAATAAAAAACCAATATCACTTCTATTTTATGAAAATGAGGACCAAATGAAGTCTTTGTCCTCTATACAAGGTCAACAAACAACTTTTATTTTCCTATCCAGAATAATCTGGTTATTTCTGGAGAGAAAACTTGCCCAAGCAAATTCAGTAAATGACTACAATATCAATCTTTTATTTTTAGAATGGATTGCTGAATGAAAGCACTCTGTCCTTTAGAACTTAAACTTTGTTTCTCCATCATATCCAGCTTTACTGCAGTGACGTCAAAGAGCTTTGATTCTGCTACACTAGAGGTCATCCTGAAATCTGTTTCCAGTAGCCAAGGGCATGGCCGTGCTTCAAATTATGGCCCATCTCTAACTATGGTGGATCTGAAGGAGGGTGGGAACCATAGTAACCCGGGTGGTTCGTTCGGA
>CALNVZ010003432.1:33891630-33901790 GCA_940671915.1 Paracentrotus lividus
ACAAAATTAAATAAAAACCAATCATCATCCTTCCTATTATTACCGAAATGAGGACCAAATGAAGCTTTGTCCCTCTATACAGGGTCAACAAACAACTTTATTTTCCTATCCGAAATCAATCTGGTTATTCTCTGAAAAAACTTGCCAAAGCAAATTCAAGTAAATGACTTACAATATCAATTCTTTATTTTAGAAGGGATTGCATAGAAAGACATCTCTCTTTAGAACTTAAACTGTTTCTCCATCATATCCAGCTTTACTGCAGTGACGTCAAAGAGCTTGATTCTGCTTACACTATAAGGTCATCCTGAAATCTGTTTCCAGTAGCCAAGGGCAATGCCGTGCTTCAAATTATGGTCCATCTCTAAACTATGGTGGATCTGAAGGAGGGTGGGAACCATATAACCCGTGGTGTCGTTCGGAAGAGGAGAGGGGGTAGATTTTGAAAAGAGGAAGGAGGAGGAGGAGAAGAGTAGAAGGAGAAGAAGGATGAGGGAAGGAAGTGCATTTCTATAAATAGTAATTTGTGAGAAGGAAGAAGCAGACGAGGGAGGAGGAGTGCATTTATATTCAGGGTGAATTGGGAGGAGGAGGAGAAGGAGGAAGGAAGGGCATCTACATGTATAACCAGGTAATTCGTGAGGAGGACAAAAATAATGAGGAAGAGAAGGAAGCACACTCTATTTAGGAGGAGGAAGGGGGTAGACAAGCGCATCTATATCCTGGATAGATACATGTATGTGATGGTGAGGATGAGGAATAGGAGGAGGAAAGAGAACTGATGGAAGGAATTGCATCTATAACCAGGTAGACTCAGGAGGAGGAATGGGTAGGGAGAGTACCTTTATCCAGGGAAAAGAGAAGGAGGGGAGGAGGAGAAGATGAGGAGGCAAAGGAGGAGGAGGAGCACGAGGGGAGGAGGAGGAGGGGGAGGGGGAGGAGGAGAGGAGGAGGAGAAGGAGGAGTAAAGGAGAGGGAGGAGGATGAGAAAGACAAGGAGAAGGAGGAGGTAAATAAGAGGAAGAGGAGGAAAAGGAGGGGAGGAGGAGCAGGAGTGGGAGGAGGAGGAGGAGGAGAAGGCAAGGAGGAGAGGAGGAGAAGGAGGAGGTAAATGAAAAGGTAAAGGAGGAGGAGGAAAAGGAAGAGTAAAGAGGAGAAGAGAAGGAGGAGGTAAATGAAAGGTAAAGAGAGGAGAGGAGAAGGAAGAGGTAAGGGGAGGAGGAGGAGAGGAGGTAAAGGAAGAGTAAAGAGAGGAGGAGGAGGTAAAGGAAGAGGTAAGGAGGAGGAGGAGGAAGAGAAGAGGAGGAGGCAAAGGAGGAGGAGAGCAGGAGGGGGAGGAGAGAGGGGAGGGAGGAGGAGGAGGAGAGGAGGAGGAGGAGAAGGAGGAGGTAAAGGGAGGAGGAGATGAGAAAGACAAGGAGAAGGAGGAGGTAAATAAGGAGGAAGAGGAGGAAAAGGAGGAGGAGAAGCAGGAGTGGGAGGGGAGGAGGAGGAGGAGGCAAAGTGAGGAGAGAGAGGAGAAGGAGGAGGTAAATGAAAAGGTAAAGGAGGAGGAGGAAAAGGAAGAGTAAACGGAGGAGAGGAGAAGGAGGAGGTAAATGAAAAAGGTAAAGGAGGAGAGGAGACGGAAGAGGTAAATGAAAGGTAAAGGAGGAGAGGAGACGGAAGAGGTAAATGAAAAGGTAAAGGAGAGGAGAGAGAAGAGTAACAAGTGAGGAGGAGGAGGAGGAGGAGGTAAAGGAAGAGGTAAAGGAGAGAGGAGAGGAGTAGGAGAAGGAGGAGGCAAAAAGGAGGAGGAGGAGGAGAAGGAGTAGGAGGAGGAGAGGAGAAGGAGAGGAAAGGACGAGAAGGAGGAGGTAAAGAAGGAGGAGGGGGAAGGGAAGCGTGTCTACAGGGTGACCCAGAAAAAAGGAAACCCAAGTTGATCTCATATAATTTCAAAATATTACCATGGGTGATTATAAAATTTATATCACTGGAAAGTGCACTCATTACCATTTTAATGCATACCCGTCAGCTCACCAATGTCACGCATCACTGAAGCCTCATTGTTTTGAAAATTTGTCTTGCAAAAATTGTGAGTGGTTCACTTTCACGCTCATCATGAGATGGGTTGCTGCAATGTGCCTAAAAAGGGAACCCAACTTTCATCATCAATCATTTTAAAACATTGACAGTAGTGATTATGACGTTTATATCACTGGAAAGTGCCACTCATTATCATTGTATGATATCTCTTTCAGGTCACCAATGTCACGCATCACTGAACCCCATTGTTCTGAAAAATATCTTGCAAAATTGTGATTGATGCACTGTCATGCTTCTTACATTATCCATGGGAACTGAAGGTTCTCTGGGTTGTCGTGACCAGTAACATGTTTGAAATTACTTGGATGGTAAGATTAAAGGACTAATAAGTAAAATTTCCAAACCCATTTATCAAACTCATTTATTTTAAGTCACTGGAATGCTTTACTTAGATTTGTTAGGAATCTTTGAAGCAATCATCTCAAGGAGCATGAAAGAGAACCTATCACAATTTTGCAAGACAATTTTCAAAACAATGGGGTTCAGTGATGCATGATATTGGTGAGCTGAGAAGAGGTATCATTAGAATGGTAATGAGTTTACTTTCAGTGATATTAAATTTTTAATCACCACTGAAATATTCTTGAAGTTATTGATGATCAAGTTGGGTTCCTTTCCAGCACATCACACAAACCATCTCAAGGTGGCATGAAAGTGAACCACGCAAATTTTACAAGACCTTTTCAAAACAGGGTTTAGTGATGCTGAATTGGTGATGAGTGAGCGAGGTATCATTAGAATGCAATGAGTTGCACTTACGAGGAATATATATAAATTTCATAATCACCATTGGAATATTTTTGAAATTATTGTTGATCAAAGTTGGGTTTCCTTTTTTCGGAAACACCCTGTATAACCAGGATAGTACCTGGTGGAGGAGGATGGGAAGGGATAGGTGGAGCCCATTTTTAACCAGATTGAATTTAGAAGAGGAGGGGTGGGAGAACATCTTTTTTAGAAGGAGTTGTCCATCTTGATCACTGTCACCACAGAGAAAATGAAGATTATCATGAACAGAAATGGTCACCATTGATGCACAACTTCTTTGTATTAATATTAACAAAGTCTGCATGTAGTTTTCTATTGAAAACTGAATGTTAAACATTACAGTGAGCTCTTATAAAAATGAAAATACACAAATATTTTATACAGACATCTCCATAGTGCAGTTGAGTTGATTTAACCTCAAAAGGATTTGGCGGGCATTCTGAACCTCATTTTAGAAATAATCTAGAATCAGGTTTAATTGGACAATAGGATCATATTGATGTACAATCTTATTTCAACCTGAACTTGAGTTTAGACTGCAGTTAAGAATACAGGCCACCGTGTTTACTCTGAAAGAAAACTATATGTTTCTCCTCAGAGAAACATACCAAAGGTCAATTTGCACTACCTCTGTATAAAATCCCCTGGCCTTCAGGCCTTTCAAGATCCCGTTCAAGATCAATGAACTTGACTTTAATGGGGGTCTAAATGGCAAGACTAGTACACAGCTGGTTGAGATTGTCCTTGACCAGTACACACTGTATCATACAGGAGGGACGATGACAGATGCTGTAAATATACTAACCCTCAGAGCCACCATTACCATGTTTACACTGTGACTCTGCTCGGGGGTTCGACACAGCAATTTAATGTCGTGTAAACAGGATTAGTGTGATCCACGACCGAGTTCGACGAACCTTTTTTGCTCCGCCAAAATCGTAGGTTTCGATCCGGAAGGCGGGTTCGACACAGAAATTTGTCCATGTGTAAACAGAAAGCTGTGTCGAAGTCGAAGTTGATGACCTTGAGGTCAGTGGTGGAATTCGGCTATACATCACAACACACATGTCTCTCTACTTCCGGTCACAATCTGTGAGCCGTATCGAACTCCCCTTTTTTGCTCTGTGTAAACACAATCACATGTTCACTTTTGCGGAGTGTTGAACCCTCTCTTAGGATTCCACACGAGAGCCGAGTCACAATGTAAACAAGGTACATCTTAACTTGAACCCTGCCTACTTATCCCCAGGACTTTGGCGCTATTTCAGGAATGCCAGCAATTTCTCATCAAAAAATGACAAACAGGCTCTGGATCTTGCTTGCGGAGATTTTTGTTACTTGTCATACTTTTTTAGATGAAAAGTCATCTTTTCAAGGTGGGCCTTATGCCATGGGAAATGCTTAGAGGAGGGTTACCTAAACAACAACAATACAGGGAGATATATAACTTATTGATCTTCAATTTATTGGATAGTAGATGGGTCATGGTTGTGATCACACCTCGGTAACTTCAGCAATTGGAAAGTAATTGCATCTTTAAAAGTACATTTGCATCAATATTGAATTTCATTTTCAGGTTTATAATGTAATTCAATTGGCAAAATTCATTATACTTTCCTTGACGTGATGTCATGAAATATAAGGTACTAACAAGTTTGACAGTTTGCCAAAATACGTTTCTCATCGACTTTTTGTACCTATCTAGGTGAAAACTAATCTATATTTCAAAGGTATGTAACAATTCTGTTTCAATCAAATACTATACCATCTCTCTCACTTTCCATGCAAGGGTCTGAAGTATATAGACTAGAGAGCATTATTCTTATGTAGATCTACAGGCCTACATTGCTTGCAAGCCTATACCCATCTACTTTCCTCTGCTGAAAGCATATACTCCCCCTCAACACACCAAACACCATCTGGTTATGCTTACAAAATCAAATTTGATACCATCTGAATAAAGACTACACAGAAATAGAACAGCAAGGTTAGAAGATAGAATGTTGTGAGATTCAATGAACATACACCACTGGTGCTACTAACACTCATTTCTCTCATATTCATAATGTTACTAGAATAGTTATTAATATATCGTTGATTGATTGATTTCATGAGAACTAGCTATATAAGCATGTACAGACCTGGATGAATTAAGGAAAGTGTCATTAATTAATTGATTTCAAGACAACTACACAAGGACAGAGACCAGGGAATGCTGGTTAGTGAGGTGGGAATACTTAACAATGGTCAATGAACTATTGATAATTCATTGATCATGCAAGGTTAAAGCTAGGTTATAGTTTTGGTAGCAAAAAGAGAATAAAGCTAACCAAATATCTAGCTGGCATGAGACAATTTTTGTGTTCCACAAATGTTACTGAAACTCCACACTGTGGTCATTTGCACTGTGATGAATAAACTCTGTGTTTTTCACTGTGGCGATTGTGCATGTGTCACAGGGTATCACAGAGTTAGAGAATAGACTTTCCTAAAATTGATGAGTTTCAAAGTAACTTTATAACTGTGCTAATGTCACAAAAGGATGGGAGCAATATGTGCCACAAAGACAGCACTCTGTTTTCACATTGTTTACTAGTTTGTTTACTAGTATGGTACTTCTAGCTGACAACACACGTCAACCAAGATCTTAAGCCAACTTGAACTCCTACTCACTCACCTGCTTCTCCACTTCATTCATGATCCTTTGGATGTCTTCTGGCAGCGTTTCTCGCTCTGGGATTGGGAAGCGACTGATCGGCTTCGACTCTGGTGCAGGGGATTCATGGAGCTTGGACGAGGTACCCTGGAAACGTGCCAAGCATCTTCTCAGTGAGTCCTGATGTAGGAAAGAGCAAGGAGACCAAGATTAAGAATCATAAAATGTTTCTCATTTGTGTCTGCCTCATGAAGGGAGAACAAATGTCTTACATTATTATTTTCATATCATCCAGTGACGGATCCAGGCAGGGGCGCAGGGAACTCGCGCCCTCTCTTTAATTTTAAAACCACTCATTGACTGTACATATTAAAATTTTAAAAATTTCTGGCTGCGCCCCCTATTTTTCCAAATTTTCAGGATGCGCCCCCCCCCCCCATATTTCAAAATCCTGAATCTGCCACTGATCTCATCTTTGGGTTTCTGACAGTCTTCCACTTGGCAGGAAGGATCAGACAGGCCAATATATTCCATTTGCTGATCCTGATCCTAATCCTCATCCTTACATAAACTCTAAACCTAATATTATTCCTGCAGTAGGGGTGTCAGGAATTCTACAAATAGAAACCCCAATAAATCCAAAAAAAATTTCTCTATAAATAGTGAGGATGGTTTGTGGGTAATTTGTCATAATCATCAGAGTGCCAGATAGATGTTATGCCAGATAGATAGATAGATAGATAGAGTACCATTCTAGTTCTCAGAAGGCAAAATGTTTTATCAGTTTCTTTTTCAATTCAATTAAAAAATGGTCTTTATTGATAAACATGAAACAAATTACAAATTGTTCATGAAAAACAGCCATAGCTGAAATTTTCATGTTTTTATGTTTAAAAGGCACATATGAACAAATGAATATAGTTTAAAAGGCACATATGAATTAAAAATTTGAAAAGGTTAAAATGAGGAGATGGAATGCATTGATCAAAGAAACAGATAGAATATATTTCTTTCTTTCTCAGTTTTACCCTATTCAAAAGAGATACAGCTAGATTTAATAAGGACAAACTACAAAATCTATTCAAGAATGAATCTTCCAGGGTAACATTTCTTTAAAAAACTATTTTATAAACGGCTACTGTATGAACATACAGAAAATAAAGCTATGTGTACACACAGAACAAATAAATTATGACATGATGTGTAACTTCTTATACAGGTCTCCTCCGATCGGAGAAGAGAAAAGGGAAAAGTGCAGTTACCTATATTTACATTTACAATTAAATTATTTCTATCACACTCAAAGGCAGGCAACATTGAGAAAGCCTTTTCATATTTCAACTACAAGGTATTTTCCGATTGTCCAATATTTAGAACGTGACTTATAAACTAGACAACTATGCATTTAACATAGACGACAAGGTAGTAACCTCCAAATCTCCATTGAACTATGGAAAAAACAGAACACACAAATTCCCTCGGAAATGCATCCTTATAAATTGTTCTATCGCAAACAAATAAACAATAATACACACTGAATTGAAGCCGGAACAAAGGTTTATGATGAAGGCCGTTTCTTTTCTGTCTATCTTATTCATCAAATTTCCCCCCAGGGATAATAACAAATAATTCCATCTAATAGTGAAACAAAATTTCCAGGTTCATCAGAGAATAATACGTGCATCCTTGCTGCGTAACCTAATCAATTCCCTTATCATTATCTGACAATCGTTTCTGAGGGGGCCTCTTGTATAATATTGAGGTATAAAGTGGAAATATGTCTGATGATTCAGTCATGTTTCTAAGGATAACAGCCCTTGGCGATATGTGGCATCAATCAAAGAACTTATCACAAATTAGGGAACTTTGCGACAAAGGGGGTTAGTTCATGAATAGACGATCGCCCCGAGGGTTCTGGCGAATGTGTCCTTAAACTTGTGCCCTCGTATTCTACCTGTTCATCGAAGCAACACCCTTCAGCCAGGCTTCGTGGCTGACCTTCACACGTTGAGTTCGTCACCCAACATCGTTAGTCCGCAGGCAGGGAGCTTCTTTTCATTTCCGTAAAGTACACCTCAAGGTTAACAAAGTCACACCTTCGTTTCCCCATATTTTGTTCTGTCCTACAAGGATTATAACCTGACAGGCCGTCTCTTCCAATTTCATATTTTACTCATGTCAATAAGTAGCAAATAGAAATCACAAGTCATCTAAATCAACATACAATTTTTTTTTAATAATCTTAAATAAAAACATTTATTAATATCATGTAAAGAAAAGATTTTTTTTTTTTTTTTTTTGAAAAAATGGAAGATCTTCATTTTAATAACTAACAGACTTTTCATTCATATTTCTAATTTCATATTAATTTTGCAGGATGTACATGTAAGTTGAACTTAGCATATTGACTTATATTATAATCAAATTTCATGGTAAGTTTGTTTCACTGCTCTCTTTTCTAAATAATCATCACCATGAAATCATTCATGGTGAAAATCTTTTACAGTGAAGAAAAAAAAATGTAGGAATAGGGGCAGGTACGCTGTGCAAAAAAAAAAAAAAAGAATTTTAGCCATCAAGAAGTTAAAATGCTGACAATTTTGCATCATATTTAGTAAATTATTCTGAAAGAACACAAAAGCTCCAAATCATCATTCTCTAATTATCTTCTTATTTTCTGTACATTGTCTTTCCAATATAAGTTGCTTAATAAGTTATGCAACAGCAGAAATTAAAGTGCCTTTAAAAAAACCCAATAAATTATTGTACATCCATTAATTTCAATGTGCCTAATACACAACTACTATTAGATTTAATATCAAACAAATGATTAATTAACTGTAACTTTTCAAAAATGAAGTTCTACTACATTCTCAACATTACTGTCATGACATAGACTTCTATAACAGCATATCACCTTAGGTATTTTTTAGTTGTTCTTTGACAAGATTGAGTTTGAATGCAAAGAATGTGTTCATAATATTTAACAATTTCTAACATTTCTTATATCTGTTCAACCTATTAGTTATGAGCACACAGTGAACGTGTTAGATTGTTATTGCTTTTGTTATTTGTTCAAAATGGTCCATATTTCAACATTTATAATATCTAAATTCTAGTAGATAAAAAAAAGTATTCCACAGCTTCCACACCTGCAGGTAGATTATTGACTGAATTCCATGATAAATTACTTTACTTTGTATTTTGTCACATAATTATAATAAAGATACATCAGAGTTTAAATTTAGCCAAGCCAAACAGATATATTCTTTTCTCTCAATTCAATGACTTTTTGCTTTGTCCCAGTTATGCCAAGGCTGTATGAATTGATATAAACAGTATTCTAAGTAGGCCAGATCTTTGTAAGATGTTAACAAGGCATATAATAATGTTGCCACCTTTGTGAGCTTGCCATGGCTTACAAGTGAGAAAGCTGTGAAAAGTTACAGCAAGGCAGGGAATTTTTACAAGAAAAAAATCCAAAACTCACTCAGAATTTGTGATTCGGTAAAGTACAATACAATAAACATTTTGGTGCCAATCCTGTATGGCTCAGACTGCTTACATCAGATAATTGTTTTTAAAAGGCTACAAAAATAGATATCCCATAATATTATATAGTTCTTGTAAATGATAGCATTTGTGATGACTCATATTTTAAAGAAGGATGTGCAGAATCTGTGTACTTAGTTTCTTTGAAAATGGTTTTAAATGGAGAGGAACATAAAACTATATAGTTCTCTGGTTCATCTGTGATTCCTGAAAATTTCATAATGTGTTCTAAAGCCATGAATTAAAAAGTGTGTGTAATACATAGTGAATACATTTCTTGAAACAATTCATTGTTACCCATGTGTCTCAAAATAACAACAAAAAAGTTTTAAAACAAAATGTTGTTTTGAAATCAAGCAAAAATATACATTGTACCAAGTGAGTTAGAAAAAAACTAGACACCTAGAAAAATGTCATAAAAAAAAACAAAAAACAAAAAACAACTAATGAACCCCAAATTATATACACATTCTGAAAGAGTAACTTCTCCTGCATCTTCTGGTACCATTTTTGTTACAAAGTTATGCTATTTTATCAGGATGAAGTTCCCTTTTTGATAGCTTTTAGTTGTTTTGACTTTACTCCCACTTTTGCACCAATTTGAATTTACATGTTCGCAAACAGTGTGCCGTGTTTATCCAAGTGTAAAGATATAACTTACAAAATTGATATCAAAAGATGCGGGAAGAGTTACTCTTTTGGAACATGTATAATAATTGGGTTTATAAATTGGTTTTCTTTTTATTGACACTTTTCTAGGTGTCTAGTTTTTTTCTGACTCACATTATACAAGGAGACCTTAATATATCCATAGATTTATTTTTGTTCTCAAATGAGAATAGACTAATTCGCTGAAACAGGATATAAAGTGCAAGGAATATATATAATATCAATCTGATTAGATGAATCAGACCATAACGCTATACAAAATGAGTTGAGGGAGGAAAATGTAGGTTGTAGCATACTACTCCTAATATATTGATGAAATATTCAATAGTTTCTATCTTACTTTGAAGAATTCTTTTTGGATTTTCCATTGTACAAAATAACTTTTAGTGATTTCCTGTGTTATATTTTTCTTTCCAGCTTAGCAATG
>CALNVZ010003432.1:33903901-33940778 GCA_940671915.1 Paracentrotus lividus
GGGGGGGGGTGCTTGTGGTCATTGACGCAGCACTGGCAAGATATTGAGATGCGTAGGCCTCTAGATTTTGGAAGAGGGAGGGTGCTCTTGAGTTGGGAGACGGAGGGGAAATAAGTTCGGGAGAGGGAAAATGGGAGGGGCATTTTGAAGGAGGGAGGGGCAGAGTTTGTAGCAGTTAGGAGAGGGAAGATGCTACCGAGTTGGAAAGAGCGTGGGTCAGTTTGGAGCTAGAAGGGAGAGGGAAAATTTTTGGAGGGTCAACTGATGAGTTGGGAAGAGGGAGGAGCAGTTGGTGGAGAGGAGGGGGCAATTGGGAGAGAGCGTTGAAAGTTTGGGGACAGGGAAGGTGGGAAGAGAAAGGGAGTTCAGGGGCAGTTGGAAGAGAAAGAAGGACAGTTTAAGAGAGGGGAGGACAGTTTAAGAGAGGAAGGGGCAGTTTAAGAGACGAAGGGGCGGTTTAAGAGAGGGAAGGACAGCTTAAAAGAGGGAGGGGCACATTAAGCGAGATGATGGGCAGTTGGAGGGGAGGAAGGACAGTTTAAGAGAGGAGGGCAGTTGGAGAAGAGGGATGGGCAGTTTAATAGAGAGAGGGCAGTTGGAGGAGAGGGATGGGCAGTTTAAGAGAGGGATGGCAGTTGGGGTATGGGGGGGGGCAGTTTAAAAGAGGGAGTGCAGTTGGAGGAGAGGAGGGGCAGAGAGGAGGGCAGTTGGAGGAGGAATGGGCAGTTTAAGAGAGGAGGCAGTTGGAGGAGAGGATGGCAGTTTAAGAGAGGGGATATTGGAGGAGAGAGAAGGGCAGTTAGAGAGGGAGGGAGCAGTGGAGCGAGAGGGGGCATGGAGAGAGAGGGCAGTTGGAGGAGTAGGGAAATGGGCAGTTTAAGAGAGGGGGTAGTTGGAGAGAGAGGATGCAGTTTAAGAGAGAGGATAGTGGAGGGAGGAGAAGGGCAGTTTAAGAGAGGGGGCAGTTGGGTATGGGAGGGCATTAAGGAGGGGGCAGTTGAGAAGAGGGATGGGCAGTTTAAGAGAGGAGGCAGTTGGAGGAGCGGGAATAGGCAGTTTAAGGAGGAAGGGGCAGTTGGAGAAGAGGGATATGGGCAGTTTAAGAGAGGGATGGCAGTTGGGTATGGGGGGCAGTTTTAAAAGGGAGTGCAGTGGAGGAGAAGGGATGGGCAGAGAGGGAGGGCAAGTTGGAGGAGGGATGGCAGTTTAAGAGAGGGGGCAGTTTGGAGGAGAGGGATGGGCAGTTTAAGAGAGGGGATAGCTTTGGAGGAGAGAGAAGGGCAGTTTAAGAGAGGGAGAGGTAGTTTAAGAGGGGGCAGTTGGAGAGAGGAAGGAAAGTTTTAAGTGAGGGAGGAGCAGTTTAAGAGAGGAATGGCAGTTGGAGGAGATGGAGAGGACAGTTTAACAAAGAAAATGACAGTTTAAGAGAGTAGGAACAGTTTAAGAGAGGGAGAGCAGTTGGAGGAAATGGGAGGACAGTTTAAGAGGGGAGGGACAGCTGGGGAAAAAGAGCCCGAAAAAGAGGGAAGTTGGTGGAAAAGGAAGGGCAGTTTAAAAGAGGAGAGGGCTGTTGGATGGTTGGAGGAAAGGGTGGAACAGCTGGAGAAAGAAAGGGAAGTTTGGGAAATTGAAGGTGTAGCTGAGTTGGGGAGAGGAGGGGAGGAGCATTGGAGAAAGGGAGAGAGAGCAATTGCGTAAGGGAGTGGCAGTTGGAAGAGGAGAGCACTTGCGTTGGGAAGAGTGAGGGAAAGGGCAAGGATAAAGTTGGGAAGAATAGGGACTGTTGAATCGGGGGAGTCAGGCAGTTTGGGGAGAGGGAGGACCATGGCCATCCATGATTTCACGAGGGGGGGGACTAGAATTTCAGACTTTTGTACCCCCATAAGTTTTTAGTCGCGATTTTTTTTGCACCTTTCCCCTAAATTGGGTTTAAGGGGCCACGGATCCGCGCAAATTTCAAAATTTCCTTCTTTCTTGCTTTTGCACCTCATATAAATTAAGGTTTTTTTAATGCAAGAATCAATTGCCCTTGCAGCAAGTAATTCGAGATCATTGAATCATTGAGAGAAAACTATTTTTTAAAATAATTTATATTTTTTTTTAAAGAAAAAATAGAGCACTGCTAACTGCATATTTTTCTGAGGTAAGGCTGATATATAATATTGTTTATTTGATTTTATTTTGATGATTGAATTTCAATCATCTATTATTGCTCATTTTAGTTGCTTTCTGACTGTATTAGGTGTCAAAGAAAGAAGAAAACCGAACTTCAAAGTGACGCATTAATAATTTTCATTATTGTAAGTTTAATCATAGAAACAATGACTAACCATACCAGGCGGCTGAACCAGGGGCAAGGGGCAATGTGCCCCCACTTTTTGTCATGCTTCATATTAAAAATCCCATGTTAAAATATCAAAAATTGCCCCTTTTTACTTCTAATTATTAAAAAAAAAACAGAAACCCTTTGGACCTCTAAAGTCCAATCGACAACTTTTTATTTAAGGAACATATACACTGTCAGTTTCCAATTCTCAATAAAAAAATCTTCAGAGTTTATTTTCCATTCGATTTTGATGTTACTTGTTATTTTTCTTTTCCTTTTTTATTTCTAAACTATCTGAATTTCAGCCTGGAGTCCTTCGTAATAAAGGGGTATCACTAAGAATCCGGAACAATCATTGCTCCGGATTTTTAGTGATACCCCCTTTATTTTTAGATATTATTATTAAACTATTTATTATGTTTTTATTTATTTATTTATTTATTTATTATTATTATTATTTTTTTTAGATATGCCTCCTTTAGGGATAGAAATGATTTTGGATGTTGACCCCCTATCACAGGCTTTGAGAGGCATCAAAAATACCCCCTATCACAAGTATTTTGGAGAGAAGCTCACAAAAAACAAAAGTGCCGAGGTAAAGAGTATCTACAATAATTTAGCACTGGCATGGATTTGAAAACTACCCCTAGTTAAAAATAATTTCGGGAAAATTTGCTTAAAGACCCCTATATCAATTACTTTCGGAATTTATTTCCTTCGAACTGAGCCCCTAACATCTAGCCCCTTTTCCCGAAAAATCGGCAACAAGCATACTTTTATGGTTGACCGCCAGAGATTGGGGGGGGGGGCGGGAAGGTGGGGGTTAAGTCCTGACAAAAGCCTCGAATGATATCGCATTGTGAGCTTCCATTTGTTATGTTTATCAAGATATTATATAAAACTGTCCACAATATATGTCGCCATATTTGCTTGTGGATGTATTTGCCTTTACTTTTTTTTTTAAAGGCTTTCACTCCTCCACCCTTTCAAGGGGGTAATTGATCCCTTTCCAAGCTTTCATTCTTTTTCAAAGAATGTATTGAAATAATCTTGCAAATGTCGTCAAAATACAACTCCTTTTGTTATTTTGTGTTACAAAGCATAATAAAGGTGACAAGCAACTAGATCTACTCTTGTTGGAAACCCCTTTGCTTGAGAATTTAGGGTGTCATGACCATAGAAATCCCAAGCTCTATGGTCATGACCACTGCTCTGTATACAGATCAGACATGACAGACCCGAAGAGTGTTTACCCCCTCAACGCTAGTGATATTGTCACACTTTAATAGTAAGAAATGAGGAAAATATGGTTACAATTTAAACGGGCTATGTGCGATCATAATAATTGCACATAATAATTGCACATAAAATAAATCCTTATGTTGCTATTGTTATGGGAATAAACACATATTAATATAAATCATAAGTTTACCCTTTTTAACCTTTATTTCTATATCCCCCTTTTAAACTTAGGCATACTGTCTTTTCTATCTCTTTGATTGAAAGCATAAAATAAATGATAAAATAAATAAGACATTTTCATTTTCTTAATCTTTCTTACATAGACAGAAAGAGAGAGGAAAGTAGATTTTATTAAAAAGACAACTATCTTTATCTTTATTTCCCTACTCTCTATTTTCTCATCCCATTTCTCTCTTTCTCCATCTCTGTCTCTCCCAATGAAAATAGACAAAAAGAGAGAGAGGGAAATTAGTTTTAAAAAAAAATTATCTTCTTTCTCCCCATTCTTTTTCTTCTCAGCCTCCCCGTCTCCTCGTGTCTCTCATGTATTCACCAACCTCAAGTGAAAAGGATTTAAAAAAAAGAAGATAACTCTCCCTTTCTTTATCTCCCCACTCCCAATCTCTATCTTCTTTCTGTCTATACTTCTCTCATGTACACATTCTCACACCTTTCCCCACACACAAACACAAAGAGGGTCTGCAGTTTATCATTGCTTTGATTACTGATCACAAACCATTTAATCTTTTGAATCCCAGAACTTGACTGAATATGATATCCCTTATTGATGATGATTCTATTTTGTTATCTGAAAGTATATTAGAGAATAAATGGAACTCCATAGCCTACCCCCCCCCCCCATCATTGCAATTACAAGTTTAGAATATCTTTCAGAAATTTTCATCTCAAGTATCAAGTAGTAATTCAATGAAATAAATTCAAGGTAGCATGGCTTCATGTTTGGATAGATTATATAACAAATTTATTATCCAAATTATGCAAAATATCTCAATTTTCACAAAATAAATTATTTATTTTGAATACAGGACATAATACAACATTGTATTGCAAAGAAAATACAAAGTAGGAGTTTCATGTGGAAACAACATATAACAGTTTATCATTTTGTCACACACTTCACATGAACATTTATTTCACGATTCAAAGAAAGGAGGCGAATTCCTGCGAAGCACCATGCTTGTATTGGGTTCGCCTCATTAACGCAAGACTATTTTACAGGTCTCATCATATTCATTATCAAAGAAACGACTTTTAGCACACCCAAATATCAAAATACAAAACACAGGTCTAGTTTACTTCTTTTTGTTAAGTAGTCTGAAATTGGAGAAAATCAAGGACTGCCAATTTCTTTATTGCTATTCCCCCAGAATCTCAGTTTTTGAGGATTACACATTACCCCTTCTCCTATACGAAAGACACATTTCCACTGCATGTTTTCATATTGAAATTAATCTAAATTGAGAACACTAAAACATGATGAATGAACTTAAAACATAATAAATGAAACAAATATTTCAATCCTAAATATAAATTCATTGATCCGATCAAAATCACCCATTTTGGTCACTATAACTATTGTGTCATTTCTACATACTACCCTCTGTTGGCAAGGCGGATTCTTCCAATGAAAATTTATCTACTATTTCTTCAAAACTTGTTTAACAGCCTTTCTTTTTTTTGGTTGATAAAATTTTCTATAGCTATACACGAAAAAGTATCACTGCACTTACAATAACAATGTATAAATAGATAGATACATCCCATAATTCTTAAGTTACAAAAAATATAAATAAAAAAAATTGCTTCAACTATTAACTTTCTCAGCTGCACTCATGCACATATTTGGAAGTGGAGTGGACGGTCATTTCTGCGTTTTTGTACACATTTGCTGAAAAAAAGTGGCGGGGGGGGGGTGGTGAAGCCCCCCACCCTTTGAATTTATCCAAAATGAAGTAAGATCAACCATATATGTTTCTAAATATCTTTTATGAAAACATACTGGTTGAAAACAAAGGAGATACCATACCTAACCATCTTCATCAAAATAAATGATGTCTAATGTTCTCATGGTGGTAAAATCTTAGTTTTACGTTTTCTCATCAGGTGTATACTGTAAACTTTGGACTCAACTGTATATACTGTTGTGTAGGGATCGGTGTATAAGGCAGTTCGTATACAAAAATGATTACAAGGTGAACAAAGTTCTTTACAGTTAAAGACGAAGCTTTTCTTTTATTCAGTCATATTACATGAATATCAGGATCAAACTCGAGAGCTAGTCTGAAGGTGACTTCACTCTCGATGTTCCAAAACCAAGTTTCTTCTGGATGAGAAACTTCACCATCAGCAAAGTTTGGCGAGTGGGGTAAAAGTTTAAGAGTTTCTGATTGGTCTGTTAAAGAGGGTTGCTATTGGAATTAGGGAGTGGTCAAGAATGGGAAAGAGGACCACACATGGTCCTATGTGCCACGTCTCATGGAACAATGAACTCTTACATGTGTTGTATCTTGGGTGGTTGTTTATGATCAAATAATAAAGGGTAATAAAGGGGTATTTATTTTGTGGATAAGGGGCAAATAAACTGGGTATTGTATTTAACAGATGGTCAGGAGTAGGGGGATAGCTAATACTGGAATATAACAACAAGTGATTTATATTACTACTACATAACAATACATGTAGATTCTTAGATTATCAAATATAGACTCTATTTCAGAGGTATATATATCTTTTCCCATATCCGTTTCACTCCCACTTCCTATTTCTTCTCTCGAGGGATCCTTCCCAGCAGATGAAACTCCTTGTTAGGTTTGAGCCCCGTGAGATGAGCTAGCCGATTGGACAGAGCGAAGAAGGCTGCCACACTGCCGACCATGAAGCATCTTCTTGGTCATCCATGAATCCAGCCAGCCTCGAGGTTGCTGAAGTGCTCCTCCGTAATAGGCTCATTCTTACAGACGGCCAGAGCCAGGTCTAAGATGGAACGCTGTCTAGAGTCCAGGAAGCCAGGGGAGTTGGCCACAACCTAAGGAGATATTTATACAATTTTCAGTGGTTTTTATTAATATTATTAATATTTATTTGACCAAAAAGTATACATGTTTACACAATACAAGAGATGCATACAATGTAAAAGCATGACATATACAAAAACAAAAAGAGATAAATGAACAGTGCTACAAACTGTTCTGGGATGACAAAAGCATAACATATTTTTGTATTATTGTATTTTAGGCATTTTAAACGCATTATTTCTGTGAGCTAAAAAAGTATTTCTCCCATATCTTTTTACTAGTTGGCCTACCTATACAAGCATTTTAGCTGTAAAATAAATAATTGTATTTGTGTTGCTGCTATGAATCTTAAACCAGATCAGAGGAAGAAAAATTGTGATATTGCCCTGTTCTGAGTTTCCCCCACAGACAACTGACTAAAACAAAACAAAACAACAACACAACAACAAAAAACAGAGGGCAATATAAAGCCATGTTCCACCCTTTTTAGAGCAAACGAGTAATGTTGTCATGCGATCCAGTTTTAAACAATAGACACACGTGCTAGAATAAACTGAAATTAGAGGGACCAACAGGAAAACACATTGGTACAAAAAATTAAGGATTATACAGCTGTAGTACTAATACTTATATTGACTGGCACTGCTTTCACAGAACATGAAAAATGTTGCTCTGAAACGGATAATATGAAACATATATGTTCCTCTCAAGGCCATTCAATATAAGACATGTGGACCATGTAGTTCAAAGGATGCCATAATATTCAGGGCCGGCGGAGCGTTTCAAAAGTGAGGGGGCACAGGTTTGAGAAAAATTCATGCGAACATATTAGGCCTGAATAATAAGGATTTTCCGGGGGGGGGGTTCGAAATGTGAAAAAGTGCACCTTTGCTTTGTGAATGAGCAGATCATATTCAAGCGCGAAGTCAGGGGTCGGTATAAGGGACTTTTTAGAGAAATTTCCGAGCGCGTACGTAGCGCGAGCCGAAAATTTTGGCTTTTAATTACTTGAAGGTAGTGATTCTGTATACATTTGATAGTTGTCATCCTATCTGAGACACATTTGCGAGCGCATAGCGCGAGCCGAAAATTTTGGCTTTATAATTACCTGATGGTCAAAGCTGTCGATTTGTTTTGGCGATTGGGGGGATGATGTCGATATTTCCTCTTTTCCTCAATGTGACACATACGATGGTATGTGATCGCAGTGTCCATGGTTGGGGGGGGGGGGGGGGTTGGGTAATGCTTGTATACACAAATGCATATAAATATTGGGGGGGAAACGTATTGTATAATGCGAGCGCGAAGCGCGAGCTGAAAATTTTCTCATAATAGAGACATTAAAGGGGGCATTTGTAGCATAATGCGAGCGCGAAACGAGGAAGGGGTTTTAACTGGTTTGTTAAAGGGGGATCCTGATGATGTAATGGCTATAGATAACACACACATGCATGTATGTGAGTATCTACTATAGTACATACTTTCAAATACATTATGCGAGCGCGAAGCGCGAGCTGAAAATTTTCAACCAGAAAGGCTCATTGCATTTGCCGGGGAACAAACCTGTGATGATACATGAAGTATGAGCGTATGTAATTCTCGGAGTGTGTCACCAGAAAATGGTAGGCCATTGTTTTGAGTTGGTGGAAGTGATTCTCGGGTTTCTTTGAAGAAAGTCAAGAGTGGCATTAGCTTTGTTACAGTTTTTTTTTTTAACATGCTTTATTAGAAAACATTCTTAGAAAGAAGCATTCAATTTGTTTAACTTCAATAACCTATTCAGGGCCGGCGGAGCGTTTTCAAAAGTGAGGGGGCACAGGTTTGAGAAATTCATGCGAACATATTAGGCCTGAATAATAAGGATTTTTCCGGGGGGGGGTTCGAAATGTGAAAAAGTGCACCTTTGCTTTGTGAATGAGCAGAATCATTATCAAGCGCGAAGTCAGGGGTCGGTATAGGACTTTTAGAGAAATTTCCGAGCGCGTACGTAGCGCGAGCCGAAATTTTGGCTTTTAATTACTTGAAGGTAGTGTATTCTTGTACATTTTGATAGTTTTCATCCTATCTGAGACACATTTGCAGAGCGCATAGCGCGAGCCGAAAATTTTGGCTTATAATTACCTGATGGTCAACGGTGTCGATTTGTTTGGCGATTGGGGGGATGATCGTCGATATTTCCTCTTTTCTCAATGTGACACAATCGATGGTATGTGATCGCAGTGTCCATGGTTGGGGGGGGGTTTGGTAATGCTTGTATACACAAATGCATATATATTGGGGGGAAACGTATTGTATAATGCGAGCGCGAAGCGCGAGCTGAAAATTTTCTCATAATAGAGACATTAAGGGGGATTTGTTGCATAATGCGAGCGCGAAACGAGGAAGGGGTTTTAACTGGTTTTTAAAGGGGATCCTGATGATGTAATGGCTATAGATACACACACATGCATGTATGTGAGTATTACTATAGTACATACTTTCAAATACTATGCGAGCGCGAAGCGCGAGCTGAAATTTTCTTAATAGTATAGTGACATGAAATGGACATATATTGTAAATAATGCGAACGTGAACATTGGTGAAACGGGGGAAGGGCTTTATCTGTGTTATTAAAGGGGCCATCATGATGTAAGTCTATAGATGTACACACATGCACATTATTATGCATATGAGTACTATATCGTCGAATTCATAGGGCTGTAATGCGAGCGCGAAGCGCGAGCTTAAAAATTTCTCAATAATATTGAACTGAAACATGGTATTTGTAGAGTAACATGACTATTAGCATGATGGAGGCTAAGGCTTTAACTGGAGATTAGAAGCGGAGCATCATGACGTAATGCCAACAAACGCAAATCTATATAAATATGGACGAAATCCAGTTTAGGGCAATTTGTGCCGAGCGCGAAGCGCGAGCTGAATATTTTCTCATAGTAGTGACCTGATGAAGCAAGATACTTGAAGCCTCATGGAGCACGAAACGGGGAGGGAGTTTGTGTTTTAAACGTACCATCATGACGCTAATACATCCATAAAAGATGAACAAAGTGAAGCTGCGTCAGTTGCATTATTTTATATTATGCGAGCGCGAAGCGCGAGCTGAAAATTTTCAGGCAATTTCAGTTATCTGACATTTAAGCGCAAGGTATACAAGCGACTAATTTGAAAAGAGGGCATTTAGGCCCCGGAGAATAGTGGAAGTGTATTATATGATCAATGGTCCGAGTCCAAAAATGTTACTTTGTCGACGAAGAGCTGAGATAAGCGTTACAGACTCTTCAATATATTCATTATTTATTTTATCAAAACCATCGTGGATTTTTGAGGGGGAATACTTATGCATTCAGTTTTACTTTTCAAGGCACCTGTTCCCTATGTACCCTGGGATCGGTGCCCCTGATTATCATCGATTAGAATTTTTATTATTATTTTTTTTTTTTCAATTGTGAATAGTGAAACATCTACATGGTGTATTGTGTATTGCATGATTATGAAAGTATATCAGGCACACACGAGAAAGATTAACGAAAGAGTTAGAAAATTTTTGTTTTTTTTTTAATGTCAGAAACATGCATTTTAGACTGCAAAATAATATAATAATGTCATAAAAGGCATTTATATGATAACGAATTTGTAATGGGTAGATTTATTTACATATAATATGATATTTTTTATTTTCTTGATATCAAAAATATTGGGGGGGATGATTGTACACACCATCCCCCCCACCGAAATTATTGGGGGGGATGCATCCCCCCCATCCCCCCCACAATCGACACCCATGCTGATGGTAGTGTATTCTGTACACATTTTGATAATTGTCATCCCATCTGAGACACATTTGCGAGCGCGTAGCGCGAGCCGAAAATTTTGGCTTATAATTATCTGAAGGTAGTGTATTCTATACACATTTTGATAACTGTCATCTCATCTGAGACACATTTGCGAGCGCGTAGCGCCAGCCGAAAATTTTGGCTTATAATTACCTGAAGGTAGTGAATTCTGTATACATTTTGATAGTTGTCATCCCATCTGAGACACATTTGCGAGCGCGTAGCGCGAGCCGAAAATTTTGGCTTATAATTACCTGAAGGTAGTGAATTCCGTACACATTTTGATAATTGTCATCCCATCTTAGACACATTTGCGAGCGCGAAGCGCGAGGTGAAAATTTTGGCTCACAGTGATGCAAAGGCCGTATATTTTACGCACATTTCCCCCTCTACTCTTATGTATTTTTGTTTGAATTTTGTTACTAGCTAGGTAACGATCACCTTCATTTAAACAAAAATGAATTGCGAGAGCGAAACGCGAGCAAAAAATTTTACATAACATTTCTTCTTTGGGACGCCAGGGATCAGTCAATGAGCTTTTTGAAGAAAAGTTTGCGAGCGCGAAGTGCGAGCCGAAAAAAATTGACTTATAATTAACTAAAGGTAGTGTATTTTAGATTTTGAAATTTGATTATTTAATGACATCCATCACTTCACTTTGCGACGTACGTCAGGAATCAGTCTTTCTGAGAGGAATTTGCAGGAGCGCGAAAGCGCGAGCTGAAAATTTTGGCTTATGACACCGTATATTTTACGTACATTTTCCATCTTATTTCTTTTTGTTTGAATTCTTCTATGGGTCAAGATCACCTCAATTTTAACAAAAATAAATTGCGAGGGCCAAGTGCGAGTAGAAAAATTTACATAACTTTACTAATATGGGACATAAGGGATCATCAGTCAATGTGCCTTATTGAGAGAACCTTGCGAGCGCGATGCGCGAGCAGAAAAAAAAAATTGGCTTCTAATGAACCCGAAGGTAATGTATTTTAAACACATTTTGCCTCTCCTTCCCGTTCTTCTTTTTTCTTTCTTTTTCCCTTTTTTCCCCTTAGAAAATATTAAAATTTCTGGCAAAAAAGTGGGGGGGCCCGGCCCCCCCAGGCCCCCCCGTCTCCGCCGGCCCTGATATTTCACCGAACAAAGACACTATGGACTGCTTTTGAAAGAGCCGACAATATGTTCTCAAATAAATGGTACAAATGGGGGAACATATTTTAGGAACTAAATATTTGACAAGGATAGCTGTTAAAGGGAAAATTCTTTCTGATACATTTCCCTCCATTTTTTATTCATTTATTTATCTATTCATCCTTTTTTTCTTTGGGGGAGGGGCATATTGGTTAAATTTAAATGATTAAAAATTGAAATGAAATAAAAGAGGTTTCATCTGGCTTTGCAGTATAAATGGTATTCATACTTTTTACACCCAAAGCAAAAAATAAAAAATAAAATAAATAAATAAATAAATAAATAAATTAAAAAAAAAAATTTTATAATAAAATTATAATTTCAAACTATGATTAAGTAATATTCTTTCAGATACATTGTAAATATATTCCTGCTAACCCAGAATTCTCACTTTGGGAAAACAAATCTCAGGTAGAAATTACTTGTGGATACTGTATTTAGAAGTGTCATAGTCTAGTGGTCCTATCACTTGACTGAGAATGCAAGGACCATGGGTTCAATCCCATGTATGACACTTACGTCCTAGGGTATAGCCGTTTTGTCCACATGCTCCTCCCCGACCATGAGCAAAATGGGTACCGGTAGGAATGGAACGAGTGCATCCATTGACCGGGGTAATAATTATTGTAAAGCGCGTAGAGATGAAATTATTTCATATTATATACTGTTATTATTATTAATTTACCTCATCTGCTAGGGTTGGATTTTTGCTGTATATTCTATGAAGAGCACTGTGGGCAATGATACAGTACATGCAGTTATTAGCGGAGCTTGTTGCCACGACAATCATCTCTTTATCAGCTTTAGTAAGGTTACCACTATCCTCCATGAGGATGTTGTAGTAGTTGAAGAAGCAACGGAAAGAGTCTGGGTGGTAGGATAACATCTTGAAGACATTCGGCAGAAACCCACTCTGTAAAATGGGGAATAATAAGGGTCTGGTATAAAAAGGTCAATAATATAGATACAAAGATATTGAAATCATTTCATATTGGGTGCTATATAAATAGCGAATATTTTTATGATTATTATATAAAGATATTAAAAAAAAGTTCAAATGTTTTCTATTTATTTATTATTAATTGATAATAATAAATAATTAAATTTTTTTTTTGCTTCAATCACCCAAATCATTAACCATCCCCTCCTATAAAAGCACAAATTGTAAGATAAGACATAAATATAGGCCTAATATTTTTCACAATCTTTATATTGTAAGGTTAGATATAATCACAATATCTTATCTTACAATGAAATCCCGATTTGCATTGTCAAAAAGAAAGTCCATGTTGAAATTAATTAAAATTACTCTGGTAAGTAATAAATACAGTGTTAGGGCAAAGATTTATTTTTTTTTTAAAACAAAGAGTCCCTTTAAGTTCATAAACCTTTCTGAATTGCAGACTAACCTTCTCTTCTACCTCTCCTATGATCTGTTGTAAGTCGTCTGGCAGAGACTTGAGATCCGGGATGGGGAAACGGCTAATAGAGTCTTCGCTATTGGCTTGCAATATAGAAGATGATGTCCCAAATGCTCGGCTCCTGTTTAAGAGCATTGCTGTGCCCTAAATTAAGAAATTTAGAGTCCTCTGGCATGTTACTCGAAACCGTCATAAGTCTAAGTTCTTGGACAACCCATAGAGACATATGTTGTAGAATTAACACACGTTTCAAAGGGATGTACACGAACTTAGACTTATGATGGTTTCGAGAAACGGGCCCCAGAGATGATTAAGTTACTATGGGAATACTGTTTATACATTTAGCTTTAAACCAGGGCAGGCTCATCATCAAATGGAAATTAAACAAAAGGAAACATCCATTAAGTAAATAATAAAACACAGTTGTTGAGTTGTTTCAGTGATTTATATTTTTATCCCCCATCATCATTTAATAAAAGAAAGTTCAAGCTTCTATCAACCTAGTTTGGAAAGGGGGTAAGCTTTCATCTACTCCTGTAGACTTTCTCAAGCCAAGTGCACTCAGTCATTCTTTGCTTGTTGCTTAGTGTGTTGTGATCACTAGACCAAATATTGATGATAGTGAGTGAATACCCATAGTGAGTAACCAATGTGTCTATTGAGAACTGGATTAAGTCTCTTTATCCAGATTGATTCTTTTACTGTCCTTTGCCAAAAGTTTCTTTCATCATCAACATTTTATTTTTTTTCTTCTAAACCAGGTCTTGTGACTTACTTAAAATGATGATTTCAACCATTAAACCAAATTTGTCAAAAAAAGAAAAATCTAAAACTCAACTGAGCTTGAGCTGCGTGCAAAATGAGTTATTGCGCACACATGGGCACCTTCCAGTTTTGCTACAATTTACAAAAATGACAAGCCCTTCTAAAAATCGTAAAAAACATCGTCATTGTTCTTGAAAATAATTTCTTGATTTTTTTTTTGTTGTTTTAATTGATAATTAGAATATATAGAGAATGGAATAACATTGATGAATCTAAAAACAATAATTTACTTTGTATTGAAATTGAGGTAAAATTTTAGGTGCGCTGATAGCAGTTCCTTTATACTTAAATTAGATTGGCCCCTCTATATTTTATTTTATTTTTATTTTTTGGTAGCCAAAGATTATAGAACTTTAGAAGGGACAATTAAGTATAGTGACGCATTGTATTACCGGACACTATTATAATTCCGGACGCACATATTACTGCGCACTAAAGCAATTTTGCGGCGGCAGTTTAAATTCCACACACCAAAACATAGAACAAGATTGCTAAAATGAGGCAAAAAAATATAAGTTTTACCTTATTTATCTCTTTTTTGATAGAAAATGGTTAAATTTTCACATTGCATACCTTTACATTAACAATTGATATAGAGGATCTATTTTTGATGAAAAAATGAGCCTTGTTTGCCGAATTTCAACCTCTCGCTCGGCGTCCGCTCGATCCGAATGTTGACGTGCGGTTATGTGGCCGTGGTGATTGATTCTAGTGCCGTGCAGCCGGTTCATTTGTGCCGCATGCCGCAGCCGGTTTTCCAATCATGACGATCGCGCAAGCGCAAGAGCGATAGATAGAGAAACAGGAACGTCGATAAACATTATCCAAAGTTGATAAGTTAATTGAAACAATTATCTTTCTTAAGGCTTGGATCACACAAAAAGACAAAGATTAAGAAATAAAGGATATGTTTTATCAAACAAAAACCCCAAATAATCCAATGCCAGTCTCGTCTAGTCAAGAGCATAAAAATATGATGATCGAAACAAATTAAAATAACACGCAATTATAATGTTGTATCCCATAGAGGGGGCGCGTCCGGAATTATAATGCAATTTGTCAGGCGCAAAAATAATTGTTTTTCGTAGAGGGGTATGCGGTAAGTGCGATACAAAGAAAACTGTTGGTAAATATCAAAGAATTTTAACATTTTCATAAATTTGACAATATTTGGAATAACTAGTGCGAATTTTTCTTAATTTCATTTCTCAAACTGTCCTTTTTAAAGCAGTAATATAAGGCGTCCGGTAATACAATACACTGCCAATACTTTTACTGTTAAACATGTTAAATCCCCTCCGTAGTCGTAGATCCACCACTGCCTGGCAGGCAGACATAGAACTAAAGGAGAAGTAGAATTAGAATTCCGTGACGATTTCCTATTAATAATTAGGAGGGTCATGAAACTAGAAAAGGTTTACCAAATCGGGCCAATCTGTCTGGCCTTCGCACAGAGAAAAGTTCCTCCATAATTTAGTAATTTATGCATGACGCTCGAATGATCACGAATTAGCATATGAAATACACTACCATTGTGCCTTCCAATGAACAATAGTCACGATAAAATTTAAGTGTCATTTATTTTTTTTGATAAGTCCTCATTTCTTTATGCGTTTTGAAATATTGGGCGTACGTCCAAGTGGATTCGTTGAAGTTCCTTTTTTATATTTCTCTTCTTTATTCTTAAAAATATTGGAAGAGTGGGTCTACGCCCAACCGTTTTTGAAGTCGCGTCTTGCAGTTTTTCTTGCGAAATGGGCCAATTTGTTATGATTGACGCGCGCACGACAAAGCGGTCTTTATCGGGAACAGCTGAATCGCGTTGTTCAGTTACGGTCAACGCACTTCAGTCATCGCAACCGGGAGGCGGAGCTCCTCGCGATAGCTACCAGCAGTATAGGCAGTAGCTAATCAGAGCGCCCAATAATCAAAATGCATTGTTCTCTATTTCTGTAAAAGCGGAATGGTAGACTTTTTTCCGTGCTTCGGTGCACGTACAGTGAAAGGTGTAGCTGGCTCCCCCATCCCGTGCACGTGCCGCTAGCTTACCCCAACATTCCCGATGACTCTCTGACAGAGCCTGATGGTAGTTCCATTTCTCAATCTCTGGGCCCAATGTGGAAAGTAGAAGCGCCATCTTCAATAACTAAATCTTGGTTCTACCAATACCAGAGGGGTAAATTATTACCAGGGGGTTGGTACAAAGCCAAGCAGGAGAAATAAACAAAATAGTCAAGTAAACATAAATATATTGCGCAGCATTTGTCTGCTACGTGTGACGTCATAGCGCTCTAGCTCTGTCTAAAATCGTGGCGTTCGATCGTTCTAACAGTGATCCGATACCGGTACATGGAGTAAGTAAAAAAGACGAGTTTGTTTAGCTTTATTGTTAATGTTTAATTAAATTGTTATTATTGAGGAATAGAGTGGTTTGAATACTGTATGGTAAGATGGTCCGATGGAGCGAGATCTTGTCTGTACATTTGTCTTAACTTGTTCTGTTCCTGTGTGTGACTTGTCTGATTTTACCTTAGATCTAACTTAGTCCCACAGATAAATATTGACGTTGAGTTTTCACGAGGGTCTAATTGACTTCACTTGCACTGCTCGGTATATTGTGGTTGCAACCTTTAGCATTTTACTTATAAACCTGTAATAATTTACTCTCGTGTTATTTAAGAGTAGACTAGGCCTAAAGGCAATTGTGGTGTGATCGTAATTTGCGTATGACCTCTTAGTTTCTGCTTAATTAATGTCAACAGCCGAGCGAAAGCCAAGCAAAGACGAAACAAAAGACAAGTAAAAAAGGCTTTCTAATCTAAGACTAAGTTACACTCCTGGGCCGGTATTCTGAAAATTGTCTTTTATTTTATCTTTTATCTTATCTCAAAGATAGTAGACCGCTAATATTTGGCTTAATACGTATTGTGGCTGCCTCTACTGGCTCTAGAGGAGTTTCGACAATTATAATGAAGACAATGTGACAAAGCTGATACGTGTAATTCAGACATATATTATGCTGGTAATGCAGATACTGAAATGCAGACATGCAGAAATGCAGATAACATTCTGTAAAACGAACAGATAAGTAACAATAATAAATACACAGTCACAACGAACAGAAAATGACAATAATAAATACACAGTCATAACGATAATTCTCGCATGATTAGATTTAAGCATTTACATCAATTGAACATCATCAATCAAACCATCAATTACAAGCAATAATGAATATATAAAAACTTACCAAATTTGGCTTTATAATCAGGAATTAACTTCTGTCCATGTTCACTGCATGTATTCAAAACTCATTATGAAGATTAATAACTCAAGTGCAACATTCAATTATTATTAATAAGCGCAAATTTACCATAGCAATTAAAACGCAGCAGTTAGATTAAAGGCGTAACAATAATTACGTAACAATTAATAAGCCGCACCGTTTGAGATTACGTAACAAAAACTTTACTGCGTCACTGCAGTAACACGTATTCTGAAAATTATCTTATCTCTCTAAGGACCACCCTTATGTATCTCTGTCACGCCCCGTTCACGCCCAATTTTTCATCATCAACGAATCATTAAAGGTTTTAAATACTTAGGTCAACCAATAGAAGTGCCCCCTCTTTAAAAGAAATAAAGATGCGCTTCGCGCACCATCAACATTAGGCGTAATTTAATCTTGCGCGATTTGGGCGCTTTCGTTGCAAGCTAAATTTCTTTATGACGTAAAATTGATTCTATTGTGACGTTTCTTTGGGGATTTCTCAACAAAACCATAAAATGAAAAGGTGTATCATATTGAATGTGTCTTAAATTGCAACGAAATTAGCAAAATCTACTCTAATTTCTTTGGAATGTTTCTTCTGTAGGCCTATTGATCCTGCGTACTCATTTTCTTCCCCTTATTAAAAAAATAATTAGGGCAAAATCTCAGTTATTATAGAGATACAATACCCCCCTACCTGTTATAAATTTTCTTGTTGTTGCCAAGGTAGTTAAGATAAAAAATAAATAAGAGAATTTTCAGAATACCACACAAGCAACTGAACCATCTGGGACTAATGACAATGTCGTAGTGTGTATGTGGGTCGTTTAACTTAAGGAGTACAACAGAGCCAGTTGATGCCTTATAGTTGGGTGATGAGCCCTTTTATTGGTGGATCATCGTGGATACATCATGGTAAAATGAAAAACCCTGCAAATCAACATAAAAATGACAATCATAAATACATGTACATAATTATTCTATAGTAACATGTATGAGCAGTCACTTTTTACTTGCAGAAATATAATCAAAAACTAACAATTAACAGCAATTGTTAATTATAATATCAACGAGGCTAACAAAATTAATTCCTCTAGCCAGTAGTAATACTGAGTTAAAGAATTTGTTCTCATTGCCAAAAAGGTTCATCAATATCTTCAAGTAGATAAACAAAAAATATAATACATAATTGATCATAATATAAACTGACATCCATCAAAGGATGCTTATATCAATGATTATTATGATCATTATTAAACCTTAAAACTTTCTCGTAATGTGCTACATTCACTTCACGAAAGTATCTTCCAAATACTTGATTACTTGTAAGAATATATGAAACATCTTATTAAGAACACTCTTTCAGTTTAACCGATATAATCATAAATTATTCGTACCCAAGAATAAGTAGCAACAGCCAACAGCAACAACAGCAACTGTACCTCCTGAGCAACAGAAGAAGACAAACACCTGTCACCTCCTAACTAGCTCCCTGGATCAAACCTTGACCGCAAAAGGACCAGGTACAAGTCTTGCTGACACCACCTGGCTGAAAAGACAATACCCGACAGTGCACCTCACTATCAATGTTTCCTATTATAAATCATAAAAGTTCATGCAATAGTATCAATTCAATAAAATACTATCACCAATATCAAAGTTCTATGGGCGCCGCCATCTTTATCTCAATGTTTACATCTTGCGCCCCCAACGCCAAAATCATTATTCCAATTAAACATGGCGCCAATTTGTACACTAATGCATACACTGATTACATAATTTTACTTTCAAGTAATAAAACGATCTCCTTGAACATGTATTCAATCTCATAATCATTTCATAATTGAGTAAATACAAATGTAACTACCACTATTCTAACATACATTTTGTCTGATTTTCATTATGTTATTCAAGTGCAAAGCGTAATTCTTCTTCTTCAGAAATCGTCTTAACATTTCCTTTTCTCAATAACCTGTACACATTTTATAGACATTAAATCAAATCTTATAGTCTTTGCTATCGATACCATTATCTAAATCCTGAAATAAAGGAAAACAACTTACATTATCAGGTAAAAACTATGTTGAAACCAACACTAGGGCGAGGCCCAAAACACGGACGACACAACGCTCCAAACGTCACCATGCCATGACATAACGTAGTGTGTCTCTGCTAAAGGCAACGCTAGATCAGGCAGTACAACTGCGTGCGTATACAGCTGCACCGTTCACAAGAACGCTGACCTTTAAATATTACTCCTCATCTATAAAGTCTTTGACATTGCAAAAAAAATACACTTAATTGTTCACAAAATGCTTATCTGTTTTAAGACTGTAAATGCCAAAATGAATTATTTCTTAATATAATGTATACCAACAAAAAAGAATTAAATCAAGAACTACTTTCCTTGCGCGGATCTTTTTACGATACCTCTATGCAAATTTACAAAACTCATTTGCATAAAATTATGGAAAATCCATTTTCCACATTACGGAAAATCCATTTTCCCACATTTCTTTGGAATGTTTCTTCTGTAGGCCTATTGATCCTGCGTACTCATTTTCTTCCCCTTATAAAAAAATAATTAGGGCAAAATCTCAGTTATTATAGAGATACAATACCCCCTACCTGTTGTAAATTTTCTTGTTGTTGCCAAGTAGTTTAGATAAAAAATAAATAAGAGAATTTTCAGAATACGCACACAAGCAACTGAACCATCTGGGACTAATGACAAGACTCAGTAAGAAAACTTTCAGAAAACAAACTTAATTTTTCACTTTTTAAAATAACATTTTCACTTATCTTTCTTCAATAACTGAGTGTTTGGATGTTCCTTTCACTCTCCCTGATGTTTTAAGTTTTTTGTTTTTTTTTCTTGATGAAAAATTATTTTTTAAAGTCCACTTTCTGAAAATTTCCCCGCACGTTTTTGTGCGGGAGACGGCAAAAAATCCAGTGATGTTTTAATTTTTTTTTTAAAGATTTGATTTGAAATTTTTCCTAAACCTATTAACTGTGTCTTATAATGACATAGACATATACTACTGCTAATTTTGGAGCTGAAAGTGATTGCAAAAAGGAGAAAAACCTTAGATAAAACAACATTGACAAGGTTGCAAAATTTTCTCCCAAATATGGCAGTTTTGGTCCACGAGGTCAATACTAAAGTAATTGACATCGTATCATGTGTGAGAATACGTATTATCTCAAGATTTTATCTTGCGCACAGATATATTTGGGGCGTTTGTGCGCCGGTGTCTAACTTTACGCAAAACAGCTCTGACATCATGCGCACTCAGCGAACTTACAAGAAAAGATAAGAGAAAAGATAAGAAAATTTTTCGGAATACGAATTTGTCTTAACTCTGAAGATACAAGAATATTTGTCTTAAGATTAGTTTCAGAATACGGCCCCTGATGCATAGACCTAGACTCTAGATCTATTTTGCAGATCTCCAAGAACAGCGGAGGAAGAAGAAGAAAATGACAATGTTCTTGCAACTACAATCTATTTAGAGTCTAACTATATTTGTAGTTCAACACTTTCATCTTATTTTACAATGCGCCTCGGAACCGTGTAACGTTAGATCTTGATCTAACTAATTATAAGACAGATGCCTTTTATGGTGCTATGTAGTAATCATACAATCTTACATGTAGTTAACACTTGTCATTTTGTCAGATATTATCTCGTAAAACTGTAATATATATTGTGAAAATCTGATAGCACCAAAAGAAAGAGGGACCTAAAAGTATGAAACTGTGTTCAGGTAAAGGTGTATTAAATAATTGTGAAATTATTGACCAAAGATTGGAAGCTGTTTGTCCTTGATGAAATTAAGAATTTGAGAAAATGTTGATTGTATATCACATTTGTTATCATTTTTTAAATTTGGGCAAACTATGGTAACCCATCATATGTCTACCTCAGGTGATGGTCCGTGTTTACATTATCACTTACATGGACCATCAGGACACCTCCGCCACTATTGGAACACTGCAAGTGCTTTACGAATCTTTGAAAATATGATATTTTCAATATATTTTATGACAAAAAATGAACTTACCAGGCATCTAATAAAGATTATTTATTTATTTATTTATTTTTGTTTTCCCCGTAATACGTATGTGATTTTGCTTTTAATTGTTCTAATCCTTTGAAATGTATGTAAATATTGTGATTTTATTGATTCAAGAAAACATATTAAAAAAAAAAAAAAAAGATGTACTGGACCGTTATGAGGCTAGATAACTCGTATTCCAGTGTTGCTTCGGTCCTCAAACTCCTAGGTATCTCGTCACATGTTATAATTCTCTGATGTTTTTTTTTTCAACGATAGCGATCAAGGTGCGCAAGATAAGCATTATTTTTACATTTTGTGCATTTTGATCAGTATCGTTAAAAAAAACGTTGCTATAGAACAGGCTCGGATTGCATTGGTCGATGGTGTGCGCTAGCCACATGCTAGGTCGTACTTCATCGTACATTTACCTAATCAAAAAATATATAGTTGGAGTTAATTCAAACCTTTGTTTATTACTGATCTATAAAAGATATTAAAAGAGAAACTGATTTGGATTGCCAGTCTTTATTCAGCCGTTTTGTACGATTGGCAGCCGCTATCCAAAATTTCATTGGGGGGGGGGGGAGCAATTAGGGCGGCCCATCGTGGCCCTCAATCCACACCTGATTAGCACTTAATAGAAGTGTAGGTCGAGATGGATTAAGTAGCACCGAGCATAATGATAATGAAAACATATTTCATGCCCTTTTGCAATTCAACATCTCAGGTTTGTAAACATTTTATATACACTAACCCTTTCTTTACATCTCTACTTTCCAGATTCCGTAGCTGCTACCGGTAGTCGCACGGTGTAAACATCTGCTGTGAAGACATCAATGCCTGACAGTGCAACATAAAAGTGCTTGCTTCTCTGAAGAGAATACAAACTACAGACAAAATGAGGCCTTTAAGAACTATCAAGACATTGCTTCTGGCTTTTGTAGGGTTATCAACTGTATGGATAATAATGTCATTATTAAGTGGAGACGATGGTAATAATAATAATATGGAAGAGTATATCATTCAGCATGCGAAAAAACCCAGGGCCAAGGAAACACAAGTAGACAGTGGTGTTGATGATAACATTGAAATTTATAAAAATGTTCCTGTGAACAAGATGACAAGTGCAGATAAATCTGGCCAGAATGAACTGATGAATAATTCCCTGAACCTTCACAACGAGAGACACCAGGAACCTATCATTGATAATCTTCCATTGTCGCGTGATAAGCTGAAGCAGTCCATCCTCACCATCAACCATGAGCAGAAGATTTATAACAAGGAGACATTTCCATGGCGATCGGAGGAGAGTATTGTCATCCTGGTAATGGTTCATGATAGGTTGGAGTATTTGGAATACCTGATTGAATCACTGAGGAAGGCCGATAGTATCAGTGATGCCTTACTCATCTTCAGTCATGATTACTACTCAGAAGATATCAACAGGGTCATAAGACAAATCACTTTTTGTCAGGTAAATATTTTACTGTAATACATTGAATGAAGATTTGTGTTTAGAGGTTTAGAGGGGGGGGGGGGGGGGGGGGGGGGCTATAAATGTCAGGATACTAAAAATATGTAAGAACCTAGTCCAAAAGGTATAATACATCATGTATGGATGGTGATCTCATTAACAATAATGATCATGGGATAATACAATACTTTGGAGTCTCTATAATGAGCTGTGCAGTCTAAGCTATACATTATGTGTAATTAAAGCCAATACAAACCAAAAGACACCTCTAGTCCTCAACTTCTCATTTCTGCCCTGATTCCTAACCCATAATGCAACATCCTGAGCAATGTAGTCATATAAAACAGGCCCAGTTGAATAATAACAACACACTTTTGTACTAAATTAATTCACACTGTGATAATCATGTCACCAAATAGCAAAACAAATACTTTTCCCCTCAAAACATTTTAGTTTCTCAGTAAAAATTAAATTTTAGGTTAATCTAACGCTGTATTGTTAATAGTTATTTGAAAAGGTATACTTTTTAGACTATCTATTTATAACACACAGTCAATGAGAGTGTCAGTTTGATCTCGCTTTAAAACTAAGAAAGTTAGTAATTAATATTTGTTTACTACTTGCCAGATGTTGTGTTTTATCCCTTCGCATTATTAGCTGAGCGAACAAGAAAAAGAAAAACTTGCTTTAATTGATTATCCATTGTTTGCTAATTTGTAATGCAGTTCCTGCATGCACATTGTGTCCGAGAAAAAAGTATTTATACCAACTTTGATGGCCTCTTAATGAAAATGTATATTGCATATATTTTATGTGCAGTTTAGTCATCCATGATATAAATTTGTTATCTTTGGAAGAGCATGAGTTATAATGTAAATGTACTCTTTAACATGAAATAAAAATTGATGTCATGTACATGAAAGTTTAACCCTAACTAGGCCGGGGTATTTTGGGAGTTGATATGGCCGGGGGGGGGGGGGGGGGGGGGGGGGGGGGGGGGGCCTCCCAGGCACCCCCTTGAGATCTCGGCCGTCGACCGCACGATTGCACTGAAAATTGGCACGCATGTCGCCTGTGACCTAATCTACAAAATTGTATAGTTATTTTTTTCATGAAAATTGTTTTTAATTAATTATGCTAATTTATGCATTTAATTAATATTGGAAAACATACTTTTTGCTCTAACCCCTAAATAAAGCTCCGAATGTGCTCATTTTCATTGCGAATATTCTTTATAGCATTCCTATCAATTGAACTTGAAAAAATTCCGGTATCACAATTAATTTCTTATGTATTTTATTGTTTTTTAATTTCTTATGTATTTATTTGTTTTTTTACCTTTTTATTTTCATTGTTTTTTTACGAAATTTGTTGGGGACACTTATACAACCATAAAAAGCATAAAATCAAGTAATTTGAAACAGTAAAAGCAAAAATAATCACTCATTTATGAATTTTAGCTGGAAACACATTTTGTATTGACTTTGTACATGAAATCACGTTTTTGAGCAATTTTGGGTCTGACGCACGTGTACAAAATTATGCGTAACTCGCGAACCGGGTACCCGGGCGTCGCAAATTTGGTCTTAAAAGATGCGGGAGACTTGGAGGAAAAAAGTCATGCCACATCGCGTTGCGAACATATTGCACGAAACGTTGTGGGGGGGGGGCCCCCCCCCCCCCCCCCCCCCCCCGGCCTAGTTAAGGTTAAATGAGCCTCTCAAAGTTTGGTATTACTTTTTCTTGGATATACTATGGTTTATTTTATTACCTCACCTACATGTACATGTATCTACGGTGGGTGTACACAGATGTTGAAAATAATTTCAAATGTCAATTTGTCTAGTAATAGTATTCAGCCAATTTTTCCCCACAATGTGTACTCATATTCTGGTTCTATTTTTATTATGTTACACAGACCGGTATTGTACTTCCAGATTGTCTATATATTACGGAAGAGGTGGGCTACATTCAGTGGTAAAAAAAAAGACATTGTACATATGAAGTGATACTAAAATTAAGAACCAATAATTGTCCTTTTTTTAAAATCATTATTATAATTGTTATTTTTTAATCCTTAGGTGATGCAGATATTTTATCCCTATTCGTTGCAAGTCTACCAAAATGAGTTTCCTGGTCCTGATCCGAAAGACTGTCCGAGGGATATTGCTCCAGACAAGTAAGTGTTTGTTTGTAGTGGATCAAAATTAAAGGAAACTAAAACTCAGTAAGAGAACTTATCATATAAAAAGAGAAAAATAGTGCTCAATTAAAACAAAAAAAATATCATGAAAACAGGTTAAGAGAATGATGGCATTGGTGAAAAGTTTCATTTTACTTTCCTAGAGGATCTTCAAATTGGGAAAATTGCTTCAAAATAAATAATTTTTATGGATAATCCATTTGTTTTGTGCATAGATTTTCATCTCTTTTCCATTATTTCTCGTATCTTTCCCATTAATTCTCATATTTCTGGCTGATTCCTTCTGACCTTGGCATATGTGGTGTGAAATATATTTTCCCATTGTATGTTGCGCTCAGAAGGAGAAGGAGGTAAGACACATGTACATGTAGAAAGTTACTGAGGAAAATACAGTGTACACTGTATGTTTGCAAAACAAATGGAGATTTGTCTATAAAATCAGATTTTTGGCATTATTTGAAGCAGTTTTGCCAATTTAAGGATCCCCATAAAAAGCACAACAATAGTTTTAGAACTTAATCCAAACTCTCTATTATTTTATTACCCATTTTGATGAAACTTAATTTGAATTGTTCCACTCATTTTACTCTAAGATTAATTGTCTCTTTGGGTTTTGGTTTCCTTCAACCCTTTAGCACCTAAACCACCCGAGACCGCCCATCAGCTTACTCACTAAACCGCCCGAGACCGCCCATCAGCTTACTCACTAAACCACCCGAGACTGCCCATCAGCTTACTCACTAAACCGCCCGAAACAAGTACAAGTATTTCTTAATAAGACGCCTTGATGCAAACATGGCAAAACCCTTTCCGTTTAGGGAGTAAACTGACACTTTTCATGCAGTCTCGAGGTGCTAAAGGGTTAATTCACCCAACATCTAAACTTGTTTTAATAGAAATCTTCTATTTAACAAAATGTGTACTTTGGGAAATTATTTTACTTGAGTGTAAAGTACTTTCATTTGAAATGTTAATGTGCATGTACTGTAAAGGAACTTGTGAAAAGTAACTTGAATTATGGTACAGTAAGAAAATACAATTGATATGTTCAAAGCATTTTACATCAATTGAATACACCACATGTATGGCATTGAAAATAATTGTGTGCTTGCCACCACATTATGTTCGTGCATACATACATACATGTACATGTAGTAAATATTTTTTGATTGAACGCCTTTTGGTTTCTGATTATAATCAAAATGATGAACTTGTTACATTGTAGATTCAAGGGGAAATTCCTGTTGTAATATTGGTGAGATTTAATTGTCAAAAAAATCTCTAAGAATAATCTGCAAAGTTTGATTGCAATTCATTTAAAAACTCTGGGATTTTGGAATCGCCAAAATGAAATTATTAAACTAAACCCAACTTAAAGTCACATGCTCTACTCACTAATGCATGTACGGGACAACAAAGAATGTTCAACCCGAACATTTCATTTTTTTTCCATCTTATGAAAATAGGAGGGCATTCAATTGTAATAGCAATCCTTGCCTGTACTTATACAGACTTTAAAAAAAAAATCTTTCTAAATAACTCCATTCAACAGTCCTGAACTTTCCTATTACCAATCTTGAGGTCTTACGTATCAAGGACTGCGTTTTAGCACAACTGGTGATTAGTTCTCGTGCTATATGATTATAAAGCATGGTGATTAATATAGCACCAAAGAACATGTTCCAGTCATTCGTAAAGTCTTTTGCAACTTTATGAATTACTTGGTGAAACACCCCATGTCTGTGACTGTTATGAGTAATATAATTTGGAATTGGGCCATTCCATGGCAAGTGGTCCTGAGCACCAAAAACTAAAATTGGTATATGAATGCCCAAATGTGGCTTTTTTGTTAGATAAATACCCACAAAATCATATTCCAAAACTGATTTTGCATAATTATTACCGCTACCAAAAATATGTGTTTCAGAGTATACAGTCTGTTAAGGAGAGGAAATAATACGAATTTAAAGAAAAATTTGATATTACCACAATATGAATAATTTGACTACAATATTGATTCTTTTAACTTTTATTCATCAACATTTAGTTACGATGATGAGGTTTACGGTTCACCATGTGGTTAGTCCTAAAAAGGACTGTTTGAGAGAGTAGAAGAGGAAATGAAGAGTTAAAGAAAGTAGAAAATTGATAGGCGAGATAGAGAGTAGAGAGTAGAATTAGAGGTAATCTTTCGTGATTTAGTCCTGAAAAGGACTGTAAACCAGTTGAGAAGACGAGATACGAGGAAGGCTTGAGTAGTAGTAGAGAGTGCTCGACGTTTCGGACATTTAGTTATTTTAATCAAATCCATATCATACTTTAAAATGAGAAATGCAACTTTTCGAAAAAATTGTTAACAAAAAACCTCATCTTAAGATGTAACTTATGTAACGCAAAGACATCAAAAAGTTTTATCACTCAAAAATTACTTGAATAGAATTTAATTATGGTACATTTCTAAAGCTAGTGTAGTATGCTAAATATCATTGTGAAAAATCATAACATTTAAATAATGTCTTCATAGGATACTGCCACTGCAAAAGTGTGTAACTTACGTAACGTTACGTAAGTTACACATCAGTGTAGTCAGTAAAAATTGTGTTAAAACTTTCTGAAACTTGACAGAAAGTTAAAAGTTTATCAATTCAAGTGCATTATCATTCAAATTTTATAGCCAAAATGAAGCTAAAAAATTATTGAAATTGACAAAATCCCACAAAATTACGTACATGTGGGACTACACTTGAATTTGATTGCTTATGATGCAAATATTTTAAAAACTAAAGAAGATAAAGCAATAAAGTTTTCAGTTTTGGTTTCCTATGATGTCAATCTACAAAATTAATCATAAATTAAGTCGAACAATTGGATAGTAGATATTTTTTTCATTGAATTTTCAGACAACGTAACTTACGTAACGCTCATGTGTAATTTACGTAATAGGGAAGATGGACTCATATAAAAAATATGGGGTTAGGATCTTCCTAATTTCAACTGAAAAATGTAGTTCTATTTCTCCCCTCTTGATTTTTAATAAAAGTTAGTCAGGAGAACTAAACACTTCACAGGATTTTAAAATTTCCCAAAAAAGGTTGATGATCCCATTTTCTCTGACGTAACTTATGTAACGCTCGAAAAAATTGATTGTCATTTTTTAATTCAGGCCAAGTGAGCGTATTTTTGTTTCTTAAATTTGAGAGTATATGGCAAGGATCTACCATAATAGGATTTAAACTTCCAATTCATTTTATTAAGAAGAGGACAGACCTTTTATGTCCATATTTTTCTCTGAAATGTAACTTACGTAACGTGGAATGGCCCAATACTATTTGTTAGTAACCTTGCCCTGTGTATAAAAAATGAGAAAGGCTTTACACACAGTATTGTTAATTGGAATGTTGTGACAGTGTCCATACCCTCCGACATCCATATAATGAACATATTTGCATGTCAATTAGTACTGTCAAATTATGTTGTGTTTAGGAAAATGTCTTGAGGCAGAAATTTTTATTGTGGTCCTGTATACATTGTCTAATGTCAATTCAATCAGTATGATCTCAAATTTAGCAAAGGCACTTGAATGATTATGTTGGTTAATGTAGCTTGATACATGTAATGTTATACCCCAAAACATTAATTTTGGCTTCTATCCAAGCTGTAATTTGAAAAGTACTTGACATTAATCCGTTTTTAAAGGAAGTTGGCCAGTTGCTCAATTTGCGATTTACAAGTAATTAATTGTCATTTGTAAATAGATTTTTAGTAATGCCATACAAAGTTGCCCTATATTAGTAATTGTGCATAATACATGTATGTGACATATTAATTAAAGACTTTATTTGACAATAATGTTTAGTTCTCAAGTGAATAAATACAGGTACATTAAAATGAATGAATTTATGAAATGAGAGTTCGTACACGTACATCAGCCTACATGCAGCCTTTTATCATTAATTGGAAATTGAAATACATGTACATGTACATATGAATAACAATTGCATTATTTAACTAAGGACGAGTATCATCATTTTTCCAGTGCAAAGTGTTACATGTAACATACTCTGTTTGATGTTCATGTACCGGTAGTTGTGGATTTAAGATCAATATATCTCCAACATTATGAATGAGCTTGCCATTGTATCTTTAGATCTATGTATTTTTTTTAAATACCACTCACCACACCCCATCCTCCTCACTTGGCAGCTCAAAAATTCTACAATTTTCTTTTTCAGGGCAAAGAAAATGAATTGCAACAATTGGGAGCACCCTGATAGCTACGGTCACTACAGAGAAGTGCGATATGTGATGACTAAACATCATTGGTTTTGGAAGGTAAGAATGAAGAGCATTATTGTTCTGGTCATGACACTGAAATGTGGAAGACACTATCTAAAAGTGATTTGGAAAGGTTGATAACAGTTCACCTAAGAATTATTTTGTGCTGTGAGGTTTTGAAATCGCCATTATGATAAAAAAAAAATTAGCCCAATTCACGTTTGAGTCACATGGACTTACACAGAAATGCATGTAGAGGGCACCACGAAATGTTCGGGACCCAAACATATCAGCTGTTTGGTATATTTTGAGTCATATTATGACTATTAGGGCAATTGAAGAGTAATCTTTTATTGTGGAGCTTAAATGATATTTTTCCCAAATAGCGTGAAAATAACAGAAATGCTCACAATGATTTTCTTCATCTTTCCCACACCTTCCCACCACACTAGATCAGGAGAGGGAACAGCAATATTCTTGCTGAATATTGCTGAAATTAGTCTCATATTAATTACTCTGGATACATAAAAAGATGTATGCAAGAAATTTTGTGACATTTCTTTCTTGAACTCTGGCTAATTTTATTGTTTTATTCTGAGAGGAATGATAGGCTAACTAAGCTTTAAAACATACCACGCTACCTTGGGGATCACAGGCAAATAGGATTCCAATTTCATATGTGTGCTAGTACGTAGCTACAGTAAAATAGAAAGGCCAGTGTCCAGAGAGATAATGTTTGCTTTTTTAAATACTCTAGCCTTTTCGACACGTAAATCAAATTTGCTCAAATTGTAACATGAACTCAATTACATTCCAGCTGACAAACTACTATACACAGTACATTGCAATCAAATGACATCATCCCCATTCACTTTGTGTGCAACTGCATTTCAATCGATTGCTATCAGCTATGACATTGATCTCGGGCTAATTACATGTTCATGTTCAAAGCACCATTTCTCCCACTACTGCTCCATCCCTTTAATCTCCAAAAGGCTGGTAATCTACTGAAAATTATGTCATTTATATCAGACCATATACACATACATGTAAACCTACACCTGTCTTTGCATCAAAATCAAACGATATCAAAATTGACCTTTTAATTTCACATTTCCATAGACTATAATGCCTGTAAAACTTTCGGGGAAACACTTTTCCTATAAAGTTAAAAAGGCCTGTGTATTAGGTTATTTTGCATGCAAACTCTTTATGTTGAGAGAATGTACTTAAAATGGGATTTTCATAGTACATGTACATGTACCTGTCATGCCAGTAAATTTGGAAAGAAACTCATGTTAAACTGCCAAATCTAAATTTGATTTAAAATTGATTCCAAACCAACAAATTCCTTGCAATCAGTGTATTAAAATTAATTGTTAATAGTTGGGTCTAGTCTATGAAATGTGATTGATGAAGGCTTCATGTACGAGTCTTTTACAATGTACAGGCGCGGATCCAAGAAAATCGAATTGAATGCATTTCGGGGGCCCAATTGTCCGGGGACAAAAGCGGCTCTATTATGTTTACGCATGGGCGCGATAAATCCATTGTATGAAATCTGGCTGCGTCCGCTACTGAATGTATGTAATGTACATTTTGCACTGTACACATGTAACGTACATTTGTACATGTATGTAGGCCTAATCAACACAGTTGTGTGTAAATTTTTACAAGAAATATGTACAAGATTTGTATGAGCTTGTAACTTATCATTTACTCATTTTTTGCCAAACAGACATTCAAAATACAATGTAAGCACTTGCCACAGTGTACACGTGTTGGTACATGTACATGTATGTAAAGCATTTCCCCCAGGTCTATTAAAATGAATTAGTGTTTCCTCCTGCGCTTGACCCCAATTAACATTTGTCTTTGCCCCCTACATGATTTATACATCATTTTACAAATATATATGTTAATGAATTGGGAATTAAAAATGACAAAATTCAAACAAAGAAGATCATGATTCCTTTTTCATAATTTAGCAATTCATAGAGAATGAATGTACATTGTATATACATTTGTAAATAGACTTTTAAATGTAACAGTTACATTTAAATTCATAAGCTATTTTTCTTCTTTTTTTTTTTGCCCATGCAATGGGTTTTCTGTAATGAAATTCACAGTGCGAAATGAATTAAAGGTTTTATAATATGGTATATTGATAATTTACATTGTCCAATCCTGCTATAACTACAAATTTAGTGTACAATCAGGGGCAGCAGAGCGTTTTTGAAATAGGGAAGGGCTGAACATTAAATCACAATTAGTTTGTAATTTTTGCGTTTTGTACACATCAACTAAAAGGTGGCGGGGAGGGGGTGGGTTGGGATGAAGTCCTCCAACCTTCAGCCCCAGTTCTGCAGCTCTTGTTTTTATAAAGCAGTGAAAGTTTGCTTAACTCCTGGTGTATAAAGCCTATTTCCTCTCTATGTGAAGGGCAGAACAAACAGCCATGAATTCTGGTTTTATGATGAAGCAGCATTATTCAATATAAAAAATGAAAGGGCATGAAACCTCTTCACACAACAATGGATGCCTGTTGGATTTTGTATTGAACCGTTTTAACCCATTGAGGACTAAGCCTGAATATATTCGGGCTGAGGCTCATGGGAAACGTGAATCAACTCGTCTCCAACAGGTTAATGATAATTTAGGCACAAATGTTAAAATGAACACACGGATTAGCACCTGCACGCCTTTGTACATGATATTGAGATGTGTTTGTGTACATGTATAATGTAGCTACATGTAGGGGAGAGTGGGGTTAGTTGGAACACGGGGTTAGTTGAAACATTGTAATTTTCTTTAACAGCTATAAATATATTTATGCAAATCTACCCTCATGTTGCTGCTATTAGCAACTGCCATCCACCACATTTTAGACAGCACACGTGCTTCAAGCCTTGTGGAGTTAGAAAACAATGTTTGTTTTTTCACCTTCTGAGTAAATTTTGTCACTTTTACAAATGTTTTATTATCTCAAAGAAGATCATAAATTAAGTTGGCCTGTTTTTGAGTATAACAAACAGTTATACCAAGCTACAAAACAAGGTTATATATGGCATGTTGTTGTCCCTCTTTTGTGCTGTAAGCTTAAAAATGTACAATGGGCCTCTGGGGTTAGTTGGAACATTTTGAGCGGGGTTAGTTGGAACATGTACTAAGTAAATAGGTTTCAGCTGAACAAAAAAATAAAAATCATATAATTCAGTGACGTGTTCCGAAATATTCTTTTACATATATATTAGTGCAAATTGGACAATTTTTATGCAGAACGCTACTTCACAGGACTTAAGAATATCTGTATGTGAGTGGATGCTGTCAAGTGTAATAAAACATGAAGTAAAAAAAAAAAATTGAACACCAATCTTTAATATTTTAATTGGAATCAATAAAGCAAGTTAGCTGAACCCATGCAATAATGTTGTAGATAGTTTAAATATAATCTCTAAGATACCATGCACAATGTTCCAACTTACCCCATACCATGTTCCAACTAACCCCGTGTATGGGGTTAGTTGGAACACTTGACATGGTCTTGTTGAAGATGGATTTATTCGGGAACCATCACTAAGTTTAAGAATTTTATGGGGGTTCATTTGTAGCATACAGATATACACTCAAGCTGATCATTTATTGTTTCTTGAAATAAATCCACTTTTGTTTTACGGCCATTTTTTGTGAAAAATGTTCCATATAACCCCGTTCTCCCCTACCATACAAGAAAATCTGATAGTCTTATTCTTAATGTAATGTTACCCAAGGTCAATCTTACAATATATCCAAACAAGCCTTCAAATCTGCAGGAGCCAAATGATGGAACAGCATCCCAAATTTCATACAAAATAGACTTTGTTTTAAATATTTTTATAATATAAGAGGACCTTTTTGAAAAACTGTATATCCTGAACTTGTATTCCTGTGTAAAGATGTTAAATAAATAAGTTACATAAATGAATGTAGGGCACCAAAATCGCCATTGTAGAGGGTCTACAATGTATATTGTAAGTTTCAATCTTAAGTATATAGGGTGGTTGGGCCCCTATATTAATTTCATAAACTTATAATTGGAATGACTTTACCTGTACCAGTCGCTTGATTGTTAAAGCTGGTGTATAGTTTTGGGAGAAGGAAAAATCTAATTTGGATTCACAGTTAGATAATATGAAGCATTGAATCCTTTAACTATAATAAAGAAGATTATATTTCATGAAATCTTGTTTTAGTGTCTTTATTTGACAATATAAGTATAAAACGTGGAATGTTGGGGACCCGTTACGTTTCAACATTTACGTGGAAAACTAATGGGGATTCTCTTGTGTGGGTGATACACACGGGTCGTTACCCTCCGTTCATGCCATGCACGCCGTAAGCTGCGGCGGGCGGGCAATGCACCAAAAGTCTCAAAAACCGTTACATTATGTTTTCTTCAAACATTTTCACTGAAATTCACCATAAATCATGAAAGGAATATCATAAGATCTCTCACACATAACTTTTAGTGCAATGTGGACAACTTGAGACTATACATGTATTTGATCGGTTTTATGCCGATTCCTTTTTTGTTACCAAAACTATACACCATGTTTAAGAACCAAAGATCTACATGTAAGCTGATGGGGAAATAACTTTCTTTCAATTATGATGCAATATCAAAAGATTTGGGATGCGCTAGTACATATTCATCAAGAAAATATGGAATGTACATTGTAAAATTATAATCACCAGATATAGGAAATTAATGAGGACAATATCAAATTTATAATGTTAAAATAATTCTCCAAAATTGTGGTCATGTAGATAATGGGTGGTTAAAGAATGCCACAGTAAAGGAATGGAATGATTGAAAATATGATCAATATTTAAACAGTGGACATGCACTAGTTCTAATAAAAGCAGGGATAAACACATGGGTCATTGGTGTGTTTAGTATAGGCACTACTCTCCAATATACTGAAGGCAAAATTGTTCTCATCCTGTCATTTATATGGAGATACTGAATAGATCATAGTGAAATCCCTTTAGATTATTCATGAATATGATTTTAAATAAGCAATAAGCAGCAATCCTTTGTGTATAATCCCTACTGCTGCTCCCTGTATTTTAGCCAAAGACTTGATTAAATTAGTAATTATTATTATCATTATAAACAAAAAAAAAAATCTTTTTTTTTTTTTTTTTTTTTTTTTTTTTTTTTGGGGGGGGGGGTATTTTTTCTCTATATGATTGAACAGTTTCTTTGATTCGCTGTTATTTTTGTGTGACTAATTTTTCGCGCTAAGCAGCCTCAAAGAATGTTCACAGGTTCTTGAATTCGCGCTGCATTTTAGTAAGCACGCAATTGAATGCACCAAATACATGCATAAAAAAGCATGCTCATATATTCGCGCATTTTTAAATTCGCGCCTGCTGATCTTAGCACGAAATCAGCAAAAATTAATGTACCGCGAATATTTCCACGATTACAGTATCTTACCTGATGTTTTTCAATATTTCTTATAGCTTCAACACGTATTCTCTGGATTAGATGCGACTAAGTACCATGATGGCTTGGTTCTCCTGCTTGAAGAAGATCATTATTTGGCTCCAGACTTCTACCCTATGCTTCAACAAATGTATCGGTTGAAGAAAGAGTGAGTAGCCTTCTTCTCCTCTCTTGTTCCCCTCTCCTTCTCTTAATCTCCTGAGCATTCTTTGAGATAAAACAACCGTTAAACAAAATAGGGTAATGGTAGTATCTCACTTTGCAGAGATGGGTTTGGGACTATATGTACTTTGAGACAGTTTTGAAACTTGTCGCGGAGACGTTTCTGAGACGTCTCCTGAGTCCCTGCGACGTTTCATGAGCCTCAGGAATCCCAACACCGTCTCAAAAATGTCTTCAACTAGTTTCAAATCTGTCTCAGAGATGTCTTGCGACAGAAAAAAAAAGTATCGGAGACGTCTTTGCGACGGAAAAAAAGTATCAGAGATGTCCCTGTGATGGTAAAAAAGGTATCAGAGACGTCTCCACGATTGAAAAAAAAGTAATAGAGACGTCTTCGCGACGGAAAAAAGTATAAGAGACGTCTCCACAACATATTTCAAAACCATTTCAAAGTAGTCCCAGATCTGTCCCAAAACCGTCTCCGCGAATTGGAATACCATCATTAATGTCGGGATAGTGATGTCAAAACAACTGAACATATATATGCAAAAATACAAAGGAGAGCTACTGTATGTATGAGAACATTTTTAACTGAGACAGTTTCGACCATGTTGTTTCAAGTTGGTAGGCCTATATTTAAAAAAAATCAATCCAAAATCACAGATGGGACTATTTTTTTTACACCTTTGTATGTTTGTTTCTGAAAGTTCTACAATATCTCTTTCTCTCGAACATGAAGGTTATACAGTCTGTGTCAAAAAAAATGGTACAGTCGGGAAAAAAATAATTTAGGTGTGAAATCTTTTCAAATGATATGTGTATGTGGTACCAAATTAAAGCCAAAAGATTTTTCTTGCTGATGCGCTTTGTTCTGTATAATTTGCTTTCGTAAAACAAAAGTTATGCTAAATTTTGTGCGGCGAGGAACAAATCAAAATTACGCATGTCTATTGTTCCATTATGCCAAACCTACACAAAAGCATGGACGTCGTGCGAAAATGGATTTTTCTTGACTGTAGAAAACTGGTCATATCTCAAAAATTACAGCACCAAATGTGATGAAAAAAATTGCAGAAGAAAGTCCAATTATCCCGCTTTATGAAAATGCCAAACAATACCAAGTTCTAATTAATATTCACAATATAAAAAAATGTTTTCTGACTGTACCATTTTTTTTACACAGACTGTATGTATGGCAAAGCATTGAAATGATTTATATTTAAAAAGAAATCAATCCAAAATCACAGATGGGACATTTTTTTTTTTACACCTTTGTGCTTGTTTGTTTCTGAAAGTTCTACAGTATTTCTTTCTCTTGAACATGAAAGCATTGAAATCAGAAGAAAAAAAAATTGAATTTGGGATGATGAGGATACAGAGCAATAAAAAGATAATCTAAATGTGGAGAGCTGATATTCTAAGCTTATTTATTTTGCAATTAATATGTTGGATAGAATTAATGCAGAACTTCTCATCTTTCCAATGATGTATTTCATGTTTCACAGATGTCATGTTTGACTCATAAATTTATTGTAAATAAAAAAGGTGTCCAGTTTTTGCAAGTTTGGATGATGATGATAAAAGACTTGAAGTTAAGCAATACAGCAGTCAAAGGATTTTCTCAGTCTTTCATTACAACATGCAAAAACTTGATATTATACCTGTCACCTTCGTTAAACTTGCATGACATCTGTGAAGGCTGTGAAATTTCTATTAATAGTGTCATACATGTACATACATTTATTGATTTATTATTAACTGCAGAAATGAATACGCTTGAAATATGAACAGTCTATATTTGGATTGATTGTCTTTTTGGTAATGATATGCACTACATTTACATCTTATAGCATTAAGGCCACACTCAACCATTGTACATGTAAATGAAGATCTTGCTAGCAAAAGGGACTAAATCCACTTTTGATGAAAATTTAGTTATTGATATTAGGCCATTGCTCAGGTACGTACCCGTCTTTGAACAAAAGGATTTTCTTAATTGTTGATTGTAATTGTAAGAAAATGTATTTAGTAAATGCCATTTCCTCTGAAGTTATAACAGTGGAT
>CALNVZ010003432.1:33947885-33959757 GCA_940671915.1 Paracentrotus lividus
CAGTCTGTGTCAAATAAAATGGTACAAGTGGAAAACATTTTTTATAGTATGAAGATTAATCACAGCCTGCTATTGTTTGGTATTTTCATACAGGCAGAAAGATCGTACTTTCACCTGCAATTTTTTTTCATCACATTTTGCTGTTGTAATCTTTGTAATATGACTAGTTTTCTACAATCAAGAAAAATCCATTTTTCGAGCACACCGGGTCCCATGCCTTTGTGTAACATGTAGGTTTCGCATAATGGCCATGAAAATTTCAATTTCGATTTGTTCTCGTCGCACAAATTTAGCATAACTTTTGTTCTACGAAAGCAAATATACAGAACAAAGCAGCATCAGCAAGGAAATCTTCTGGTTTTATTTTTGGTACCACACAAACACACATTATTTGAAAAATATTTCACACCTAAATAATTTTTTTCCGACTACCATTTTTTTTTAAAACACAGGACTGATATACATCATTTGCGAGACAAATGAAGAATTTGTTATGTACATATCGTCGGCTTGGAGCCATAAGGGCGCTATTTGCAGATCAAGGATGTTCCGTTTGGAGCCATAAGGGCCTTACTACCATTGACTTTGTACAGTAATAGCGCCCTTTCTGGCCCAACGGAACATCTATAAGATGCATAACGCCCTTTATGGTCCAAACAGACGAATATGTTATTAATATTATAAAAAATACAGTAAACCTTGCCTAAGCCTTAAATTGAACTCGCGTTTATAAGCCAATAACGGCCCAAGTTAAGGCCTTTTCAAAGTATCTTCATGTATATTCTTGGTGTTTTTAAACCCTTCATAATAAGTCAAGTTTTCAAAGTCAAAGCTATTTCTACAGTCCAACAGATTTGGCATAAGCAAGGGTTGACATTAATCAAAAACAGGAAAATTGGAGGAGCTACTGGGTCTTAAAGAAAGCTACTCCTTTAATTACATGAAATCCTCCAATACACCTACTGCAGTTATGAATAAAATTCTTATTTCAAAATCTTCATGCATTTCTCATTATAAACATGATATTTCATACTTTCAGAGAATGATTATACCCTTAATGCACTTTAAAAAGCATCAAGTAATACTTTTTTAAATCTATGAACACAGTTTGTAATTTAATCAGAAATTCTTACTCCAGATAATCAATAACAATTGCAATACTTACCATTCTCCAATATAAAACACTCTGGGAGATTTAAACACCATAACTTGAAGAGCTGAGGCGAGACATTTATGGCTGACATAATTCATGTTCCAGTCCCAGTTATTATCATTCATATGTGCAGAATTGCTGTTAAAAGTAAAAAATTTTATTGTTTAATATATTTTGAAAGAAATGGGGAAAGAGAATAATAGTAGACGTTAGCTCAAATCAAAGTTCCCCAGAGCTATCCTCCCCTTTTAGTGAATCGAAAAAATGTGTCCGCTGGGAATTGGACCGGCCTCCAGCTTAGAACGGCGGTGCCTTAACCACTAGACCACAGGGCGGACCCGATCCGATTGACCGGTCAGATAAACAGATTCTCAACCTGTTTTTAAAGGAGTGTTTACAATTTGGGAGGTTTTATTTGGCTCCCAGGGCAGTCATCAACCTTTCTTGGCATTCTGTTGATCAATTTAGCACTCATTTCACGGCCAATACCATTCCAAGTTCGCTGGAGCGTGTCCTGGAGCTGCTGGATGTGGATGGTCAGGTCTAGAGGGCGCTGTTGCTTCAGATCACCTCTCATGTGCTAAATGGGGATTAAATCTGAAGCAGATGGGAGCATCTGAGCCATTCTGAGGTCGGCAAGAATATCCTCATGGCTCCAGCATCCATGATGACATGTTATGCAATTTATCTCTCCAACTCTATTGGCTGCCATACAACTCCAAATCATGAAACATCCTCCTGTGCTTCACTGTTGGCTCCAAGCATGACTGATTAAAGCTTCCTATAAGATACATATGTCCCGTGCATCATATCCAATCACTTTTGCACTAATTAGGTCTTAGGACAGAGTGCTAGAACTCCGCGGCTTGTTCACACGTTCTTTTGAAAAACCATAACGCTTCTGTTCGTCCTTACATTTGCTTCTTCTTGCCAATATTTCCACTTATAGTTCATGTAGCCATTTAGCCTTGTTTCAGGACATTCTGTGAGGGGCATCCAGTATTCCCTCAGCCTTCTGTGGCTTGGAGGCAATTTTCTTTGGTTGCAATTGCCAATATTTTCATTGCTTACTGTCTGTCTATCAATTATTACATGTGAAAACTGATGTCCATGAGACTAATTTGCACTCTTAGGGCTCCCACTCGCATAAAAGCTCTGAATGGTCTTTCAAGTGTGTTCCAACATGGACAGGACCCAAGCATGCATCAGCGAAGCTATTAAAACATTATTTTAGCAGAAACTTGTTTAAGGAATTCTAGAGAAGGCACTCAGATCCAGATTTAATTCCCCATTTAGCACATGAGAGGTGATCTGAAGGTGGGGACAGAGGCAGCCCTCTAGACTGACCATCCAACATCCAGGCATCTCGCGAATTGGAATGGTATTGGCGGTGAAATTGAGTTGCTAAATTGTCGACAATTATGCAGAAAGTGATGGACTGCCCTGGAAGCCAAATAAAACCTCCCAATTTGTAAACATTCCGGTTTAAAACCCCATGTATGAAGTGTACAAGTAATTTTGGGCCATGAAAATTCCAAATTGCGGCCTGAACTTTCCTGAGACTGCGGGAACATTTGAGATTAGTGTTTAGGTGATAATGACATTACTTTCATTTGATATAAAATAGTAATTAAAATTTCAATCAACATCGATTTATTAATTCATTTTTTCAAAGTGTACAAATATTTTGGGCACTGTACTATATACTTGAATATAGTAGAAATATCATCCTGCATAGGATATCGTGTCAATAACAAACGAAGTGGGATATATGAAAATCCATAACTAGTTGGAATAATAGATTTTTGGTCATAGACCTTATCAGAAATCTGAAAATGTGAATATATTTATTGATCTATCATTGTCGTATAGGTCAATGTCTGACCCTTATGTGACCCTGTTGTTGATTTTTTTCAAACAGCTCTGCTTGTGCCAACGGTGAGGCTGCAACGAGGGAGAGGACTGTTAATTATTTTATGCGAATAGTCCATCCGAGCTTTCTGTCTGCCTCGTTCTCCGACTTACCTTCACATTGACCTTCATAATTATTTTTCAATGTTATCACCGTTGCTTACCTTTACACATGGCTGTAGTTCTTCCCACTGTTTTTCTGTCTAATGACATTTCCCATGTTGTGCTTGGACGAGCTGCCAATTAAAGCAGTCACCTACAGGGAAAAGAATAAAAAACAATGTGATGTTTGTTTGACAAATGATTGTAAAGTACAGTTCGAAAGCATATTCCCACTTTGGGTATCAACAAGTATTTGTTGACAGCTGGGTTATGCAAAATCCAAATAACACCCCTGATCCTAGTCCCAGTTTCCTGTTTTTGTTTTTATTTTTTGTTATTGATGTTTGTTTTGTTATGTTGTTTGGTTGTTTTGTTCTATTCAATTCACTGTTAACATCCTCCTTCTTAATTGTAACTGAATCAAAATGCTTTTTTTCTCCCCATTTTAATAGCATATGTATTCCTTTCTTAGTCTGTGGAGAAAGGACTTATTTCAATTACACGAACAATAGAACATTACAAGACAACTAGAACATAGAAACCAATGAACAAAACAACAACCAAAAAAAGAAGAAAAAATAACCAATCATCTTTTAAAGACATTACTAATTTTTTTGATTAGATTCCTGAGTTTTAACTTGACAGTTCTCTTTTCATTTACGTTATTATGAAACCAACTTCTAAGCATGATGACTGTCTATCTATTAACCATTTAGCACCATAAACGTCCGAGACGGCCTCAACTTACTCACTAAACGGCCCCAATTTCCCCCCCCCCTGTTTTTATGCACGCTATCAAAAAAATATATGATGAACATGCCATACTTGTTGTGCATTACCCATTTGGGATTGTGTGCTGTCCGATTCTGCTTAAAAAAAAGTATGGTTAAATTTCTTGATTAAAAATCCTGATTAAAACAGATCCAAAACCCTTTTCATTAGGAGTAAGCTGACCAATTTTCATGCAGTCTCTAGATGCCTAAAGGGTTAAACATGTGCCTGGGATGAAAATATTAATCCCCTATGAAAAAAAAATATAATTACGAAGGCAATTCAGTCTAGATAATTAGATAATTACACACATATCTGTTAAAGACAAATTTACAACCAAATATAAAAATAGGGTCAACGGTAGATATATTGTTCTTTTAACAGGCTAATAAATAAATTACTCTGTTGTACTTGAAGATTGACAGAAGTAAGGGGAAAATATTTTTACCTTTTGTCATTTCTGTCTTTGTTAAATAATTGTTTGTCATATGATCCTAATGTAAAAGGATAGTCACATTCTGGACATTTGTCTGTAAAACAACAGAAAACGAAGACACAGTAATATACACTGTAAACAAAATATATGTTTGCCCAGATTGCAGGTGCAATTTTGATAATTTTTATATGACCATTTAATTCAAAAAAGACATATGTACATATGAAGAGTTGCAAGCAAAAGGGACTAATATCTCTTTCCTCATACCAAACAATAGCAGGCTGTGATTAATCTTCATACTATAAAAAATGTTTTCCACTTGTACCATTTTATTTGACACAGACTGTATACAGAGCACAACTCAAATTGCAGTATCAAGTGCAAATGACAGGAATTTGTTTACCTTCTTTCTTATCTCCTCATTAACGTTGTTTGCACTTGATAAAGAGCTGCAGTTAGTGTTTGAAACATTGGGCTCTGTACATACATTATGTGCGACACAAATGAACAATCTGCTATATTGAACTTTCCGTGATGAACAACTTCATATTCTTATAATCATCATTGTTATTGTTGTTATTGTTGTTGTTACTATCATTATCCATTATTATTATTATTATAATTTATTACCATCACCATCACCATTATTATTATTCTTATTACTTTCCACAGTGGTATCCATCATAAAGGCAAAGGCAAATGCAGCGCTGATGAACTGGTTCAAAGGATAGACTCCACATTAGCAGCCAACAAGGATAGTCTCTTCCCAAAGAACCTTATTTTAACACCCAAGACTCGCCCCTTGAAAGCACGTCTCCCCAAGCCTAACGGAGGCTGGGGCGACATTCGCGATCACACGCTGTGTATGACTTATGGCAAAAAAGTGACAAAACTATGATAAAGGCTGAATTAGATATGTCTTATTAGTAGATATTATGTTTTCAAGTTTTAAATTGTTGTAAATAATGAAAGAAGTTTTTATTATATGTTCATTATCCTTCTGTTATCTTCAGTTCTGTTACTCTATCTCACACTCTCTGATTATTGCAATATGTTTGTATACTCATAATGCATATCTGCGTATGTGTTTATATGCGCTGCATGAATATAAATCATCATGGGATAATAAGTGAGACTAATGCACAAGGTACAAAACATTCATTACGTGTTTTATAAAATGGGTTGGCATACATGCAAACAAAATTCTGCCATACTTTGGCAAAAGGAAGCAAGTGACAAAAGTGACATTTCCTGTAAAAGAGCAAAATATGTCCGTCATTTACACTGAGGTCAATGTAATTGCCATATGTCTTACCTTAAATATTTCAAAGATGGATAAACTTTGAAAGTTGAAAGTTGGACAGCAAAAAGATGGCACCAAATGAAATATGTAAACATTAAAAACTTGAATTTGATTAGTATGTCACTTGCTTCCTTTTGCCAAAGTAGGGCAGAAATAAAGTAGTATGCTACAGTTTTGTATAAACCTGATTGAAATGTTAATTTTGATATGTGGTGTAAGGAGCATCTAGTAAATGCACATCTATGTCTTTGTGCATGCTATTGCTTGCCATATAAAACTATGTGCATTTCATTACACATTAAGTTTGTAAGCCTAAGACAGAGGCATTGCGTGCACATGACTCATTGTTGCTTTTGTACGCTCTAGTATTGGTAATTTCCAATGTGTTATCCTATTCAAAAACTTTTCTAATGCGCGTTTTGTGTGTACAAGACTGATCATTGCTTTAATAGTTTTGGTGATTTCCAGTGCGTTATAGGGAAACAATAAAGAGCGCACATGTGACTTAGGGTGATATCTCACTTCGCGGAGTCGTCTCCGCGCTGGATAAAAAGTATGAGAGACCTCTCGGATATTTTATTCCGCCGCGGAGACGTCTCTGCGACAGTTTTAAAGAACTGTCTCAAAGCAGTTTCAAAGAACTGTCTCAAAGTAGTTTCTACGACTCATGAAACATCTCCGAGACATCTCGGAGAGGGCTCCGCGATGTCTCTGTGACAAGTTTCAAAACCGTCTCCAAGTAGTTTCAAAGCCATTTCAAAGTAGTCCCAAATCCATCTCAAAGTAGTTTCCGCGAAGTGAGATACCACCCTAGTTCAAGCATGTTTCAATTGCCACATTCTTAAACTCATTTTATAATCTCTGTTCTCACATCCTCTACACATGTACTTCCTTTCTGCATTACCTATCATTCTCTTTATCACCAAACTGTCTGTGTGTGCATAATACCTACTCCATAGATGACCAAATTTTTAACCACCCATTCTTGAGGTTCAAAAAGGTGTTTCATTCCTTGGAAAGTAGAGAAAGCTTGTTTGTAAATGACATTTGACCTGTATGATGGTTTGCTAGAAATTTCATAAAGTACATTAAGTTTTGATTGTGAAATTCAGACTAGGTAGTTAGATATTTGTAGTGAATATGTTTTTTTTAATGATTATGCAATCAAAAAATTAAGTGATTATGATGCAAATAAGCACATCTTGCGAGATAATGCTTTATAAATAATGTTGCAATTTGAATGATTTATTGGTTTATTATCATCTTGAAAATTATCCACATTTAATTCATAATGGATGTGAATTTGGTGTATACATGTATGTCTTTAAAAAAAATTTAAAAATCCTAAACTGGAGTTGAATTTCAGCAGTATGTCACTGGTATTAATCATCCAACAGGGTAGTCTTTGTTTCCTAATCATTTGGATGAACTCTTAGCATGTTCATAAATCATTGTTTTTATATTTGAAGATTGTGCCTTCTATCTATTATGTACACAAATATCAGTTGTTACCACTTTATTACTGGTTGAGATGATCTACCTTTGTTAGGCAATCGCTGTCAAGCTTAATCTTACTTTTTTTAATGCTGTTATCAGTCCAATATAACGTAACATGAATGGAAGTCTGAATATCTTATCATGAATGATAGTGAGCAAAGAGGGCAGCACACATAATGGCTATCACCTCGTTCTTTTTGATTATCTTGAGTTTTAGTTATGATGGAGAAAAAATTCTGATGGAGTCTAATGAAACTAATACTGGATGTTCAAAACTAATATTGGATGTTCAAAGCTTATATTGGATGTTCAAAACTTATATTGGATGTTCAAAACTTATATTGGATGTTCAAAACTTATATTGGATGATCAAAATTTATATTGGATGTTCAAAACTTATATTGGATGTTCAAAACTAATATTGGATGTTCAAAGCTTATATTGGATGTTCAAAACTTATATTGGATGTTCAAAACTTATATTGGATGTTCAAAACTTATATTGGATGATCAAAATTTATATTGGATGTTCAAAGCTTATATTGGATGTTCAAAACTTATATTGGATGTTCAAAACTTATACTGGATGTTCAAAACTTATTGTGGATGTTCAAACTTAAAGTGGATGTTTAAACTTATACTGGATGTTCAAAACTTATGTTGGATTTCTAAAACGTATAATGAATGTTTAAAACTTATATTGGATTCACCATGGCCGCGGGTAATGTCAAAGGAAACCTGATGAGCTTGTAGACTGATTTGATGTATATGAAAGACATGTACCTGCACAGCTCTGGCTACGCCAAAATCTCGCAGTGCTCACCCACCCAATTCCTACCCGTCATACACTACATCATGTGGGACTACTCTAACCTTTGACCCAGCTGATACTGAAGAGCATGATAGAGATTGCTGGAAGGACGGATAGCAAAATCATGGAAGGGTGCATACAAGCTTGAGTCATGTAAAATACCTGCACAGCCCTACTACGCCAGTATCTTGTCATGCTCACCCACCCAATTCCTACCCATTACACACTACATCATGTGTGACTATTTGTGACCTCTGACCATGACCTCTGATCTAGCTGATACTGGATAGCAAGATGGAGCGTGTTGGAAAGATGGATGGAAAGTTCATGGAAGGGGTCATGTATACAGGGTGTAACAGGGCATCTTCAACTATTCTTCTTGAATCACCAACTCCCTGTTTTTCAGCAAAGGATTTGCTGAACACAAATCCTAAAGACAAGAGACATGGTAATAATGATAAATATTATACTAGTATTGTTTTTTTTTTAAATAGCACACTTTCTTTTTATTTACAATTAAGAAAGCCCAATATTGGATTGAAATAGTTCATGCGAATGTTTAGTTGGATAATATATTTAGAGCATATAGGATGGTCTTTAGCGGGATCTGTAGAAATATTGTACTAGCTGAAGAAAAATATTGGACAATTAGTTGGAAAATATATTTAGAGAATATTGAATGATCTAGAGTGGGATACGTAGAAATATTGTACAACTTGAAGCTGAAGAAAAATATCCAATATGTTTATTCAGTAATTAGCATTATTTTATGTTTCATGAAAATTGATAATACAATATTTATTACTTAGATACCCCCACAAATACATAAATTGTAATTTAGTCAGCCTTTGTAGCAATCTCATAAAGTGCATGGGGGCTCGGCAGTTGAAGTTTGTAACAAAATATGAAGTTTCAAATTTTCAAATTCAGTACAATTTTTATTGTGACTTGTAGCTGCATGGGGATAATAAAAGAGGAATAAATCATATATAGTACAATTTCATTTAAGCACATGCTCATTTGAAAATGACAATGACAATGACAATCAATGACAATCTTGTGGGTGGGGCAAAATATTAATGTAATTAAATATTTTTGATATTTTTCCATACATGTACGCATACATGTTAAAAAAACAATATTATGTTTTACTTTTGAGATAACCTCAAAGGATGTCAAAAAATATGTACACCTCTAAAACTTTACATCTAAAAATTAATATTGTATATTACACTAACAGCTGGTCTGTGGTTTTGAAATTCATTATGGTGATTTCTTTTACTTAATATTTGGTACATTTTCTTTGCATCATAATAGGCAAAAATTAATATTTTAAAAACTTTATGCAGAACATGTACTTATCTTCATTTCACATATTTTTTTTTTTTTTAATACTTAATGTGATTGTAATGTGGTTGGATCTGGTTTGGAAGCAGCAATTTTTGCTTCAATAAAAGTATGATGTTGATGAGTAGTGACAAATGTTACTGAGTCATTTGGGGGACAGTGATACATTGCTTATATCCCTGCTGAGGCTAGACAATATTATAGCGTCTGTTTAATTGCCGGTTCCTGACACAAAGGTTTGCAATCAATCGCTAAATGACAATGGCCAATGAATATCAGTGTTGCATGCACTTTTTGTTCTATATACTGACCAGTAACCAATTACAATTGTTCTCTCAAATTTGAATTTGATCACAAACCTTTGTGTTACAGCGCCTTTGGAGTTGTGTTACCAAGTCGTTCTTAAAGTAACAAACGACTTTACGTATGACTGGAACATACTCTTTTGTGCTATACTACATTTTATCACATTTAGCACAAGAAGAAATCACTGCCTGTCGTTTGTAAAGTCATTTGTAACTTATGAATGACTTGGTGGAACACTTCCTTTGATTATAATGATGTCATACGTGTATAGTATTTCATGATTACAATAGAAATGCATCATGGAGGCTGGTCCTTTCATAGTAACGAGTAAATAGTGATAAACTTTGTATATTATGAATTGTGGATTTTATTTTTGTGCACATGCGTGTTGTAAAAGCTTGTACATTACATTTATGTACAGTACAACTCATGTGCAATATATGTTAGCATTTAGTTCTGCTGTATTATATTGTGGGGATGGGGTACTAATCAATATTTCTGCTTTATTTTTTATTTTTTGTTTCTAACTAACAAGAGAGCTTAAATATTTATTTCAGCAACTATGAGAGTATTTCACCAAGCTGTGCTGAAGAGCGCGTGCCTGTAATTGGATCTAGTCGTTGAAAATTGGCCCCCAACGTCCTGTACCGAAGAATTAGATGATGACATTGCTGCTTAAAAATTCATATGAAATCAATGATAGGTCCATGTATTTGAGAACATTTCTTCATATGTACATAGAGATAGATTATCAATGGTTCAGATCCAAAAATATCAATTTTGGATTAAAAAACATCCATCCATGGGTTAAGGCAAATAAAGCTATGAAAATATAAAATTTTAATTGTTATGACGTCACTTGCGAGCTGTTCTCCATGTTATGTAATTTTGACTGCCCCTAAAGATGAATTCGGTTTGTGTGAGGTTTTGTCTTGTGGCGGCCATGGCTGGGGGGCTTCCAGTATGCGTAATAAAGGAAAATGTACATATGCGCATACATACGTGTGCCTAGTTCATTGCAGATTGGCTGATAGCCCATTGGAAGCCTCCCCAGCTATCATAATGGCTGCCATAAGTTACATTACTCTGATGTGGGATTGGTCTATTACCTCTGCTACTTTTCCAGTTAACTTTATATCTCCTTCCATGATCTACCTTTCAGTTTATTTGATGTGTTTGTACTATTATGTGCTCTAAATATTATACTATGTATAAAAAGGGAAATGGTTTGATACATGTTGTAGTATGTGAGGGAGCTTCTTATGGATAGCTCTAAATATATATGCTCTGAGTCAGTATTATAAAGGAGTGACCAATATGTAAACAACTAACCAACCCTTTTAGCTCAAATTATTTTATTTCATGGTGTCCAAATTTTCACACAGTTCTTTTTCTGCTTTTACATTTTGAATACCATTATATATATATATTCATTTATTATCTACTTGTAAAAGTATTTTCTTTATAGGTATCTGTGAATAAATTATGGAGAATGTAAGCATTTACTTATTGGTATTATTTTCTATGATTTCATTATTATGGTTAGGAAGATGGAGGGAGAATCATTGAGTGGAGTGGAAAGGTCTATAGTGAGAGAGATTTGTGGAGTGATAATGGCTGCCACCAACGTTCATTTAATATCATGGGAGGCCTAATTTTCCTTATTGGGCAACAACTTTCTTTTGCCTATAGCACTGCAAGTGAAAATAAAAAAAACTAAAGAAATGTTTAACTGAATAATGAATTCCACATGCAGGGTAGAATAAGGATTAATCAGTATAACTACAAGTGTGATCCCAGGAAAACTGGCATTTGAATGATATTTGTAATCACTTCGAAAGAGAAATGCAGCAATTAATGCATAATGTCGAGTACACTGTTGTCGACCAATCTCTCAAGATTAATGCGTAGGAGTGACGTCTCAATAAGGGTGCAACTTGGGCGCATGTATTAAGAAATGCACAAGTTGAGGGAGAGGAAAGGGTTTAAAGGGTGAGTTTGATTAAAGTGATGAGGAAGAGTTGTGAATGGAGTGAGTTATATGAGACTTGAATTGGATTCAGAGATTCAAGGAGAGCATAGAGTCTGAAAGTGGATGGACTAAGAGGGAAAGGAAGGCCAAAAATACGGAAGTTGTCAAAAGGGAACATTCTAGAGTTGGATTGCATGAACAGGATTGCTGGGGAGTAAAATGGTGAAAGAAGGTCGGGAATGATGAAAGTCAGAAATTCTCCTT
>CALNVZ010003432.1:33959776-33977779 GCA_940671915.1 Paracentrotus lividus
ACTTATGATGGTACCTCACTCCGCAGAGACAGTTTTGTGACTGATTTGAGACTACTTTGAGACGGTTTTGAAACTTGTTGTAAACCGTCTGAAAGTGGTCCCAAATCCGCGAGAGGGAAAAAAAGTATCTGAGACATCACCGATACATTTTTTCCGTCGCAGATGGAGATGGATTTGAGATTCCCCCCGAGACTCATGAAACTTGCGGGGACTCGGACGTCTTGGAGACGTCTCTGCAACAAGTTTCCAAACTGTCTCAAAACCGTCTCAAAGTAGTCCCAAACCCGTGTCTGTGAAGTGAGATACCACTATAAAATAAACAATAATTGTGTAGGATAAATGGTATTTAGTATGAAAACAGTAATTTCCTCAGTTTTCATAACTAAATACTGAAAATCATTCCTACTTGGTAGCTTTATGATTATCTTTCTCTCTTTCTCATTCCAATAGTTCTGCATTCTGTCTAGATCTCTCTCATTCTCTCTCTCTCTCTCTATGCACTGTCTGACTCACTCTCTGTCTATCTCTCACTCTCATTTCAATAACTTACCAAACCCAAAAAGACAACTTCAAACCCTTCTGCATCTGTTCAAGAATTTATTGTCCACAGCTCTGACACCTTTAGTAGACAAAAACCTAGATGAATTCACACTCTACACCACCCCACAAAAGATACATGTTCAACTCCTGCTAAATCAATCTACAGAAGTTTACAGATCCAATCGCTCTCTACAATTTTGGATCATTTCAGTATTATTTTTGCATATTCTATACTCTGTTAGTTTCTGTAATTTCCATTGTTTACAATATGAAGACCTGAATATAAAAACAGCCCAAGTCCGTCTCTTGGTCAAATTGAGTGAATCGTGGGAAACTGTTGCTTATACATCGGTCCATATTGTGTAAAGTTTACAGTACTGAATTCCACGTCAAAATGCTTGAAATGAATGAAAAACTGTCCGAAATCCCACTGGACACACACAAAAAGTGATAAGTTTTTCCTGATTAATTCAAAATGAACTGTCATGGAATTGGGTTGTTCTTATATTCATATAGATCTATTAGTATGTCTGATACGATACAGCATCGTATTCAGCTGAGCAAGAGCAGTGATTAAGCTGACTAATTTTCATAACAAAATGAAAAGAAAGAATAGGAGTTGCATCATTTTACCAGCCACCCAGGCTTAAATGTATACTTAACAATCCTCTGAAAAAAAAATCATGCAAAAGGGGGTTTCCCAATTATTTTTTTTGTGTTGCATGCACACTGCATATCCATGCAAAACCCACATGTTAAAATAAAAATCATTTGATTGTAAGCACATGTAGCATAATTCAATAAATAAATCACAAGTAGGCTTCTAGAGTTCATTTGACTAAACCTCTCTCTATAACTTTTGATAGAAGAGGAGATAAAAAATCACAACTTTTCATGCATGCAAGTTCTTATTTACAACTTTGAACATATCTATTTGCACAAATACATGTAAGCTGAAGATGTGCAGTGAATATGATTAAGTTTTACATGAAAGGAATACTGAAAGGGCTTTGGGAAGAGCTAAATTCACAAATTGAGTTTGTATTGAGATGAAGGCAAAGGAACCGGTCCTGTAAGTAATACCCGCATGGTTGGGAGGAGTTTCACCAAGCTATGTCTATGAACGACTTAGAATTGCAGAGCCAAAATGTGATGCTCAAATCATTCAGCTAAAGTTAAAATATGCAGATGCAGATCAATCTTATTAAGGATGGTATCTCACTTCGCGGAGACGTCTCCGTGACGGAATCGCCTCTGCAACGGATATAAAGTATTAGAGACGTCTCCGAGACGTTTCATGAGTCGCGGAAACTACTTTGAGACGGTTCTTTGAAACTGCTTTGTCACAGTTTTTGAAAAATGTCGCGGAGACATCTCTAATACTTTTTATCCGTCGCTTAGACATCTCCGCGAAGTGAGATACCACCCTGACAAACATTTTGAATGCAGAGAATGCTTTTCTGCCATGATTTAATTGAGATTATTGAAAATACAGCAATTTCAGGTATCTCATTTGCCCTCTTCATATTCAAGTAGATCGTAACTTTACCCAGTTTGGTGGAACACCTCTCTGAATTCATAAAGCATGTATTTATGTACCCTAGATGGAGAGCTTGAATAAAGGTTTGAAGAGAGAGGAGAGCAGGAGATCAAGGGTTACACTTATGGAGAAGGCGAGATAGTTGTGGGACAACATGATCACCAAAGTCTACCGACATGGCACTTGGAAATGTACCCTTGAATACATCCAAAGTTTTTTCGATTACAGTCCACTGTCGTGTTAACACATCCAGTTCAATTTAGGAAGATTTAGTCGAAGGGCTAGGTGTTGTTTGCATTTTAGCAAACTCTGACCCTGTAACCCAAGCCAATATCTGCACACACACAAAAAAAACATGGCTTATACAATATCTAGATTAACACGGGCCGTAAAATGGGGACTATCATTATCATGATAATACATGTAGACTGCTCATGAGTAATTCATCGGTATACACTACATGCATGTGAATAGTGAATTAAACAAATAAAGTTCCTTATAGGGTGAATAATAGAAACATCAGATTATTAATTATAATCATATTTTGGAGCACATCGATTATTCAAAACAATAATGCCATCCATCCCATAACTAAAGAGATTTTGAAGAGATTTTCAAAAAGTTTTGAATCTGAAGATGTATTACACTTTCTATGATACTCTATCACAATGCAAACAAAATTTAAAATGACTTGCTTCTAAAGTTCTGCTACATTCGGCAGTAATGAAAATCATTCATATAAAAATGTTCAGATCATTTCTTACAGTGACTCTAATAGGTGTACAATACCATAGCTCCACGTCATAAACCTTAATGTACTTACATAAAATGTACTTGTCAATCAAACTACTAAAATGAATGTAATAAATATGAACATAATAATTTTAAAGACATATCTCCCTTACTGTCTCTTTCTCAATAAAGAATTATTAAATGTATTCATATCATTTTGTTTTACAGCAATGGTGGGTGTTACATGGAAGAGCAAATCAAATCATAGCCATTTCTCATTCTACTGAGCTAAACACACATAGTGTAATCATAATAATCCTGTTAATAGTACGACTACTACTAACTATACAATAAATTTATTTTATAGAAATGTCACTCATAGCACTGACAAGAGAAAAAAGTAGTCAGTAATGATTCAAATTCAATTGATCAATCAGAAATTTTAGAGTGGGGGAAAACTTTAAAAATCTATAAAACTACAAATATCATAAAGAGGAAAAATAATGAAGGACAAATAATTTGTTTAAAAGTTAAAAAAGAAAAAAAAAAAAAAAGATCAAAGAAAGTGAAAAGTTGAAATTACGATTTAAACCCTCATAAGACTGGGGTGTTTGGTGCTGGGGGGGGGGGGGGGGGCCATCATGGGCCCCCCCCTAGGATCTCGGCCGCCGATAGCGCGACCGGGCCGAAAATTTGCATGATGGTAGTGTGTCGTGTAATCTACAAAAAATTTGCGCGGCGGAATGGTCATGGAAAATGTCGAGGGGGGGGCTATGACTGCCCTCCCCCCCCCCCAGTTCTTTTGAGGGTTAAACTTCATACCCACAAGCAATGCAAAAATGAAATTGCTCTTCACTCCTTTGAAAGAAAAGTTTTAATCCAAAATAACTATACAAATCAAAAAGATTTATCAACATAATTTTTACATACAATCCAAGTTCTGATAATCCTTCCAAACCTCTATCCATTTTTATCAACACACCCTTAAAAAAAAAAAAAAAAGGAAAAACGAAAGCAATCATAACATTTAAATAAAAAATAACAGAAAATCGATCAACATTTTGCCAATGACTTAACTGACCTTAATGTATACACAGTCATACACATGTAGGTTTGTATGTATACCTCACTGTTTTGTTATCATATTGTTCTTTTTGCTGTTTGATATTTCTCAAAATCTGAAAGGGGCCAAAATTAAGTTCAAAGTTCAATCCCTTCAAAGAGTAAGAATTGGTCGGAAATATGTTAATTACAAGAAAAGATATAAAGTGCATACTAGAATGACAGAATGAAACAAAGATGGAGGATAAGAGGCAAATAGGATATAAATGTGATTAAAAATACACACAATATGAGATGCTTCAGTGAATCCTCACATTAAAATATCAATACTATAAATATACATACAACAAATTTGCAGTGTTATCAAGTGCACTGCTATTCTCTAAAACATAGTGAATAACAACATGTAAATATTACATGACAGTTAAAGAATTGCACAAAAAGTAATATATCTACAAAGGTACCCTCTAAAAGAAACTCATGTTCCAACGTGCTTACACTGATAGGTGCCCAATCAAGCTAGCAAACTCTAGACTAGTCAATACAAAGTATGAGGGCAATAAAAAGAGATATATAACCCATCATATACAGAAATATGTCCTTCCTTTATTAAAGTAATCACAAATTCTCCACGAGATAGTTGCGGTTCAGGTTATAATTAATGGGCTGACTATTTTGGGCATGAAAAAGATAAAAAGGTCAAACGAATTAATATCTTTCACCAGAATATTTCAATATTTCAAAATAAATACAGTTGAACACATTAACTGGAACCTTAGAACCTCATTCTATTGAATCCTCAGGATTTTTCTTGATTTTCAGTAAGAATACTGAAAATCAGTACATCTTGCCAACTTTACTTCTTTCCATACATAACAATGTTATTGTTATGCTTTCTGGACCATCCTTGTCAAGGCAGTAAATTGCATAGAAAATGATATTCTTCAGAAAACACTGTAGTATTTCATTTAAACTCAATAATTGTTTCCCTTTAAATCTGCAACATCTCTGAAGGAGGTGGCTGTACCATGAATAAACTTGAATCTTATTTTTAAAGTTATATTATTGTTTATGGTCATGAGATTGAATTGTGGAAGAAACTTTCTCAAATTTCTTTGGAAAGGTTGATAAAAGTTCACCTAAGAATTGTGCTGTTTTTTAATCAACATTAAAATGATGGGCAATTAACTCAATTCTGCCTAATCAGATGCAGTATACACAGAAATGCATGTATGGGACTACAATTACAGATCCTGTTTGGCCCAAGCATTTCAGGTATTTTTGGGGTCATATTAAGAATATGACGGCTTTTAAACGTCAATCAAATTCCAGTGGCCTTTTTTCATATAATATTCCTCCCAAAAACCCATGAAAATAATTTAAAAGCTCACTTTAATGTTCACCTTTCTCATAACATGAGAATCCCTTTTTAACATAATGACCTTGACAATGACCTTGACAATAAACAGGTATGAAATGAATGCGTTTTACATGCAGTAGCCTTGAAACACTTCTACTATTACATCATCTCTGAGAAACTTGGTTGAATATCAAAATATGACTCTCCTGTATATAAATAATCTTTGTATAAATAGGATCAATGAATAACACAACAATCCAGCAAACCTTCAAAATTTGGAAGATATTCCAAACAATATCTAGAAAAGATTTCTATTGTTATACCACCATTTATAGCATTGTAAGGACTTCTAAACAATTTAGTCTATGTAACAATGATTCCATAGTTAATAAGCTATCATTCAAAGGGTACGAAAGCTTTACAAGAAGATTATACCTGCAGTACGAGCGGAACAAATCATTTATCTGATGAATTAAACAATGACTTCGGATGTAGCCCCAGCCACAAACATTGATTATCATTAGCCTACCATGTATTCATTTTGGATAAATATGTATAATATAGAAAATATATATGAGGTTTTAGTTATTTCTACCAAGGTACATGTATGCTCACATCAATGTGAAAACAGCACTTTTGAACAACAATAGATCTATAAGAACCTGACTTGTCCACTGAAAATTGGACTCTAGGCTAACTGAGAAAGCACAACTAATCATGGTCGATTGTATAAAAATATGAAACTTTTGTCTGTTCATTGGGGCATTTTGAAAAAAAAAAGGTTGAATATTTCTTCCGAAAACACAAGACCTTTTAAAACTTCAATTTCCATACACTTTCAATTCACTTGTTGTATAAACCATATGGTAGGCAACCTACACAAGCGCCTGAACACACCATTCTCCTTTTTGTAACTTTTCTTGTAGACATCCAAAACCTATAGATACCTTCTGCCTCTTGCAAGATCAAAGACTCAATTCGTAGCATTAAATATTGTCGCACAGCTTTGCTACTATACTAGATTTATCGCATATATATCTAATCAGCACTGAGGGGTAAAGTCCTCATCCAAATTTTATTTTATCAGCTTTTCTCTGGAATACATCTAATGACAGCCACAGCCTTTACCTGAATATAATTAGCCATCTCTGGCATCTCTATACTTTAATGGCAACACTGTAACTCTATTTCGTGCTCCAGCACTGGATCTTGCTACAACACTGTACCTTCCACTGATTATCTCCATACTCCATGATCAATACCTTATCCACTTTCCTTGCAGGAACATGCATAAAAATCCTAACGTTGCTCCAATAACTAAGCAGCGAAGAGCTAATTCCTCAACTCTGAAGTCCCATCTATCATATTTTCTGAGCAGTTCTGCAATAATGCTGGAACCATTCACCAGAACAGCTTACAAATCAATCTCAATACTTCATGATGATATATACCTATCCACTATCCTAGCAGGACAATGCATAAAAATCCTTACGTTGTTCCCAGAAGCAGTGAAAAGCTTCTTCCTCAACTCCAAAGAGATCATACTTTCTTTGCGATCCTGCAATAAATCTGAAACCATTCCTCAGAACAGCTTACGAATCTCAATACTCCATGATAAATACCTATCCACTATCCTAAGCAGGACTATGCAGCTTCAAAGACATCATACTTTCTGTGCGATCCTGCGATAGCGCTGTAGCCATTCTTCCATCATCTGTCCAATGATGACTGGCCGGTGTCTTGGATGAACCTGCTGTGCCACGAAGGTACCTCCAGCAGTGTAGCAGCAGTCTAGCCATTCATTCAGGAGTCTTTCCTCGGTACCCACCTATGGTGCAGAAGGGTAGAGGGGTTCGAAAGAGAGGGGGGTTGGGTTTGGAGGGAGTAAAGGATAAAGCATGGTAATTAATAGTTATTATACCAGATGTGATTGAATAAGATTACATCATTACTTCAAGTAAATGATTTGAATAAGAAAAAAGATGGTGAACTACGTAAATTTACTTTTCCTACACTTAACTCAGAAGAGATGAACAAGTACCTGCAAAAAATACCCTCAATGACTTAACCCTTTTTTAGCCAGCCATTCCACCGCCCCCCCCCATCTCCCCAAGAATGGTTTTTGACTTTATTTTTAAATTTTCAAAAAGAGTGTTTGTGCTGACTCTAAAGTTACCGTTTCAAACTTTCCAGCCGTACCTAACGCAACAAGAGAGGGTGCTGTAGAACGTTTCTCTCATTTCCCTTCCCTTGTAACTAATGTTCAATGGTGCAAATTTGCGACAATGGTAATGAAAGGGTTAAACGAGCAGCTGTAGCAAGAGCTCAAATTTACTCCTAAATGGCTTATTTTCTCCCTATGAAGACAAGCCCAATAATTAGGACAGACATACCTCGAGTGGTGTGATGAAGTGTATGGGTAGAAGTTTACCATCGCTGTCTGTGAGAGGGAGGTATACAGTTTGACTATTATCGCTGCTATCAAGATTGGCGCCTGCACCACGGTTATCATCAGACCCGGACTCCTGGGCAACTAGAGCAGAGAAATGGCCCCGAGTGTAGGCCAGGACGATGGGGGACTTGCAGCAGAAACTAGGCTCCCATAAGAGTGGCAGGTACACTCCTGTTTCAAGGTTAGAACGGAAAATAAATTAATGATAATAATTTAATATCTTATAGAGTGCCTGCACCACGGTTATCATCAGACCCGGACTCCTGGGCTACTAGAGCAGAGAAATGGCCCCGAGTGTAGGCCAGGACGATGGGGGACTTGCAGCAGAAGCTAGGCTCCCATAGCAGGGGCAGGTACACACCTGTTTCAAGGTTAGAGCAGAAAATAATGATATTTTAATATTTCATAGACTGCCTGCAACACGGTTATCATTAGACCCGGACTCCTGGGCTACTAGAGCAGAGAAATGGCATCGTGTGTAGGCCAGGACGATAGGGGACTTGCAGCAGAAGCTAGGCTCCCATAGCAGGGGCAGGTACACACCTCTCATAACATTAAAGCAGAAAATATGAAAGAACATGACAAGATGACACGACTTGCCCTAATCTTTTTTCATTTACCTACGAACTAATGCCTCATTATAAAATAATTCAATAAAATTTAGATTGATATATGAATCATTAGTAAAAATAATAAAACATAATTTATCTAAAAATACATTTTCTGAAGGCTCTTTCCATATCTTTGATTACCGAAGAAGTAAATACAGACTGGTCTTTGATGAAAAGTAATTTAATGAAAAGTAGAAGACATTGCCCTGAGATTGCAAGTATTTTGAGAAGTGTCATACTATGTATTTTGACACATTGGATTGGACCTCATGCTTTCTGAATTAAACCTATGGAAATGAGATAACTCAATGGGTAAGAAACATACCTTGGAAGCGTGCAAAGCCAAGATTCTCGCCCCGGAAGCTCTTGATAAACTTGACCCCATAGACAATGATTGGTCGGCGTAGGACATGTGCAAGGGCGAAGATATGTGTCTGCTCCAACGCAGCACCAGGCTGACCAGCAAGACTAAGCATGAGTGACCAATCATTCAACCATTGGTCATCGTCTAAACTGAAGTGCATGCTCTCAACGTGCATTGATTCATAGGCCTTCCAGCGACTGTAGAACCTGAGGTGAAAGGGGATACGTTCACATCAATAGTTTAAGACTGGATCTATAAATATCAAGAGGGTATGATAATCAAGGACACAGGTGTACATTTTAAAAACCTATGACATCTGTAACATAAAGAGCTACGATCAACTGCAAATTTAACACAACCATTCTGATTGATTTCAAATTGATAGCAAGGTCTGAACAACTCTAGGGCTATTAGGGTTACTGATAAAAGATCACAAAAATATAGGATATAGTATGGTCTCTTCTAAGGGTTTCTGGCGTGAACAAGGTAGCCATTCTAGAGGGTTTGCCTCTTCAATAATACCTTTAAATGACAAAGTTTGCATCGTGAGCCTGTGTGCTACACTGCATCAACAGATGAATATAGCATGGAAGTATGGTATCACCATACAGACTTTCTAACTGATAGGAGGAATTTTTGAACAGGTAAAACTTGTACGGCTACCCCGTTTGCACCATGTCGGAACAAGCTCTTAATACTTCCTACCTGTGAGCTCCTTCATTAAGACTATCACCTAGAGCCCTTCTAAGCACCGAGTCAGTATCAAAGACACCCCAGGTTGCCTGTAGTACGGAGTCCAGGAGGCAGTCGCCAGCGGTGCGGTTCCAGAGGGCATAGAGCCGGCTACCCATAGAGTCCGCAACCTCCATACTCCAGTTGATTATAGGCGACTCTTGCTCCAGTTCTGACAAAAGGGGGTACAAAAGGTATAAACAGAACAGTTAGAAATGGGTATTTACAAGAATATTTAGGTACATGTTTGGCCCTCAATTACATGTAGTTGCCTAAACCAATAAAACAAAGACATACATTATATGATGAATTATCTCTTGATTTACAATCAAATTTTCTAATGCCAGTCTTGTCCAATCCCACATGGTCTATTCCATTTTCGTCTTCAACCAGTTTGTATATTTACCATTTGGTCCAATTGCCACTTAGTCCATTGGCCATTCCCTCAACAAAAAAAATTCAAGTTAGGAATTACCCACTTTGTACATAATAAAGATGAACTGGTAAAGACCAAAATTTTAATTTGAGTAGGTAGACAGTAAGCAGACTGAGGGGTAATAAGTCCATCTGAACATTAAATACTAAGTGACAATTAGCTCTAAGGAGTATTAGACCAAACAAAAATCAGACCAAATTGATAGCAGACCAAATGGATTTAGCCGATACGGTACACCTTCAGGTTTCAAATATACTACATGTACATCATATAGGAGAGATAGCCTACTAACATTTGATTCAAGTTAAAAGAAATATGTAAATGAATCAACTAATTACCTTTCTGTGCATCTTGATCCAGTAGTTCATCCATTAGTTGATTTCGCACCATTTGTGGGAGGTAGTTGATTTCTATTTAATACCAAAATTATAAAACATTAGAATTAACTTACAATTCATAAATAAAAGATTTCAGTAACAGGGCGATTCCATGCTGTCTGTGTCTTACAGGACATTTTCACATTTTTTCTTGAATATTTTCTTGATTGATAGTGATTCCCAAGTAGTACCAGAAGGGGCACAAGAACCAAGACTTTACATGATTTGATTATACATCCTTGTCATCCAAATGAAAAATAGTAATGTGTCATAAGGGACACAAAAATAACAGAAAAAAACAAAGAAACGTAAACATAACAAAAGCATGGAATCACCCAACACCACGTGACGTTTTTTTTTTTTTTTTTTTACAAATTTCTGGCTACAACAAGGATAACAAATTTCTTGTAAAATAAATTTCCAACTTCTATACAAAACCTTTTGAAACCAGCTTACACATTTTAAAACTTTATCCTTTCATTTCCTCTTTCCAGTTTGACATCTCATTTTGGTGTATAATCAATGAAATTGAAAATCTACAGATTTTTCAGCTTCATTACTCTCTTATTCTTTCAGGATAAAATCAAGTTTCCATTTTGTTTTTGTTGCATCTCAATAGTTTGTCTAAAACTTATTTTTGTTACTGCTTTCCCTACAAGTTATAAATATCCAAATTCCAACAGAATATAATTTTTAAGTAGAAAAGAAAAAAAACCTTACCTCCAGGTAGAATAAAAGTTATAATATCTGTAACAAAATAGCATGGGAAGTCTCCCTTTCTCTGTCGTATCGATTTGGCGACGTCTCTACGGATATCACCGGCAAGCTCTGGGCAAACTTGGGATGGTGGACGCTTGACAGCATGGGCACTGATGTCTGCAGAGAGAAGAACAGCCAAGAGATCTTCTTTCCTGAAGCGCAGAGCAAGATGAGCAAGGGTAAGACCAACATCAAAGACACCAGAACGGTTGAGTAAGAGGACTTCATCAGCAGTAAGTGTCCTGGTTGGGTTTCCACCCGATGTCAGGTACGTCTCTACAGCTTGGTGGTCATCGTCCACTACACCATTGCAAGCATTCAAGAAGAGCCAGTCAGACTTCCTCAATCTCCTGCGGATCAGTTTGATATGCTTCTCCTGATCCACGTTGATGGTGCCATGTCCCGGTGTTGAGGTTGCTCCTATGACAGGCACTTTGACAGTAGAAAGCGTCGGTCCTGGACTGCGAGGAGGTGAGCTGGTGGGAGATGTACGGCTTGATGCGCCCGAATTTCTCAGGTTCTCTTCAATCAAAGTGCTTCCTGCTCCAACACTGGTGTCGGGACTCTGCTTCTGGCGGGCACAACTACATAAAGCGCAGTGTTTAGTTTTGGGCCAGTTCTCGTAAGTGCACGTGGAGCACATCCACTTTTTTGTACTATTGCATATGGTTCGATTGCGATCGTTGTTGACATTTTGCTGACCCACGGTTGGTCGGACAGTCTTAAGGCGTGGCTGACCACGACTTTTGCTGTTATCTCCAGGTGGTCCCGTACCTTTTGCAGTGTGGCACAGAGCGCATTTGGCTGCCTGCGGCCAATTCAAATAAGTACACGCCTTGCATGACCACTTGGGAGCACTACTATCAGATTCTGGCAGGATGAGGCGTCTAGGGCTACTATTGCTCTGCTCCTCCTCGACAAGGGAGGTAGAGGAACTGTCCTGTGTCGGTGATGTGATGAGTTGTACTGGCTTCGGTGCATGGCACAAGGTGCACTTGATAGAGCTGTACCAGTTGTGATAGGTGCAGTATTCGCAAGTCCATTTTGGGTGACTCTCGGTCATCCTGCACCTTTTGTCAACTGTCTAGTGGAGTCAGGAACCTCCTGTGAGGGAAAAGAGGAAAACATTAAACACAAAATTTGTATTAGATGGATCTAAAGTAGACAGTGGAGGATGGAGAAAGTCTACATTTACATCATCATGCATTCAATAAATAAATTTTTTAATAGAGTTTTACAAGGGGTATGACTGCAAGATCCTAAAGCACATTACTCTTAAAATCAAGAGCACATTTAAAGGTACATGTATTTTGTAGAGTTGGCCAACAAGTCTATAAAGACTTCAGACTTTTTTCGTAAAAGTAAACCTCAGGGTGAAAAAATGAAATTCATATTCAACCTTATTTTTTTTTTAACCTTAATGAAAGTTTTTACTTTAATGATCTTGATAATTTTTTTTCTTCAAATTTCTTTCTGACATTTTTTCTGCAAATCAAGAAAAGGTACCAAACATTCACATCCACTGGGTAGCTCTAAATTATATGTTTGACAGCTTTAATAGAAAATGACATGTACATTTGTAGAGTAAAGGAGGCAGTTTGTTACCAAAAACATTTTTTTAAAGATATGCCCTGTATAAATAACCTCAAAAGTATGATTTTAGTTTTTAAACTCTAATATCTTTATGATAACAAGAAAAACAAAAACAAAAACAAAAACAAAAGAACAAGCCATCCCCTCAATCTTTCTTCAATTATGTGACCTTAATTTTTGTCAGTGAAATCAATGTATAGTAGGCCTATGAGGTTGCTTACACTGCTACTGCAGTTACATGACAACTTCATTCTTTTTTTCACCATCATCACCTTTTTAGAGACAATTTATCTCTCATTTTGGCAAATAGTCAGAACGATCCTGTGTGTGTGATGAAATACTTGATTTACATGCATTTTGTATTTGGGGCCTGAAAAAACCCTCTGCTGCGTCAGGTATGGCAAGAAGTTCACTTTTGTGTTTAATGGTATTCGGCAAATCATTTAAATTTTTTCTACTGATAATTGTGAATTTTGTGGAATCATTTGTTACAACTAGATCTGCAGGTTAAATTTAGACTTAAATACAATGGATTGATTTATCAATGAGCCGAGGGCAGTCTACGGAAGGTTGTGGTGTCTTTGCTGCATGCTTAAGGCCACATGTCATGAGTTGGGTGGTAAATGCGCTACATGTCCAAACAATTGTAGAAATGTACATTGTCACAATCAAGCGCGGCGATTTCATGTCACGACTGGGGGGACGGAAACCCTTGATGGTGAAAAATAATACACTCAAAATTTGCATACTTTGCACATTATGCAAAAACTATTGAAAATGTTTGCGAGCGCGAAGCGCGAGCTGAAAATTTTGCCTTATAATAACATTTAACATTGTATTTGACATACATTTTACCTCTCTATTAGCTTCACAAGCTAATCACTACATAAAAATATGTACAGTTTAAAAATCGAGGGGGTACGATCCCCCCCAGAAAAAAATCGAGGGAGGGGACGTCCCCCCTGTCATCGCCGCCAATGGTCACAATCAAACATCTCTAGTTTCTTAGTAGTAAGTCAGACATGTATAAAAGTATATATATATATATATATATATATATATTGAAAGCAGAGATTGAAAGGAAGATGATTAACACATTTTTGTGCCTGTATAAGGTGTGTCATAAAAGGTATGAGTGTTACAGGGAAAAATTGTTTGAAAAACTTCACAATTTTACCGGTGAATAATTTCTTAATCTTTTCACCAAATGAAATGAATCATCTTGGATTGTGTTGATAAGACGCTATGCTTCTAAAAAATATAAACTTGTAATATAAAATTATTTTTTCTAACGCCGCTACAGGGTGTCAAAAAAGAAGAAAAAATAGTGCAAAAAGGGCAGAAATCCTGCCTTTTACACTTGAATTACAACTCAAACAAAGTTTATTGTAAGTAATATGTTTCCACTTAATTGTGTATTTACATGCATGAAAAGAAAATGGCGAAAAATAACGATTATTGTTATAAATTGCATGTGACAATTTTTGATGCCTGCAATGCATTGTCTATGAGGATGTGTTCATTAAGTATGTTTTAATTGATTAATTAATTGATTAAATGACTTTTGAAAAATCTTCTTTACATTTATCTAGAACCACATAAATTTCCAAGAGAATGATATATCACTCAACCCGTAAGACCAATTGGCTGCAAAGATATAATGCAAAGATATAACAAAAATGGGAATTCCCTATGCTTTAACCCCTCCACCTCCACCCCTTACCCTACTCCACCAAATGTATCTTTGTATTAAAACTATTACTATTAGCATATTAAACAATTGGCTGCAAAGATATAATGCAAAGATATAACAAAAATGGGAATTCCCTATGCTTTAACCCCTCCACCTCCACCCCTTACCCTACTCCACCAAATGTATCTTTGTATTAAAACTATTACTATTAGCATATTAAACGAAGCTGAAATTTCACAGACATGTAGCCTGATGAATTATCTAGGCTACAATATGAATTATTGCACAGCTTATGACTGTACATCATTTTCATGCTATGTGAAAAAATGTGATAATTTTCCCTCCAAAATGTAATGCCTCCACCCACATGACCTTAAGAAAGTGCCATTTTCGAAATGCTGTCTAAAATGTAGAAATCTAACTTTTTAAATCAAACTTGTGAAGAAAAAAAAAAAAACAAAGTCATGTTTCTATCCATGCCTTGGCTTATGATGTAGACCTAATTTGTTTCTGGACTTTTTGACATGATTTAGCGAAGATATGTAACAAAGTTAGTCAAAGCCAAAGGAAAGGCAAACCGACTCAAAACTACATCCCATCCCCCTCCCCTCGGCGCTAGTGCAGTTTGGTATCCACTACACACCACCCTACCCCACCACCCTACCCTAGTGCGTAGGGGTCGCCGTCAACCCTATCCCTTCACGTTGCAGCAGTCCTCACGGCCGGATGCTTAACTGCACTAGCGCCCTCCCCTCCCCCGATTAATGTCAAAATGAAAAACACTCTCCTTTCCGTTTCAATCACTGCCTGTAACTTAGTCTTGGAACAGGATCAACACTCACTCTCTCAAATTTGCACATAAATCCACGCATCACTTCTAAAGAGCAAATTCAACATGAACACACAGCCGCCTAGCTATAGTAGACTTAGTGTTGTTAGATCGAGGCCTACAATTGTGGAGGTCTAACTTTACAACAGACACAGACACAGTCACACAGTCAAATTGGAAATGGACAAACAAAACAAAACTGACAAAACATTGATGTTCAATTTCATTTCCTCAGCACGTATTTCACTCTCTGATCCACAAAATTTTTAAAAATACTGATTTCCTACAAAAATAGTTTATGAAAAACACGTTAGTAGATTGTTCATCAAATATTTACCTGTTTGTGAGCCCAAAATCCCGAATTTCATTGATCATTCGGAGACTCATTATTTTTCTGTGTTTTCCTTTGAGCGTGGCCAATTTAAGTTATGGTTACCGATACAGATCCGAGCTAGGGAAATTATGTACACATAATTATTCAAGAATTTGCTAACTATAAGAAACAGATATACATTATTGGTACCAAAATTAAATTATTTGTATTTTTTAAGGTGAAATTTTTATATTCTTTCCCCAAAATCAACGAATCAAAAAGATTAAAAACATTGAAATGTTGATGTTTTTCATTGATGACCTTGAAATATCGCTCATTCTCATAAACAACCATACTCTGTGGAAATTAAAGGGCTCGTAATATAGACTGGTGGAAAAAATACCAGTTTTATGAGCGGATGGCTTACTCATTACTTACATACATGTTTCATTGTTCGAGCCTCGATGCTATTCAGTAAAAGGTGATTTTGACAAATTTAGGTGTTTTAACTACAGACCTGAAGCGTTGATGGCCCGCCTTGGGAGGGGGGGGGGGGAGAGAGACCGGCCCCCCCCCCAAAAAAACAAAAAAAAAACAAAAAAAAACGAGTATAATATAGGACAAGCCTAGACAGAGAGGGAGAGAGAAAGAGAGACCAGCTAGAGGGTGCCAAGGTGCCAATTTAGTTATAGATCGATTTGGAGCCCCTTCAAGTATTAAGATAAATCTGGCGCCCCTGACTGCTAATTGTTTATGATCAATTTGGCGCCCCTTAATTTAAGATTGAATTGACAGGGCTTTTATAGCTTTAGGTCAACCCCTAAGTTTAAGGTTAGTTTGGTGCCCCCTCCCAATTTCCTCTCCGGCCCGCTTCAGTTTCCTTTGTCTTCTTCTCTCCCCGTCTTTCTCGTTCCTTTCTCCTTTTCCCCTCCTTTTTGTATTTTCTTTTCTACCCCTCTTTTCTCCCCCTCTTTTTTCCTTCTCTGTTCCCCCTTTCTCCCCTTTTTGGCGCTCCCTCCGCGCCTTGACAAATAAATCAAATCCAAGTACTGCAAACGCAAAGCAAATTCAAATTCAAATTCAAATTCAAATTTATTGATATACAATCCACAACTTCGGATTATCATCACAGAAAAAAGCAAAGCATGAGTAATAATATTATGGTTGCTATGGCTAGTGGCGGATCCAGGATTTCATAACAGAGGGGGCCCAAAATCGGAATTTCAGATTTTGGTACACCCAAATTTTTTTCCCGTTACGTACACCGGGCGAGCGAAAAGGCTACACCAATTTTTTTCACGTGACGGTGGCGGAGCGATAAGCGGGGGGGGGGGGGAGGGGTATAATTTTTTGGCCTGCGGCCAACAAAGAGGTCATCAGGTATCAGCTATAGGGTAGGTTGGGGGTCAATCGGCCCGCTCATCGATTCTTACTTCGATTTTTTTTCTTCTCTTTTTTACCTTTTTTTTTTTTTTGCGGCTAGGGTTCCCCCCCCCTGTATCCGCGCCTGATGGCGCAATTCCTAGACAGGTACAGTAAAAAAAAAAAAACAAACAAAAAAGACAAAAAAAAATGTGTCATATAATTGATACATATTATAGGACTTACTATACGGTGTTACCACTATGCCTATGTATGATCGCCATAAAATGATCGATGTTTGAATGCAGCTTTATTCCGAAGTTCAAAGTTGGCTAATCTTGCTTGTCTGTCCGTCGTTCGTCTATATCCGCCTTCCGTTTTTTTTTATTTTTATTTATTTATTTTTTTTACGGCGCTTGGTGGAGATTCACCCACTCAATAGAGTGGTTAAAACTCACCCCCCCCCCCCACCAAACTAAAACTTTAATACAGAAAACAAAAATTGAAACCCCCCCCTCCCTCCCCCCCCCCCCCCCATGCTGCCACGGTAATTCTGCTAGTTTAAACTAGATTATGTTAAGATGATTTCGTAGATAGAACACACACACAAAAAGCAAAAAAACAAACAAACAGCTTCCTCATTTGTTTTTGTTTTTTTAAAAGAGAATAAATCTAGTTCCCGCAAACGGAACTTTCAACACGTGTTGGATGTTGTGCGGTAGCTCCCTTTTCGATAGATGTTATGTTACCAGTCTCATATTCTGTCCATAAACTACATAGGAATTTTTAATTTATCTCTTTTACTGTGTCAAGCGTGTGAGAAGAGGCAGGTTAGTAATATCAGATTTTATTGCTTTTTTATTACTTCTTGGTTTCCTGCTTACGCCTGTAAATGTTAATTTGATTAAATATATAATTCAGTTATGATGGTGATGCTTCCAATATTATATTTTCTCACTTATGTTGCACATAAGTTTTGAATAGACAAATGTTAGTTCAAGACAAACAAGAATTTGCACATGTGGGACCGAGGATGGGTTTGGAGAATGATGGGCTTTATGGCGGATTGATGAACGATTACGTTAGATTTTCCAGAAGTATGAATAATAAATGAATAATATTGAACCGAATGAAAGTGGTGATATAATATATATTGAGACGTGTGTGTGATGAGTTTGAGAGTTTGCTTTCCAATTTGCATCATTCCTGAATCCTGGTGGCTGTGGTGCTGACTTTTCAAATTTTTTT
>CALNVZ010003432.1:33977804-34008966 GCA_940671915.1 Paracentrotus lividus
AAAATGTATCTTTGTATTAAACTATTACTATTAGCATATTAAACGAAGCGAAATTTCACAAGACATGTAGCCTGATGAATTATCTAGGCTACAATATGAATTATTGCACAGCTATGACGTGTACATCATTTTCATGCTATGTGAAAAAATGTGATAATTTCCCTCCAAAATGTAATGCCTCCACCCACATGACCTTAAGAAAGTGCCATTTTCGAAATGCTGTCTAAAATGTAGAAATCTAACTTTTTAAATCAAACTTGTAAGAAAAAAAAAAAAACAAAGTCATGTTTCTATCCATGCCTTGGCTTATGATGTAGACCTAATTGTTTCTGGACTTTTGACATGATTTAGCGAAGATATGTAACAAAGTTAGTCAAAGCCAAGGAAAGGCAAACCGACTCAAAACTACATCCCATCCCCTCCCCTCGGCGCTAGTGCAGTTTGGTATCCACTACACACCACCCTACCCCACCACCCTACCCTAGTGCGTAGGGGGTCGCCGTCAACCCTATTCCCTTCACGTTGCAGCAGTCCTCACGGCCGGATGCTTAACTGCACTTAGCGCCTCCCCTCCCCCGATTAATGTCAAATGAAAAACACTCTCCTTTCCGTTTCAATCACTGCCTGTAACTTAGTCTTGGAACAGGATCAACACTCACTCTCTCAAATTTGCCACATAAATCCACGCATCACTTCTAAAGAGCAAATTCAACATGAACACACAGCCGCCTAGCTATAGTAGACTTAGGTTGTTAGATCGAGGCCTACAATTGTGGAGTCTAACTTTACAACAGACACAGACACAGTCACACAGTCAAATTGGAAATGGGACAAACAAAACAAAACTGACAAAACATTGATGTTCAATTTCATTCCTCAGCACGTATTTCACTCTCTGATCCACAAAATTTTAAAAATACTGAATTCCTACAAAATAGTTTATGAAAAACACGTTAGTAGATTGTTCATCAAATATTTACCTGTTTGTGAGCCCAAAATCCCGAATTTCATTTATCATTCGGAGACTCATTATTTTTCTGTGTTTTCCTTTGAGCGTGGCCAATTTAAGTTATGGTTACCGATACAGATCCGAGCTAGGGAAATTATGTACACATAATTATTCAAGAATTTGCTAACTATAAGAAACAATATACATTATTGGTACCAAAATTAAATATTTGTATTTTTAAGGTGAAATTTTTATATTCTTTCCCAAAATCAACGAATCAAAAAAGATTAAACATTGAAATGTTTATGTTTTTCATTGATGACCTTGAAATATCGCTCATTCTCATAAACAACCATACTCTGTGGAAATTAAAGGGCTCGTAATATAGACTGGTGGAAAAAATACAGTTTTATGAGCGGATGGGCTTACTCATACTTACATACATGTTTCATGTTTCGAGCCTCGATGCTATTCAGTAAAAGTGATTTTGACAAATTTAGGTGTTTTAACTACAGACCTGAAGCGTTTATGGCCCGCCTTGGGAGGGGGGGGGGAGAGAGACCGGCGCCCCCCCCAAAAAACAAAAAAAAAACAAAAAAAACGAGTATAAATATAGGACAAGCCTAGACAGAGAGGGAGAGAGAAAGAGAACCAGCTAGAGGGTGCCAAGGTGCCAATTTAGTTATAGATCGATTTGGAGCCCCTTCAAGTATTAAGATAAATCTGGCGCCCTGACTGCTAATTGTTTATGATCAATTTGCGCCCCTAATTTAAGATTGAATTGACAGGGCTTTATTAGCTTAGGTCAACCCCTAAGTTTAAGGTTAGTTTGGTGCCCCCTCCAATTCTCTCCGGCCCGCTTCAGTTTCCTTTGTCTTCTTCTCTCCCGTCTTTCTCGTTCCTTCTCCTTTTCCCTCCTTTTTGTATTTTCTTTTCTACCCCTCTTTCTCCCCTCTTTTTCCTTCTCTGTTCCCCCTTTCTCCCCTTTTTGGCGCTCCCTCCGCGCCTTGACAAATAAATCAAATCCAAGTACTCAAACGCAAAGCAAATTCAAATTCAAATTCAAATTCAAATTTATTGATATACAATCCACAACTTCGGATTATCATCACAGAAAAAAGCAAAGCATGAGTAATAATATTATGGTTGCTATGGCTAGTGGCGGATCCAGGATTTCATAACAGAGGGGGCCCAAAATCGGAATTTCAGATTTTGGTACACCCAAATTTTTTCCCGTTACGTACACCGGGCGAGCGAAAAGGTACACTCAATTTTTTTTCACGTGACGGTGGCGGAGCGATAAGCGGGGGGGAGGGGGGAGGGAGGTATTAATTTTTTGGCCTGCGGCCAACAAAGAGGTCATCAGGTATCAGCTATAGGGTAGGGTTGGGGGTCAATCGGCCGCTCATCGATTCTTACTTCGATTTTTTTTCTTCTCTTTTTTACCTTTTTTTTTTTTTTGCGGCTAGGGTTCCCCCCCCCCTGTATCGCGCCTGATGGCGCAATTCCTAGACAGGTACAGTAAAAAAAAAAAAACAAACAAAAAAGACAAAAAAAAATGTGTCATATAATTGATACATATTATAGGACTTACTATACGGTGTTACCACTATGCCTATGTATGATCGCCATAAAATGATCGATGTTTGAATGCAGCTTATTCCGAAGTTCAAAGTTGGCTAATCTTGCTTGTCTGTCTCGTCGTTCGTCTATATCCGCCTTCCGTTTTTTTTTATTTTTATTTATTTATTTTTTATTAGGCGCTTGGTGGAGATTCACCCACTCAATAGAGTGGTTAAAACTCACCCCCCCCCCCCACCAAACTAAAACTTTAATACAGAAAACAAAAATTGAACCCCCCCCTCCCTCCCCCCCCCCCCCCCCATGCTGCCACGGTAATTCTGCTAGTTTAAACTAATTAGTTAAATGTTTCGTAGATAGAACACACACACAAAAAGCAAAAAAAACAAACAGACTTCCTCATTTGTTTTTGTTTTTTAAAAGAGAATAAATCTAGTTCCCGCAAACGGGAACTTTCAACACGGTGTTGGATTGTGTGCGGTAGCTCCCTTTCGATAGATGTTATGTTACCAGTCTCATATTCTGTCCATAAACTACATAGGAATTTTTAATTTATCTCTTTTACTGTGTCAAGCGTGTGAGAGAAGAGGCAGGTTAGTAATATCAGATTTTATTGCTTTTTTATTACTTCTTGGTTTCCTGCTTACGCCTGTAAATGTTAATTTGATTAAATATATAATTCAGTTATGATGGTGATGCTTCCAATATTATATTTTCTCACTTATGTTGCACATAAGTTTGAATAGACAAATGTTAGTTCAAGACAAACAAGAATTGCACATGTGGGACGAGGATGGGTTTGGAGAATGATGGGCTTTATGGCGGATTGCATGAACGATTACGTTAGATTTTCCAGAAGTATGAATAATAAATGAAAATATTGAACCGAATGAAAGTGGTGATATAATATATATTGAGACTGTGTGTGATGAGTTTTAGAGTTTGCTTTCCAATTGCATCATTCCTGAATCCTGGTGGCTGTGGTGCTGACTTTTCAAAATTTTTTTTTTTTGCTTTTTTTTTAGTGGAGGGGGGGGGGGGGCTGGGGTGGCATTCGTTGGTATGGCTGGGCTTTGCTGAGGGGGCTGGATGGGCTCTAGGGATGATGCTGTTGATAATAGACATAGATCTAGTCGACGTGTGCTGTGCCCGTGTTGCGATTACATGTTCTTGCAGTTTAAAGATCGCTGTGTTGCGATTTATCTTGCGCCTGCGGCAAGATCAATTGCCCTGGCCTAGATCCACATACAGCTGCAAATCAACATCAGACTGTATTGAAAAATTGGTGCCTATCGCCCTCTTGATTGCTGAGGAATAATAATAATCTCAATAATAATTAGTGAAACCAGCTTGCCTTTAAACCTACCTCAAAATAAATTAAGATAATCTTTACTAGACCCAGTGCAATTAAATTCTTGAATTAAAGGAGGATTGTCCCTTTGTAGATAGTTGGCTTACTGTGGATGCAGAAAAATCAAATAAGCACATTAGTGAAGATTTGGTGAAAACCGGATAAATGATAAGAAAGTTATGAGTATTTGAATATTGAGATCTCTAATGACATAGGAAATCTCCCAACGCGGTCACCATTTGTGATGTCACAAAGGGAGAACTCCCCATATATATGGTGTGCACAAAAACTATTCAAAATGTCTCTTTATTTTCATTCTAATGATAGAACAGCTTTTCTTTTCATGATATATTATGACTTTCATGTATTTACAAGTCATCCCATAAACAGATTCTTTATTCTCCCTTTAGAATCAAGAAAAAAAGAGGATTTTAGTACAATGTGTACAATAGATATGGGAAAGATCTCCCTGCATTACATCACACATCATGGTTGCATTGCCAATTGGAGGATCTCCATATCATTAGTGATCTCAAAATCTAAAAATTCATATCTCTCTTATTCATTGCCTGATTTTTCTGAAACTTTCCCAATATGTTTTGGGGCTTTGTCTCCACTCACTGATGCTAAATTTCTCTGAGGGGATAATACCCCTTTAACTGTTAGATATTTCTAGTTTTGTTTAGTAGAATTTTTAGACCCTTTTTTTTTTCAACATGCCTCCTTTACTGGTCTTGAGCTTGACTTTAACATTTCAATCTTTCTCCATTGACTTTTCATCGGGAGAAAACTGCCACAGTCAAGTACTTCCCAGTGCATGGTCAATTTTGAATTGACCATGCATAAGTGTAAGTGGCCTAGATCTAGAGAATCTAGAGAGATAAAATAAAAGCTAACTAGAGTCTAATTTTACCCACTGACACTTATGCATGGTCAATTTAAAATTGAATTAACCAACACACCTGCAATTTGAAAAAGGGACAGATTTATAATCAGTCATCAATTTCATTGACAATGTTTTATTAGTTCTGCCTCTGGACTGGGCTGTTCTATTGATCTGGGCCACATTCGAAGAAACTGCCAAAACATGCATAAATCAGAGTGTAAATCTGTATCCCATTGGAAATTACAGCAAATAGCAAAGAAATGAGACAGAGACAATCAAGACTTTCTGCAACATTTGTAGTTCAGATTCAGAGTGACGAAAACATAAATGAGAGAAAGAAAAAAATATATTGATTTAAGATTACTTGATCACAATCTTGTAAAAGTATATATTCTTTTTTCAAGAATAAAAAAAAAAAAACTGTGTGTGCTTCAAGATTTATACATGAAGGTTGTTATATTTGATTTGCACTTGTAGATTGTCACTGATTGTCTCTCGTCTTGTTTGCTTTGCCTTGACAGGTTCATGGTCAAGACTTGGTTGCGACTGAAGGTGTCATCATGGGCTTGTTGACAGATACCCGTACTCAAGCAGTCATGTCCCGTATCATTCTATCCGTCCACAAACCCCTGGAGGTGCTTCTCTATGTCGCTGGTGTTGCTGCGCTCCTAGCATTAGCATTCACTCCCCTCAACGAGAAGACATACTTTTCTGAGAATGCACTCCTGCCTGGCCTTGTGGAGAGGAAGTATATGAATGATCAAGGTATCAAGGATTATGCAAAGGAACTATTCCGGCTGGGAGCTGTCGACAATGGTAGAGGGTCAATTCCTGCGGATTGGCTGAAAGCTCAGTTCATGGACATAGGATTGGATGTGTTTTCACAAAACTTCACCGTACAACACCCTTTTGTTGTCGAAACAAAAGAAACTCAAGCAATCTCTGGAACCAATGTCTATGCAATCCTCAGAGCTCCAAGAATCGCTAGTACTGAAGCGATAGTAATCACAGTGCCGTATCGTAACAAAGAGGCTGAAACAGGCAGGTCAAGAACACACTACGGAATTGGCCTGATGCTGTCATTAGCCGGCTTCTTCAGTAAATACTCGTTTTGGTCCAAGGACATTGTCTTTGTAGTTGTAGACCAAGAGGAGGTTGGGATGCAGGCATGGTTAGCTGGCTATCATGATAGCCATTCAGAATATCTTCAATCCAGCCTGATGCTTGGACGCAGTGGATCCATCATCGCTGCCATCAACTTGGAGCTGAGCTCGGAGTTTACTGACCATATTGATTTGAAGATTGAAGGTGTGAATGGACAGTTACCAAACATGGATCTCTTCAACCTTGCTGTCAGGATGTGTCGCGTGGAAAGAGTACCTGTCACTTTCCAGAATAGATTTGATCCGTCAGAGAGGAATGTCGTCAAGTGGGCAGGGCTGCAACATTCGGCCACAACAATGCTTCTCAACATGGCAAAGCAAGCCAGCGGGAAGCCAAGTGGAATCCATGGACTGTTTCTGCGCTACCACATAGAAGCCTTGACTCTCCATGCCCATTCTGCAAAACGAGGTTCCGGTGTAGAAGCAGTAGGACGTGTCATGGAAGGCGTTGTTCGCAGTATCAACAACCTGTTAGAGCGGTTTCATCAGTCATTCTTCTTCTATGTACTCCCAAGCTGTGAGAGGTACGTCTCCATTGGTCTCTACATGATTCCCTTTGGTCTCTTGTTGGTTGTGCCTACTCTGCGTGGCATGGCTCTCTGGCTGCTTGCGATTCAACCTGTCGAAAAGAGCAACACTCCTTCAAAAAAAGATACCGATGAGAAAGAGGGCGAGAGTGATGAAACTAAAAACAATGTTCTGGAACAACAAGGTCGTCCTTTTGGTCAAGTCATGCCTCTTATCATTGGAGCACACATTATGGGAGCTATCCTGTTTATAAGCCCTGAACACCTAGTCAGTGATCACATCACAGCCTTTAGTGTTACGCCACAGGGTGCTATCGCCATTGGGTTTACAGCCTTCTTCGTGGGATCAGCATTCCTCCCTATTTTTGGGAGAAGGAACAATTTTCAAACGAGCGAGGATCTGCCTTCTGACTGGCAGCTTCTGAAGTGTCTCACTCTCATCTGGTACACGGTCACACTCCTAGCAGTGTCAATGTTCAACTTCTCTCTCGCGTTCTTTGTCGCCGTGCCAACCATTCCCATCGCAGTCATCATTCAACCAACTCAACGGTCGGTTCTAAAAATGCTTCAGGGACTTCTCCTACTAATGATATCTCCGCTCTCTCTCCTGTATTCTTTTATCACCCTGCACCATGGCTTCTTTAACTCCAGTGATGCTCTTATGGACATTCTTAGCCAGGGGTTGTTCAAGACTATAGATTCCTTGTTTGAAGGGGTTATTAATTCTTACCTGTTTGGTAACAAGTCTTTTGCCTTGATTACATTAGTTTGGTTTCCTGTTTGGTTTCTCTTCTGGGTTGTGCTTTTCAGGAAACCATGTAGTAGCAAAGCTACAGCATGAAATATAAGTGAGCTTTTGCAATTTAACACAAATGTTATACATGGAAAAGGGGGATTCAATTTTAAGGTATTTCATCCATTTATGGGATATATCTAAATATGTATGTAAGAAATTATGAATTGTTCCCTTGTCCCCTAATTCTCATTCCATAACTGACGAAATGAGTATGAAATGCAGCAGTTATTTGTGGATGACCTGCAATCACTTTGGTCTCAGTTCCTCACAGTATATAGAGTCGGGTCATGAATTATAGTAATTTTTGTGGAAAACATTTTAAATCTAGTTTATTTTTTTAATGTGTTGATAAATGTTGCATTAAAAAAAACATAGCAAAGACAAAAAAATATATGACTCAAAGTGATCATTTTGGAAAATTTATGACAGTATTAACTGTTACACACTATCACGTTTATCATTCAATGCAGATAATTACTAAGTTGTTAATTCGTCCGGTCTTTCACATTTTTTCAGTTCTTACAGAGTACCAAAGTGTGATATCATGCTGATGATGTTTTCAAGGTTGTTGCTTGTTCAAAACAATCCAATTTCAGACAATTATTACATCATTATCATGCCAAAGCCACTATTGCTAATGTGCCCAAGTCTAGCTTGTTGATGAAATGCATTCAGGCTAAACCTAGTGCAAGAGGAATAATGTTTGGAACCAGTTCTCTAAATAATGGAAAATTGTGATGTAATTTAAATGGTAATCTAGCCAATTTTAAGAACTGACCATAAAGAAAGTATACAATTGATGTATCGTTCAATTGTCATTGTTGTCATTGTTGGCCACCCAATGTAAAACTGAGCTGAAAGTCTTGTGCACTGAAATCACCTTCACAAAATATGTATGTGAGTTTATGTATTACAGTCCACTCCCATTACAATGAGCATGGATATGAGATGTTGATACATGTGTATTAACAAGGCAATTATCATGGTCCCATATACCATGATTGCAGACCAATGTGTTTAGTTTGATAGGGCAATAGGATTGGTATATATTATCTCATTACAACAAGAGTGGACTGTATAAGCTTATTGTAGGATACCATGACAATTGCTCGATGCTCAAATTTTGATGCCGTGACATTTGCTTTGGCGACATTTGCTCCTGCTATAAATTTTATACTGTATTAAATCAAATGACTAACTTGACACTGGAATTAAGTCTATACTCTACCTTAAACCTAAAATAATACCCTATTGCATCCCTGGCCCTATCCCTTTCCCTATCTGAGACGAAATAGAGCCTGGAGCAATTGTACATACATGTACCATTCTTTCATTTGCATTCTTTGCAATTGACTTTTCAAAGAGTTGAAGCAAACCTTACAACTGGGAGATATATGAAGGCAATTATATCAAATTTGCAATCAAATATTAGGACATTTGAAATTTCTGTGTATATACTGTTGGTGTCGTAAACTGAAGCAAAATTAATATGCCAATGTCTGTGTATATATAGCCTTGGGTGTTGATGTAATCAATATCATGATTGTTCGCATTTCAAAATAAAATTCAGTTCTAAGCTACCAAAATCAATGTTCATGGAGTAATCTTTTTTTTGAGAAAGGGGGTTTTTTGTGAAGGGGTTTGCAGGAGAATTTCATGCTTAGGGTGGTATCTCCGCGACAGAATACAAAATATCGTCTCCGGGACAGATAAAACGTGTTAGAGACGTCTCCACGACAGTTTTTAAAAACTGTGATAAAACAGTTTCAAGAACCGTCTCAAATTAGTTTCCGCGACTCATGAAACGTCGCGGAGATGTCTCGGAGACGTTTCATGAGTCGCAGAAACATCTTTGAGATGGTTCTTTGTAACTGCTTTGTCACGTTTTTTTTTAAATGTCGCGGAGACGTCTCTAATACTCTAATACTAAAGTTTTTATATGAAAGTAAGAACTTCTATTCACCTGTTTCTACATATTTGCTTTTGTTCCTTTTGTGTCATCTTGAAATCTTGTATAAGTTGTGTGTGTGTGTGTGTGCGTGTGCGTGTGCGCGTGTTTGTGGGAGCAGTTGTATCAAAGTCTTTCCTTGTAGATACAATGTAATGAGATTGTTATTCGATATAAAATGAGTAATGTATTTCAATTTTTTGACCTCCAACCCAATAATTGTGGTTAAGATTATGATGTGGGGGTGTCAATGAATTGATACAACATTCAATGTGTGCATGATTTGCTGCAAAGTAGGAGATGTAGAGAACAATGTGAGACAAATTTTGACGCGATAAATTCTTGATAGATTAAAAATGAATAGTTCCTGAATCTGTATATATAGAGCCACCTGTAACATAACTAATGTGATTAAAACAGACGATGGTACTGAAATGATGACAACCTATATTTTGAAAGATAACAGCGGATGCTCGTAAATTTTCCTACTTGAGGGAATGGATAGTCGATGATGTATACCTTTTAGTGAAATGTATTCTTTCACTATAAACGACCTTGAAGTGAATGAGCTGATGCTCAACTTACTTTTCAATCAATAGGTGGGGTGGGTTGATTTAACTTCCGCGTTATAGCAAACCGAAAATCGATTCTCACTTGGTCTAATTGCCATTTCGTTGAATAACCAAATAATTTCATCTAATTCCCAAATTAATATTTTGTCTATAACTAGTATGTTATACCGGGTAGGTAATTAACTGAGTGATGTGAGAACAAGTAGACATTAGACGAAACGGGTATTACACAATATGTGAACTAGACAAAATGGTGAATTGGCAAAGTGCCAATTAGACCAAAAGGTATTTAGACGAACTGGTAGTAGGCCTACATGTAGAATGTATATTGAATTATATTAATTTATATCAATTGGATGAGAAGAAGTGGCAATTTACCAAACGACCGCCCCCATCTATAGCACCTGACTACTTTGGAAACCAGGATGATTCTTAAATCACTGCAATAGGGGTTCAGGATTTGAAAATCCAGTCAACTCCTACTATGATGAGGTGTTTATCCTCTTATCTTGTTATTATGAAATACTTTGCACTGACCATGTACATGTAGGCATGTACAAATGTAGACACATGTATGTGTACATGTTTGACATTGATCCTTCTTTCACCCATTTATAGTCCTGAGTTGAATTTACCATTCATGATTTTTAAATTTTTTTAAATTTCATTTAAATTCACCGATCCATGGATCAACCACTGTTCCTTTCCACACTGCTCTCTTTCTTTTTTTTTCATATCAAAGCTGCAATAGATTTAGAAAGATTTTTCCCCCTGCTAACCCCAGATGTGTCAGATCATCTCTTATTTTCATATAAAGGACAATATTTTCCTTTGCTTTAGGATTAAGGCTAGGTTAGATGGTTGTCTTTTCATGACCAGTTATTGACTTTCTTTTTTTCTTCTTGGAATGCATGCTTTTCTTGCCCCTGATACATACTTACTTAACTTTTAATGAATACCGCTTTTAATTTTCTTTTCTTTTGGTGACAGTCAAATCCATTTAAATTGTTTCCCCCTTCTTTTCTAGGTTTGAGCGGGCTACACCCTAACATCTTTCCATGATTCGCAGAACATTGAACAATCTTGTCAAAAGTGCCGTGTCATCTTTCAAAATGGCTGACATTGCTCCCACGGCAACAGCAATGCCTGCTGATGGAGATACAGTATCAGGTGACAGGAAGAGGGCAGCAGATGACGCATCTGACAATTACAGCAAGTTACAGAAAACAGAGGTATCAAAGATATAACGATTTTAAAAGCTCAATTTCAAAAGGACCCACTAATGATAAAGATTTAATTAAAACTAGCAGTTGATTTTTCAGGTTATACATTGTATAGTACCTGTCTTTACACAAAAGTATTATCTAAATATTTGAGAGCACCAAAATGACCCTATCAATATATCTGTTCCATAGGTGCACGCACAAAATTTATCATAATTTATAGAAGTAGTTTTAGCACTCTTGGGTTGCAAGCTTCATTTCAAAATCATCTCCCTTTTACAGATTTGCAATTACTCTTAATCTTTAAAAGATTAGGCTCAAAACTCACAAATATGGTCCTCATCTTTGGAAGTATTTTTATGTAAAATTGTTTTATTTTCCTTGAATCTTCAAGTTTAAGATGCTGAATTTTGATAAGTCAAGTACATTGTTCTTTATTTCTATGTATTTGTTTGTATTTGTAGGATGGTGTGAGCAGTACGACTGCCAATGGTAGCTTTGAAGAGAAACCAGCTAGGATTATGAAGCGTAAAGTAGCCATGCTCCTGTCTTATGCTGGGGCTAACTATGTTGGTATGCAGAGGTGAGTAGGATATACTTCAAGCATTTCTTTGGGAAAGATTCCTGTTTAAATAGGGGCGGGGGGAGTGGGGGCATATTAACAGACTTCTCATATCCTGACATCTTGAATCACCTCATTGAATAATGAAATCTTGTATCCATGATCATTTTTACAATAATGGACTGTAAAGGAACCCATGAGTTCTGACCATAGAACTGGACCTGGTGATTGCAATGATAACATCGGGTGCCATCTATAGTGCAGGATTGTGCCAGAAACATGAACAAGATGAGCTAGATCCTAGTCCTAGGGTCTATGAATGTTGGTTAATCTTTTTTTACTTGTTATGTTTTACACCAAAGAATCCAGGGGGACCTTAGAAGAAGACTTGATAAATGGAATGGTTAAATCGGGTTCCATCCCCCAGGACTGTACAAGGAACACAGACAAGATTAGCTGGAATCTAGTCCTAGGGTCTATTGATGTGGGTTCATTTGTTTTTACTTAATTGGTGTTCTATCCCATTTGATACATAGGAACCCAGGAGTTCCAACCATTGAAGAAGATTTGGTGAATGCAATGGTTAAAGCAGGTGCCATCCCACAGGACTGTGCAGGGAACATGAACAAGAGGATCTTGAATCTAGTCCTTGGGTCTATGAACGTTGATTAATTTATTTTACTTGTTATGTCTGACCCCTAGGAATCCAGGGGTACAGACCATAGAAGAGGATTTGGTGAATGCGATGGTTAAAGCAGGTGCCATCCCACAGGACTGTGCAAGGAACATGAATAAGATGAGTTTTCAGAGGTGTGCCAGGACAGACAAGGGCGTATCGGCTGCGGGTCAGGTGGTCTCCCTAAAGCTTCTAATGCTGGATAACCTAGTAGATAAGATTAATGAACATCTACCACCTGTCATTAGAGTCATGGGTAAGCATATTTCAGCTTCATGTTCATGTCAACTAGGATTGTCATATGGTGGGGGATACATACATGCAAGAGGTAGATATATGGGCCTTTCCATAAAATAAACTACCTTACTGTTCATATGCCATGGGTTTGGATGGCCTTAAGCATAGCAAGAATTTGATTTAAAATTTAGATTGTTTTGATTACGATACTACCTTATCTACATTCAGACTAGGTAATCATCACCAAAAATCTGTAGAAACCTCCAGGCTAACAGGTGATAAATGTTCTTCCAATTAGCTACAGTCAGTATGCGAATCCAATGGTCTTAATTTAGCATTACAGTGTATCTATTCCGTGATTGTGCATTTTGAAGTTTTGAAGATTTTTACAGTGCAGATTATATCAACAGTTCTAGGATAGCTCCCTCGGAAGTAATTTCCCCTGGGAACAACTCCTATGGAGCTGTCCTCGTGGGAGCGGCCCTCTACAGAGCTGTCCTGTGGGGGACTTGCCCACCAGCCTTTCCCTCAGGGGGACTTGTCCTCCAAGGGATTTGTCCTACAGGGGACTTGTCAGGGGGAGTTAACATCTAGGGGAGCTGTCCTGCTACTAGACGGAGATCAACGTCACAGCTGATTGCAATCGATTGAGCACAGTTTTACACTATTTGTACAGATATAAGCTTAGTTGATTGCAATTAACTGTGGTTTTGATCTCTGTGGGGGGGGGGGGGACTTTTGTGGTCGATTTTTCTTTCAAAGTGGACAGTGGACTTATAAATAGTGGACTTCAATACTTCTTATTATTTTTTATATTTAATCAGGTGTAAAGAGAACAACAGGTGGTTTCAACTGTAAGAATAACTGTGAGTATCGGACGTACATGTATCTAATACCAACCTATGCCTTCACTCCGTTAGAGAACTTCACAATGGAGAAATACAGAGTAACAGGTGGGTGTACAGTCCACTCTTATTAAAATGAGAAACTTAAGATCAAACCAAATACCTAGACACACAACCTGGCATTCTTGAAGCGGGATTAAAGTTCGTTGGCCTTCTAAATAAGCAATTAGTATTCCTTGCTTTGTTTCGAACAATAGGGTGACGTATTTAGCAGGCCTACTAACTCTAGTCACCCCTCGAGAATACCGGCCAGAGGCACATGAACACTTGTGCCAATGTTTGTAATTAGGAATAGGAGAATTGCCTTTTAACAAGTTCTTGTTTTATTTGTGCCTTTGATAACAGGAGTAGAATGTACTTACATCGTTCTCCCATGAAAAGATCAGACTAATTTTTATTTTGTTAAAAGTGGTTTAATGATAGGCTTATAATAATTGGCGAGGACAATTGTCTTCAAAGGACATTTCTAGTTCTCTAGAACTGTAATAAAGTATAATGGACTCTTATACATCTAGATGACACTTTCGTTGTTTCGATACACATCTATATATGCATCACATATTTTTTTTTTTTTTTTTTGCGGGGGATGAGCCAAAATTGTTGACATTGACATTGTTGCTCTCTCTTTACCCATTCTTAGATGAAAAGATTGAAGAGGTTAATGAACAGCTTCAGAAGTACGTCGGTACTCACAACTTCCACAACTTCACATCAGGAAAGTAAGTTTGAAATCAGATTGTATCAGATTGTTGCCAATTTATGGATTTTAATTCCTAAAACCGAACCCTAAATGATAACTTCCGCAATCTCATATCAGGAAAGTAAGTTTGAAATCTTTCTACCTATTAATGCACAAGAATTCCAACGGTCTAGATTAATAACATTTGATCCTGAAATTGTCACCAATTGTTTTTTTATTACATTTCTATAACCCATGAAAAATGGTAATTTATAACACTTTGTTAATAAAGATTACAAAATGCATTGAAAAAGTTGTCAATCTGTGCATGAAATATTGATTTTACTTTTTTTTTTTCATTGCCAATTTAGAGATTTTAATAATTATATTTATTCAAAATGTTTTTATTCAAGAACTGTTTGATGTACTGTATCAGAATTAGAATCATAATTATGTCTATGAGTTATTAAAGACTTTGCAGCTTTGTGCCTTGTTTATTTTGATTATTACGTAGAACAAGTTCTTACAAAAGAATACAATCAAGGAGTGATCAGATCATCTGGTATTGTTAACCCCCAACCTTATGAACTCCTGGTTACACTACCGGCCGTTATAAATCAGACAATGCATGTCAAGGAATAATCATTGACAATATTGACCGGACATGATAGCTCACTAGTTTAGAGCGATTGTATAAGGTAGCCTTTCTTGCTGCATGAACGGGAGGTCTTGAGTTTGATTCCCGGCCGAGTCATACCCTACAAAAATGGTACCTAAAGCTGCCTTTTAACAAGAAGCTAGGGGGTAATAATAACATATCATGTTATGCAGGGTCCACTGAGAGAACAGTTGATAAGAACTGAAGCAGCTACCCTGGGTAAATAAAACGATATTATTATTGCTATCCTTACATAATTTCTCAACCTGATTTGTCAGAGGTACAACTCTTTCTATATTTATCACTATTTATTGTTTATTGTTTTTTTGCCTCCAATTAGGGCCTTCAAAGATCCCAGTGCTAACAGGTACATGAAGGAGTTCACATGTGAGAGGGGTTTCGAAGACGATGGGGTGGAGTTCGCAGTTATAAAGGTCAAAGGTCAAAGTTTCATGCTTCATCAAATCCGCAAGATGATTGGTAGGTTCTGTGATAATTATATATAATATACAAGATTGTAAAGAATGTCCCTTTAGCGTCTACTTTATTACAATTAATATCAAAATGAATATATAAACTTAAATTTAAAGACCACTTGGAAGATATTCCAATATCACCATTAGTATGGTTAGGGATAGGCCTATGTTTTAATGAGTAATAAAAGAATGTCATCAAACATGCTATATAATATCAATCATCAACTGTACCTTGTCAAATAGCAATGACATTCTTTTTTCTGGACTGTCTCTAACATGATATTATTCAAAGGTTTCTAACAATGTTAATGACTATCATGTAATTTTTTATTTTTGAAGAGGATATTTGACTGAAATAAACTTTCATTTCTGTGATACTCCTTCCCTTCCAGGTCTTCTGCTTGCCGTAGTAAGAGGTCTGACGCCACCAAGTACAATCGAGAGAGCCTTTCAGGAGCCTAAACTTGACATTCCTCGTGCTCCTGGCTTAGGCCTCGTCTTGGAAGCAGTGAGTATTATAATTGATGTAGCCGTACTTTGACAAAAGGAAGCAAATAACAAAAGTGACATACTAGTAAGTGACATTTCCAATATTTAAAGAGACATGTCTTACCTTAGATATCTTTAAGTTGGATAAAAGTTTACATTCAAAGTTTGGCTTGGAGGAAGATGGCACTAACAAAAATATGACAACAAAATGATTGTATATCGGTTGCTTCCTTTTGTCAAAGTAGGGCAGTATTGTCCAGCTATATGTGGTGTACCAGGTTTAATTTAGTTGGGTATTTTTTGTGCTGACAATAGATCTTTATAAACTTAGTAGACAAAATTTAACTCCATGCCTGACAAGTCACCAGAATTATTTATGTATTTCCTGGATCTAGAGTTTCTAACATTTATAAGGATAAAAAAACTTGTAGATTACTTAAGTATAGCCAAGTTAATAAAGCACTACATGTTCCAGTGATACCATACACACAAAGCTTGTTTCTCTTGTCATGTGTTCCATTGTTCTTTTTCTGACTTATTAGTGGCTTTGAACTATTGGATCATATATTGAAATTTCATCAATTTATAAAATGAAAATAAAACTGTAATTTCTTGATGAAAAGTAAGGAAATTTACCAGTTTCCAGAATTGTAACTCAACCCCACTGAGTCATATACTGTCATGATTGTTACCTTTGATAGGTTCACTATGACTGCTATAACAAACGATGGGGGAATGATGGCCTTCATGAACCACTTACATTCGATGATTGCAAGGTAAGATGTCTGTAGCGTATGAAAAAAAATTATACTGTTCGTCACTGTACTTCTGTTATATGCATATCACTAGATAAGATTTTCATTATTTATTACTTATTTATGCAAGGTGGTTTATCAACAATACAGGACTGAACAGTAGATATTCCATAGAGTTGCGTTGATCTCATTCAAGTGCTCTTTATTATTATTAGATTATTCCTGTGATCAGTTGAAGATTTCTGTGTCATTAGGATCAATATTACTTCTTGAAAAGATACCGGTATAGATCTCTAATTTTAATCTTCTTTAATGATACATTTGTCTGTTTTCTTTGATTGTAATGATTATTCCTTTTCTTTTATTATCCAGGACAAAATTGAGGCATTCAAGCACAAACACATCTACCCAAACATCATCGTCAGAGAAAAGTACAGCAAATCGTATCCTTTACCACTTTGACTAAGTACAAATTCAGAGGGTACCTTATCTTATTGGTTGTTTTACACTGTTGTCTTATGGTGGGACAGTCAATCCTTCAAAGTCCTGGCTTGTCTCATGCCAAGCTAATGTTGCTATTTATGGTGAACTCCAATAGCCTGGAGTTTGAAGTCTCTTATGTTGTTGAGGTGGTCTGAATCCCATGCTTCACAAATTAAAACCAGAGCCAGAACCACCATCTTTTTTGGACGTACAATGTAGTTTATATTGTAGCTTTGCCTTTAGATCTTTTGCTCTTTCTCTTGCTAGTATTCAATATGTTCCTCATCTTCAGAATCTAACACCGGTCATCCTGCCAGTTAGATTCAATATGTTCCTCATCTTCACAATCTAACAACCGGTCATCCTGCCAGTTAGATTCAATATGTTCCTCATCTTCACAATCTAACACCGGTCATCCTGCCAGTTAGATTCAATATGATCCTCATCTTCAGAATCTAACACCAGTCATCTTGCCAGTTAGATTCAATATGATCCTCATCTTCAGAATCTAACACCAGTCATCCTGCCAGTTAGATTCAATATGTTCCTCATCTTCAGAATCTAAAACCGGTCATCCTGCCAGTTTTGTTTTACAACTTTTCAGTCTATTAGTGTGATAAAGAAGTATTAAAATCTTCTGATTTTAACATGTCTGTGTAACCTTGAACAAGTTCAATGAGGCCTCATCCCTCCATACCAATCAATACAGTGCTATGTTCACTCAACCTGTAAGACATTCCTAAGATGATCGGGATATTCCACGCTTTTCTAAGAAAACATATAGCCTGTTTTAATGGTTGAGGTACGTGAGATAATGCCAAGTAGGCAGTGAGTAGCAATAATAATTCTTAATTTAAGTTATATTTCATAGCAAATGCAATAACACATTCTAAATCTTTGATATATCTTTTCTTTCAACTATTCCAATATTATACAAAAGGCATCATTGTATTGAAACCTTATACAGTGTACTCCATTATAACAAGCGTACAGTGAGATCTCATTATAATGAGGCAAATCCAAGCTCCAAATTTTAATGTTTCTCTGTGCCTTGGTCCCTGAACAACTCATTAAAATGGGTATGTACTGTAACAATTAAATAGGTTTCAGTAGTTTCTATTGATATAGAATGAGAAATCCCTGTCAATGCCTTAATGAATTTGAATGTAGTATGTTGCAGTGGCTGACGACACTACCCCTACACAGCTATGATGTAGTAGGGACTAGGACACCATTGAGAGAGGCTCATGATATGATGAAGAAAGCACAGGAAGAACAGGTTGGTCTCATTCATTGTTATGTTTTTTATAAATTGTATTACTTCAGTGGAAACTCATTATGACAAGGTCTTTTGGACCACAGAAATTACCTTGCTATATCAGGAACTTCTTATATCAGAGGGAAAAAATCCAAAGGAATACAAAGAGCTGGGACCAGCAAAATTACTTTGTTATATATCAGACCACTTTATAATGAGTTTCCACTGTATTATTATTAGTATTAAGAATATTATTTTAACATGGTACCCCTATCAGTGCCTAGCACTATTCTCCCTGGGGTTCGTGCATGAGAAACAAAAATTGATTGATCATTCATTGTCATAACAGGTCCCGTCTGACCCTTTGTGAATCTGTTGATGATGATGATGTTTTATTTATATACATCTGTTTTGAGCCAGGCCATGAGCTGTGACGAGGGCAACGCCTAAATTGATACCATCCGTCTATATGAGTTTTTGTCTGCCACATCTCCGACTATAATGAATTTGTCCTTAAAGCAATGAAGATATTTTACAATAAAAATAATGGTATGACTTGTACATTGCATTCACTTGAATAAATAAATCAGAAAAAGAAAAAAAAAATCATAAAATTACAGTCCACTCCTATTGTAATGAGCACAGTAAATATAGACTTTGTGCAAACCTATGTGTTTACCATTCAGTACAAGGAGATGTCATTAAAGCAAAGTAATTGCTTGGACTCCAGCACATCGTTATAGTAAGAGTGAACTCTACTGTTCACAGATGGTGCATTTAATTACTACCTAGGATGTGATTTTGAAACCTTAAACATTCCATTTTATCAGGAGTCAACTTCCAGTTTCTTGCTTGGTAAATTACCATTTGGTCTAAACCCACTTTGACTAACACTGTTTGGTCTAATCTGTTGCATTTCTTGGATTCTATTCCAAAGATTAAAAACACTAAAACCCTATGAAAAAGAGCTTGGTCTAATAATTTTTGCCCAAGCTGTAGTATTAGACCAAGGGGAAATAGACCAAATTTTTAGTAGACCAAGTGGGTTTAGCCCATGTGGTATAAGACAATCAGAGAATTAGACCAACTCCTGTTAGACCAAGTAGATTTAAACCTTCTTACTTCCTCTCTTTCACCAGCGTGAGTCATCACCATCGTCATCAACCGCTGAAGCATCCAAGACGGATGTGGAGACGGTCATCCAAGCAGCGTTGACGAGGAGAGAAGCCGAACCATCATCATCAGAGGCTGCACCAGCTTCAGAACCTCCTCAAAAGACTGAAGACTCTAATCAAGATACTGCCGTAGAGGAAAGTGATTGCCTGAACAGCAACACACAAGAAGCCCCATCATCATCATCGTCAGATGAGACTCATCAACCAGAAAGGACTGAAATTAGTCAGCCGGACTCACAGAATGAGACTGTCAAGGAGCAAGTGAATTAACAGAATAATGGACTACTAGTAATCTTGAACAGAACTGCACTGACAGCTCACAAGTAGCACTAAAAGCTGACAAGTGGTACTTATTTCCAGTATTTCATCTTGAACATAGAGAAGTATACTGGATGTTTCCTACAAGTTCATGATTTTTAAAGAGCCAGTTGTTATGTTTTTATTGTGTGTAAATGTGAAATTACATCTTTCCAGCCTTTCTGGTGGAAGATAGCAGCTCTGGAATTGGATACCTGTATTCAAGGGATTACATATGATCACATAGCGAGAAGGACTTTTGATTCAACTCCGCTCAGTGGATTTTAATTTCATTCATTTTTATTTTTCATCATGGAAAATTAAACAGTAATGTTCTCCAGAAATAATTTTTACTGCAACTCCCAGTGTGTTAGATCGGCTGCTCTGTCTGCAATTAAAAGAAAAGGACTCACTGGGGGTTTTTACATTAAAAATTCTTTCTGAAGAAATCTTCCCAGGAAGCTTTTTAACATTTGTAGGAATATTCTCATTTCAAATGAATAAAAGAATAGATTTCACTTACTTTGCTTTTACATGCAACACACTACTATTTGTCAATCAAATCATGGTAATGTAATTTATAGTTTTATAAGTTATTAAGATTTAAGGGCAAAATATATTTTTATTATGTATTTTATTCTTTTAACATTTTAATGAGGGTGCTTTTATCTGGTAATCTACACCCCCTGGTAGGTTTCCTTTTATTATGTTATAGTAACTTTCCTACAGCCAAGGTTTTCTTCAGTATTTTTAGAGCTGTGAATATCAACGGTAGGTGAGATGGGATATGGACAGGATATTTGATTCCAAAAGAAGAACATTTACAAGATGAACAATCAGTTTTTCTCCATTACGATAATTTCAAGCATCGATAGAGATGTTCAAGATTGCAAGCTCTTGGAATGAACAATGCTCAATTTAATTTTTTTGTCCGCTGTCAAAGTTATCATTGTAAAAATAAAGTCCTATGTCATAAACATGAAATAGGTATATGTTATTATCACAATATCCAGTTGTCTTAGCCCACTTAATAAATATGTCCATTATGCGGTGTAGACCTTTTCACATGTCTGATAAATTTGTCAATCCTCATATCCCAGGATGCCACACTACCATTTTAGAGTATAGGGTGTTTTAAAAAAAAAATGTAGCCCAACCTTACGCAGGCAATGAGGGTAAACCATCATGTTAGCCTCAATGAAATCGAAATATTGGTAACATAAGCAAGGGTAGTATTACTTGACTGGGGATGCAAAGGTTGTGGATCTGATCGTCAGCAACAGCATCTTACGTACATGCTTCACGCTGGAACGACCAGTAATGTCGCACATGCATTATTTACGTCTGGGACCAACATTTGACGTCATCATCCGAAAGTCGTGACTGGGATTCAAACCTTGGTCCCATTCTTATCAGTTTGTGGGCCTTTTTAGAGAAAATAACTGAAATTATATAATTTGTTTACATTTTGGAACAAGAAAATCGCGTACAAATGATGCGGATCGGACCGAGGTTCGAATCCCAGTCACTTCTTTCGGAGGGTCCCATATGTAATTAATGCGTCAGGTGTCATTATACATCGCTGCGACATTACCGGTCTTAACACACCCCATCCAGGGGTTAAAATGAATACCCGATAGGATTCTTTGATTGTGTGTGTCTGTGAAATGTTTAACCTAGGATAGAGGCCAATGAACAAGGTAATATGTACAGTGCTCTGAATTTTTACTCCTGAAGCTAGAGATTGTGCTTTTCAGTCAAATCCCAGTGTAATGATCACAGATAAAAGAAAAAAGATACTTCTTTCAGTCTTAATATCATGATTACATTATATTAACCCTAACTTACCTGGGGGGGGGCATTATGGCCCCCCCCTCGACATTTTTCGCGATAAATCCGCAGTGCGAAATTTTTTTGATCGCTGACTTTTTACTTTCAAGTCTTGCGCATCTTTTAAAACTATTTTCACGGAAATTGAGTGTACCGTTACGACGTTCCACGATTTTGAAAAATTTTCGTCAGACCAAAAATGGCTCCAAAACGTGATTTCATGTACAAAGTCAATACAAAATGTGTTTTCAGCTAGAATTCATAAATGAGTGATTATTTTTAATTTTATTGACAAGAGTCATTTAATTTGATGCTATTTATAGCCAAAATAATGTCGTGGACGAATTGTGTCGAAAAAACAATAAAAATAAAAATGTCAAAAAACAAAGAAATACATAAGAAATTGAAAAAACAATAAAATACATAAGAAAATGATTTTTGTACGGGAATTTTTTTCTTGTACAATTCTTAGGAATAATATAAAGAATATTTTCACCAAAAATTAGCTTTCTAGGAGCTTTATTAAATTTTAGTGAATTAGAGCAAAAAGTATGATTTCATGAATAAATTAGCATAATTAATTCATATAAAATAAAATATATGAATTTAGTGTAATTTACCTATACAACTGCGTAGATTATGTCATGCTCTACCTTCATGCGAATTTTCGTCGCGATCGCGCGATCCGCGGCTGAGATCTTAGGGGGGGGCCATAATAGCCCCCCCCCCCCCCCAGGCATTTGAGCTCACGAAATAGCCCAGGTAAGTTAGGGTTAAGGAGGGCGATTGGAAAATAATAATAATAAATAATAATAAAATAATAAAATCATATGTGAGCTTACTATGATGTGGTCTAATAATAATTTCCCAAGCTCTATGTACTGATGATCACATAACGCTAGACAAGTTTCTATGACTGCTTCAAATGCCATTCTACATTTTAATGCATAATTAAAACAACAGATACATGTATGAAGAAACAACCGAGTGAGTTTTATCAGGCTTTTTTTTTATTAGTTATTTACATGTATTAGCAGTGACAATATGTCAAAACAAAGAGGAAATATAATGCATTCATACAGTTATTCATAAATAAATGGGGGATGGGCTTAAAGGAACAACTACAGTAGCTAGCAGAGTAATAGCAGTGGCGGATCCAGGATTTAGAAATACGGGGGGGGGGGGGGTTGGGGGGGCGCATCCCGAAAAAAAATTCAAATTTTAACATGTATGTTCAATGAGGGGTTTTAAAAATTATAGAGGGGGAGCGCGCCCACCACACTATGGATCCGTCACTGAATAGCATATAACTTTATAACATATTCAAGACAGGGTTGATAAACACAAGTTCATATTGATATTTGATTGAAATGTTGGAATATCGAAACTGTCAAATTGTTTAATATCACCATACATGTACTATGCATGTTATTCATGCACCAATCAAAGGGTTCAAATCGTTTTTCTTAGGACAACCAAACGGCCCTGAACAAAACAACAATCAACAAGAAAATGTGGATCTAGATTTTCTTTTAAACAAGGTCTTTGGTGTTGTTAATGTATACAATGACCAATAATATCCAGACCAGAAACAAAATTTCAAACTTCACAAGCAGTATGATTTGATAAACTTTCTTTAAAAAAAAAAACAAACATGCAATCCAGGAATGCCTCATCATAAAGTCAACAAGTTTAGCAAACATATTGTACCCAAATACGGATGGTGAAAGTGGTATGGAACTACTGCATATTAGTTTGAATCGTCAGAAACTTAAGCAAACAAAAACATCAACACAAGAGGGAGTACAAGCTCGTATAAATATTTGTAGTAATAATTAGCATGTACTATGCTCTCTATAGTAATACTACATCACAGCATTTATAAAATACATTAAAAGATAATAAAAAGTATATGGTTATGCTATTACTGCTAAGTTACAGCAACTATGCATGTAATTCAATAAAGGCAAAATTTACTGCAAATAAATAGCTAGTTTATTGTGTTGAAGTACAGCCAAATCCTGTTAAAATGAGCAAGGATTTAAGATTTTATGACATGGTAATTCTCTTGGTTCCTATTTCAAACATGAGCATGTGAGTTCAGCAAAATGAGATTTCATTGTAGGAAGACTGGTCCTGGGGGCATTTCATCAAAGGACTTGTTGGACATTTTATCCGACAAATTTGCTCTTAGCCAATCAGATGCAAGCATTTCAGTAGCTTATAACAGTTTGTCGTATAAAAGGTCTGACAAGTCCTTAGATGAAACGTCCCCCAGAACAACCTTTATAACAGAAGTGGACTGTACCTAACATTTAATTTTCTGGGATCAGAAAAAGAAAGTTTTGAGAAATTGCATGAACTTTAGTCATGAAATGGGTTCAATACTAACATTTCGTAAATAATAATAATAATAATACATGACTTGTTTAATACCATATTGGATAACTCTACCACAAACAGTTGTGCTCATAAGTATTCATACCCGTCATTTTATTTTTATTTTTTGTATAGTCGTGCTTACCACATTACCGCAATACCAAATTTCTCCAAATTTCAAATTTTCTTTTTTGCTCAGTTGTTGATGGCATACTAATCACCAGAAAGTTTGACGAAACACATCCAGTTATTAAACAGCACGACTCAAAAAAAATATTAAAAAATGACAGGGGTATGAATATTTAAGAGCACAACTGTAGTCTTTCTAGGTACGGTGGCCTCTGAATAATTTAAAATAAAAGTGTAAAGTTTGCCTAATAATAAATACTAAATAAATGTACAATATTCATAGCGAAACTAATATGGAAACTAATGCACTGGAGACAGGACAACCCAACTCCCAACCAAAGCTTTGAATAAAAGCAGAATTGGAGAAATATAACAACTTTTCTCTCATTAAGAAAACTTAAGTGATTAATATAATAATGCCCATGATAATACATAATATAATTATTTTATATCAGTAAGGGTGCAAAATTTGTTCTGAAATATTTTAGGTACTAGAGGAGGAGGCAAATAATCCTCTGGTATTGTACACAAACAGACCTAATTCTGAATTTGTATTAATTATGCATTGCAATACCGTATAGATATATGCTTGTTCATAATATTTTACCACAGGCTTAACAATTCTTATGCAGAACCTCAAATGCATAGTTTGGAATCAACTCTTAAAATAAGGCTATATTTATCCTGATTTCTTTTGAAAAATAGGAGCAAGCAGTGCCGTGTATATTACATTAAATCCACAGCATGGACATTTTTTTCCAAATACAATATTTTCATATAAGATGCTTTGAAAGTTCACCAATAGCTTACAGGGGGCTCCACAATAAGTATTTCCATGTTGCACATTACAATCATTTGCACGTTCATCATTCATCATTCATACATACCAAATGGGGCAAGATGACGTGAACGCATTGCAACCCAATACTTAATCCCTTGTCAAATGAAATATGTATAAGTAGGAACACATTTAATAATTTCTGTGATTTATGTCATTGAATGATGGTAGAGCATGTTGGCATTCTATACATTCAAGTGAGTTTGATATCAATACCAATGTTATGTACAAATGAAGGAAGCACACATACATACATACATTATTATGAGGTGTTTGGGACAACGCCAATCTCCTTGTTATAATAAGATCTTGATATATACTAAAGATACTGAACACCAATGTTTGCTAAAGACTTGAATTCTGGAGACAAGTACAATTACTGAAAAAGCCATGTATTTTGTGTACATAACATTTTGCGATTTTGAACTAGTTCTGGGAAAACCACAAAATATAAGGCTAATACAGTAATTCTTTTAGTTCCAAGCACCTCAACATAATGGGAGTGTATTTAATGATATTTAGGGTGCATGCCTGGCCCATGAATTGCTATATTTAGACATGACCAGGTTGATTTGAGAGCTGTGCATTCTTTTTTTTTATCCAAGTTAGCTGTCACCAAAACATTCCAAGTCTACTTGTATTTTCTTCAAAATAAAGGAATTGGGTGATCTTTCAGGGGCTTACTGTTTGTATTTTTCTTTCTGGGTATATCAATTACCAACACTACAGATTATCAAAAATACATTTGGTATACATCATATAATACTGCACGTGCATTGGAAATTTGAATTTCGGTTTTGATGTTGGGAACTTTAAAGATTTAAATGATACAGTTCCAATTTCAACAGATAAGTATACAAATTAATTCAGCTAACAATTGAAAATTGAATGCTGAATTCAAATCTTTTCCTGTCTCAATCCATGTAGTAAATAAAATAAGATATACATGTATAAAGCAGCCAGTACAACAGGGGGAAAAATAAGACTTGTTTTAATCCATCCTTCACACCTGTATGATAAAAAAAAAATCATCATAATAAATGTGAAAGATTTGTGAATAGACTTGTTTACTATTGTATTCAAAGTAAATTTTGATCAAAACTTGCCCAACTTGCCACAGTTACCTTACATTTACACAAGATGGATAATACCCATACAAACATTAGAGCTTGTGAACTACTGTCCTTTTTTAGACAAAAGGAAGCTCCATTAAAAATTTCCTGTAACATTTTGCAACTTTTTCTTGAAAATATCCAAAAGAAAATCTCCAAATACTTGGTGGATTCTTGGAATGAAAATATAGATGTGATGTTTTAAAGCGTACCCGGGTAGCATTTCACCAAGTTGTTCGTAAATTTGAGAACGACTGAAAAAAAGTTCTTGGGTGCTATATTCATCACATTCTCAATCATTTAACACAAAAACTGATCATCAGTCGTTCGTAAAGTTATAAGCAACTTACGAACGACAAGGTGAAACACCACCTGGGACAATTACCCCCCAGGACAACTATCCCACAGAAATAGGGTTAGGGTTAGGTATAGGGTTAGGTGTAGAGTTAGGGTTAGGTGTAGAGTTAGGGTTAGGTGTAGAGTTAGGGAGAGATTTTTGGTAGGGGGTGATCATCTCAGGGGTAGTTGTCCTAGAACTGTTTTAAAGGTGTTTTCGTCAGTTTCTCCCTTTCATCAACGTAAAGCAGAAAAGCTCATTACTAACAAAGGTTTTCACGAGATACGTCCCTAGATTGGAATACATTAGTAAACCGGTCTAATGCAGCCATGACAATACCCATATATGAGTGGGAATATATAGCAACCTATCTTATCTATCTATTTCTAGCCGTCTGCCATGCAGCCTCCTTCACATGATGAACACTTTCTCTAGTTCATCTTGTGTATATACTTTCTTGGTCTTGGGACATATAATCCTCCCGTTGTTCTCAGCAGCAAAGGTCATCAATGACTGCACATAGGGAGAGGGAGAGGGAGAAAAGGAGATTGATAATGCAAGAGTAATTTTTAATGTCACAAAATATGTACATAGCATATTTACCTCAGTAAGCCACTGGAAAAGGCCCCAGAGCCCTACAGGGAGCTCGTTTCAGACATTTTTTTTTAATGAATACTCGAAAGCGCCTTGAGCACTCTACAGAGTGGATTTGGTGCGGTATTTGGCGCGGTATAAGTCTCATTATTATTATTATTATTAAAAATAGGGGGAAAATATTTTGAGGGTTGCTCACGATTGATAATAGTATTCTGACTGGCAATACTCTATACTCTGAATTCGTCAGGGCACTGGATCAGTCATATGTCATACTTGCCCATTTTCTGACATGAATGATACACAAATTTTGAAAAATTTTGAGAATGAGAAAGGGACCACTATGTGTACTCTGAAAAGGTGATTTCATTTGAATTGGGACTTTTTACATGCATACTTTGAATTTGAGATTCATTGATTTCCCATACTTTGAATTTGAGATTCATTGATTTCCCAATAATTTTATTTTCAATCCATGCTATCATTTCATCTTGCACAGATCTCTGTAACAAACTAATTACGGGTATAATTTGCAAATTTGGGGTCTACTAATATTTTGAATTTTGTTGTAGGTTTACCAGAAATGAAATTACAACAATACAGCACCAATTTATTTTTGCGTATTAACTTTCCTAGCATGTCCCACTTCCAAGTCTATAATACACATCTGATGTTTTGTAAACATATTTTCTACACTACATTCCTATCAAATAGGAATATTCATATTTTAGAGAAAAGAAACGAGCCTACTAAATTGAGTATTCCTATTTCTGTACAAATTTGTCTGTTTTAATGCTACAAGGAATTAGTGTTTTAGATTTTTTTGATAATTTGTTTGTATGTCTTATATTTCTTGCCTTTCAATGTTGGCAGGTACGATACCATTTCAGAGATTGAATATCAAAGACACTCTTATTACCTTTTCTCCATAGACATATCCATTGGGTAGCATCATAGGGGGGTTATGTTCATTCATGACTTGACCTGTAACATGAAATCAAATACAAACAGTGAATGAATTATAAGAGACAACCTATTGACTTCCATGTATGATATGTATGATAGCCATACGTACAAATGAATGTACTTATTTAATATATTTCAAACATATTATTAGTCTAGGTCTAAATTTTGAACAAACAAAAGGGCTTTTAAGTACCTCTTTAAGTACTCTACAGTGCGTCCCAAAAAGAACTATACACTTTTTAAATAGCTACCTAATCGAAAAATATATGATTCGTGGGGGAAAGATTTATATGTATATAAGGCTCATATCCTCAACTATCATTATGACACAAAATATTCCGAAAATAACCCATGCTTCAGTGAGTAATGCCCACTTTTTTAAAGGACATAAGAATTAGCCTGCGCAGGAATTCACTATTCATTTTGCACCTGGTTATGGAACGCCATGAAGGAGTCAAAATTAATGATGGAATCGATCAGCCAACAAAGACAAAAATAAACTGAAGTCAAAGCATAAATCAATGATATGAAAACAAATGGTGAAACATAACATTTTTGCATAATATTAATTATTTTTCCAGACTTTTGGTTTATCTTTGACTCTGTTGGCTGATTTATTCCATCGTTAATTTTGGCTCATTCATGGCGTTCCATAACCAGGTGCAAAATGAATAGTTAATTCCTGCGCAGGCTAATTTTTGTGTCCTTTACAAAAGTGGGCATTACTCACTGAAGCATGCGTTATTTTCAGAATTTTTGGTGTCAAAATGATAGTTGAGGATATGAGTCTTATATACATACAAACCTTTTATCCAAAAATCTTATATTTTTTATTTGGTAGCCATTTCAAAAGTGTATAGTTCTTTTTGGGACGCACTGTATAAGTAATATATTTCTAAGGGGGGTGGAGCTTATTTTTGCCCAAGCACGAATTTCCCTACTAGTCCAAAATCGTGAAATAGATGGTTTATACATTTAAGTAATCAAAATAGGTAAAACAAATCATATCAACCAATCATAAATTTAAGACAATCTGCGACTAGTTTGATTTCAATTCCTGTTAAGGGTAATTCATAGTCAGATTCAACAATACATAACTTTGACAGATATGCTCTTTAGCTATTTCATTTTACCATATCATAATCTAATTTTTAAGCTCTACACGTACACTATTCCATAGCCTGACCTATATTTCTATGCAATGTCATTGAAAAAGTTTCAATAAAGCAATGTTTCTTTTAAACTTTATTAGACCCAAGAAATCCTTCATTTTTTAGTTTCGATTTCTCCCTATTAAAACAGATCAAGACCAAGCTGTTTTCTGTATATCTGTATAATACAAACAAAAGGGTGTGGTTTAATGCGCGGTTTGTTATGGCTCCTATTCAAATATACATCGACATCACAGGATGGTACCAATTTTCTATTATAGGGTCTAGAATATATTCACATATATGTTGAGAATCTTGAGACAAAAACCAAGCAGATTCTTTTGGTATTCCCCAGGCATCAGCTGGTTCCATTTTAAATGTTTTATAAATCATTCATTTCATTTTTTGGGTGGCGTGATTTAATGTCGTTCATAGCCGGAAGGGACGAACAAAGAAATGAAAATAGAATTCCCCACTCCCTCCCCTCACAGGGGGTAATCCTTTTCAATTAGCTCTTTTATATCAAACAAAAGCGAGACTCCAAAATATTTCCGTTCAGATTTTTTCCCACCAAGTGATTTATTGACTTTAATAGAAGGAAAGGCTGTATTGTGTGATACACATCTCTTTAATCTTCATCATATTTGCTTGATGTAAGTGATATGGTGAGATATCGTTGAGGTGGTATTGTTTGCTTCAAGAACTACCACTTAGCTTCTCAGGAGGGGGTTTCCCTGCTTGTAATCTAATCATTTTGCAAATTATTTTGAGAGACTTCCTACTTTCATTTCTCATTAAATCATCTCTTCCATCCAACTCTTGTGAAATAATATCTTTACCAGTCATTGAATTCATGGTTGTCCTTAATTAAATTCAATGTACCATAACAATAGGCAAGCTCCCATAAATGTACATAAATGTACGAGGTTATTACTTTGAAATGAAGTAGACCTCACTAATTCACATGTAACTGCCTGAAGTTGCTGATTCTAATTTTCTTTTCAATTTCTACCCTGAGTACATCAAAATCTTAAAGGAGAATGAAACCCTAGGATTCAGTTGAATTGTATGAAACAAAAAAAATCAAAGAAACAGATTAAAGAAAGTTTGAGAACAATTGAATAAATAATAAGAAAGTTATGTGCATTTGAATGTTGTGATCACTAACGCTATGGAGATCCTCACACTGGCAACAGGCCTTAGATGTGTGATGTCACACATAAACAACTCTCCCATATGACATACAAAAAAATATCAAAAATTCTTCTTTTTCCTCGTTCTAATGGTAGTACAGACTCTTCACACATGTATGATTATATATTTGTGAACTTGTATTACATGTCCTCCCATGAAAAGAATCTGAGATCTTTTAACGGAATTAATAAAAAACGACAATTTGAGTGAAATAAGTACAAAAGTAATGGGGAAGTTGTTCATGTATGACATCACACATCTTCGGCCCGTTGCCAATGTGAGGATCCCCATAGCAGTAGTGATCACAACATTAAAATGCTCATAACTTTCTTATTATTCATTTAATTTGACTGTACCCCTGTACAAAATCTGCGACTGCCGCGCAACCGCTGCAAACCGCGACCCGGCGCTCTATGACTTTTTTTTTTCAAGTGTCTTGCAACTTTTGACACCAATTTTAAAAAAATCAGATACTCCATTGCCGCGTTACGCAACGTTATGTAATCGCATGTCGGGACAAAATTGAATGAAAATCATCATTTTGCATGCATTTGTGTACAAAATACTGCTTTTCCTAAATTGCTTTATAACACTGATAATTGTGCCTTCTGAGCCTTTTGATTGATTCAATTTGTCTTTATATTGATCAAGAAACATTTCTCAAGCATAAAAAATTACAAAAACAAAGGAATACATAAGAAATAAAAACAATAGAATACATAAGAAATTCACAAAACAATAGAATACAAAAGAATTCATTTGAAATTTCTGAATTTGTCAATTCAATACTGTTGACTTTGCTACTCAGCAACTTTTAGAAAAAATTTGAGCTTCATAACTATGTTTATTAATGAAATATTAACGATTTCAATAAAAAAAGCATCTAATTTGCATAAATTAGCATAAATTAAATATCTGAATTTTTTTTTTTTCAAAAAAAATATACCAGCGATACCCTTTACATGTGCAGCGACGTTCGTGCAAAT
>CALNVZ010003432.1:34020211-34034644 GCA_940671915.1 Paracentrotus lividus
AAAAAAAAAAAAAAGGGAAGAAAAAAGCTGAATACCACAATGAAGCCTTTTCATTCTCTGATACATGTATGTGGTTCAAATACAGAAATAGCATCTAGATGTTTATTGCATACATGTACTTTTTATGCAGTGTCCAGTTCAACTCTTTTTAATGCTATGTTCACATTGATGTGCATCATATTTCATATGTGATAGTAGACAATCGGGATAATTGGACCAACTGCTGTAAATACAAAACAATGAAATGAGGTGTGCTCACCTGCATGACATGCGCGACCTCTCTATCAATGACCTTCTGACAGTTCCTGAAGTTCTTGTTGAGGTTCTCATATGGAACCTGTCAAGGAATAAAAGCAGATAACATTCAAAGTCATACTACATGTTAACCAGGATGTGAAGTACTTCAACAGCAAATGTTCCACAGATCAGAACAGGCTATTAAAGGTATATTACTATAAATACCCAAGTCACAAGTGCTCTACGACTAGCACTAGCATCCCGAAAAAATCCGAAATCCCGAAAAGTACAGCGGCTGCAGGGTCGCCCTATTGTGAATCCCTATTTTTCCAGGCCATAGAACAGTTCTATGGTGGCCATACAGGGCTCATAGTTTACTGTTGGGGGGGGAGGTGGGGGGGGGGAGGTAGTTGTCTAACAAATACCAAAATGAAGCCTTTTCCTGTCTCGGGTTAGCCTAATGAATTAGATTTGTCACAATTATCACGGAAAAAATCTCCATTCCCGCTTTTACAGAAATAGAGACAATGCATTTGATTGTTGGGCGCTCTGATTAGCTAATGCGTAGCTATCGCGAGGAGCTCCGCTCCCGGTTGCGATGACTGAAGTGCGTTGACCGTAACTGAACAACGCGATTCAGCTGTTCCCGATGAAGACGCGTTTGTCGTGCGCGCTGTCAATCATAAACAATTTGGACCATTTCGCAAGAAAAATGCAAGACTCGACTTCAAAAACGTTAAGCGTAGACCCACTCTTTCAATTTTTTAGATAAAGAAGGAATATAAAAAGGAACTTCAACGAATCCACTGTCAGACTACGCCCAACATTTCAAAACGTATAAAGAAATGAGGACTTACCAATGACGAATCTAAATTTTATCGTGACTGTTGTTCATTGGAAGGCACAATGGTAGTCTATTTCATATGCTAATTCGTGATCATTCGAGCATCATGCATAAATTACTAAATTATGGAGTAACATTTCTCTGTGTTATCTCTGTGCTTATAGATAGTGGGTTGAGTAGGATATTCATTTGATCCATTTGTGAAGTCCAAATGCCATGTTAGGTGTTAAAATTATTCTCAACTTATTTCTTGTATTCATAAATAGATCCTTTATGTCCATACATCGATCACTGCCTCAGCTCCCCAATCTCCCATACGAAACCTCTTTCACTGACACATCAACAACATAGTCTGGACATTTCTCTCAATCGATCAATTAATCATCCAATCATTTTCAGACTTTAACGTTAGGCCCTAACCTTAGATCTACACCACTTTCCATGGAGATTGTTTTTTCATGTTTGAATTTGAGATGTGCTCCTAGTTACAATCTACAGAATATTTATTAATTTCACATTTCCAGTCAACCAATTAACGTCAAAGATCTTTCAATGGTCGTGAAGTTACATTGTCATCGGAGAGAACCCAATTTTGCTGCGCCGCTGACCGGTTTGTTTATGTTCGGCTCCGCGGGGGTCAATACAGGCGATCGATGGGTGTGTTTACAAAAATAAAATCTGCTTCAATCAGCCCAATACATTGTCAATAATATTCCTTATTTCCCACTCGATATAGTATCAGTACGTAATAAAAATCAGCCATATCAACACCCAACACTGTAAGCATCCCTTCACTCTCATTTATTATATTGAAAGATATCCCAAAACAGATATATTGTGTTGAAAATACCTTCAATGTTGCGTGTTCCAGAGTACAAATGTCAGCCATTTTTGTCCTCAATGGTTTCGCGCCCTCTATTATTTATCGACCGGCATCTTTCGGCTCCTTTTTAACCAAAGTTTTACCAAGGAAAGATCTATTTGACGTTTCTTAATATTTTAAAGAAAATATCTCAATTCTGATCTTAAATTTCACGTTGGAGATGGAAAATGATATGTCAGATGTCCTTGTTTTGTTTTTAGTGAGCTATTGCTGCCCAACGTGATGTAATATAGGTTCGGCATTTAGAGACGCTATGCGTCTTCGAGGCCGGCGAATTAACTGTATCGTATTTCGTATCGATTTCGTATCGTATTATATATTAATCTTAATTTACCAAAATGAAAAAAGATGTTTCTTGTATATGATTTTAAATTCAATTAGGCCTATGTATCTTTGCATTTGTTAAAATTGTAGTGATTCCTTCTGAATCAATGGCATAGGCCTACCGCCATGCACAATTTACTCTTCTAGGACATAGATTATGTTCAAGGTATATTAGCCTATCTTTGTATTTCTTTCTACTGGAAATTAATAAATCGAATTGCATTAGCAATCGATACGACACTCTGGTTTATCCCCAGCTTTTTCTATAAACACCTTATCCCCTATTTCAAAATTAACTCATTTTTATACAACATTTTCTTTTCTACCCCCCCCCCCCCTTTCTTAGGGGGTGGTGAGGCGCAGTATTTTAATCACCTCACATTGTTAGTAGACCTCTCTCATCTATTAGTTCAATATTCCCATCAAAACTGGCCGTTAGATTCAAAACAAGCTCTATCTCTCTCCCTCTCTCTCTCTCTCTCTCTCTCTCTCTCTCTCTCTCTCCCTCCCTCCCCCCCTCTTTCTCTCTCTCTCTCTCTCTCACCTTCTTTTTCTCTCTCCCTCTCCCTCTTCCTAGCATTCCTTAAAGGGGAATTATCCCCTCAGAGAAATTTGGCTTCAGTCAATGGAGACAAACCCCCAAAACATATTGGTAAAAGTTTCAGAAAAATCAGGCAATGAATAAGAGAGATATGAATTTTCAGATTTTGAGATCACATATGATATGGATATCCTCCAATTGGCAACGCGACCATAATGTGTGATGTAATGCAGGGAGATCTTTCCAATATCTATTGTACACATTGTACTAAAATCCTCTTTTTTTTCTCGATTTTAAAGGGAGAATAAAGAATCTTTTTATGGGATGACATGTAAATATATGAAAGTCATAATATATCATGAAAAGAAAAGCTGTTCTATCATTAGAATGAAAATAAAGAGACATTTTGAATAGTTTTTGTGCACACCATATGAGGAGTTCTCCCTTTGTGACATCACAAATGGTGACCGCGTTGCCAATGGGAGATTTCCTATGTCATCAGAGATCTCAATATTCAAATACTCATAACTTTCTTATCATTTATCCGATTTTCAGCAAATCTTCACTAATGTGCTTATTTGATTTTTCTGCATCCACAGTGAGACAACTATCTACAAAGGGACCATTCTCCTTTAAGGGCCTGTCCCACAGAAGGCGATCGTTGTGGCGACAACCTGCGAACTACTTTTTAGTACCCGCATCGCCACCATGCGCAGGTCCAATCGCCTGTAAGATCGTGAATTATCGCGTATGTCGCCAACAAATAAGTAGCAAAATTCTGTTCGCCGCTGGTTTCTCAACAAGTTAAACAATAGCCGGCGTCAGTTGGGTTGACGTCAATGACCGTAGCCTGTCTTCTCTTGTCGCGGCAAGGTACTATCGTAGATTGTCGCCAGATAGAACATGTTTAGCAAAGCGGAACGGCGGCCAGTTGTAGGTTGCCGCGCTCCAGCGTACGTTGCACGCATCGCTGAACCGAAAGGCCAGGGAAATTTAAGCCGCTACGACCTTTGTCGCCACCTACATTCACCCAACTCATGATCGGCCTCCCATTCAGATACTGCACAGTCGCCGCTGATTTTTGAAATTTTCAAAAATCTCTCACGACCCAAATTATGATGCGCGACTGAGAGGACTATCACGAACCTAAAGGCGACAGGCCGCCATCAGGTAGAAAACACTCGATCGCCTGTGTCAGTCGTAAGGATCGCCACAGTGCGCAAGTTCATATTTTAGTTGATTTTAAGCTGCGACAAGAGAAGTCGAGCCGCGAGATGCGCGAAGGTCGAGGCTATTGTATTATCGGATACCAACTATTGTTAGCCTATTGTTTGCGTGGAAGCAAGTCGTTGTCGTAGCCTATCGTGGACAGAGTCGTAGATACGTAGATGATCTTCGGTCACCTACGAGTCTGACACGATTCTGGCAGGTTCTAACATGCATAGGTTGTCGCCACAACGATCGCCTTCTGTGGGACAGGCCCTTAAGTGATCATTGTACTTCTATCACTCTTTCTTCTCTCAATGTATTCGTTTCATGTTGGCTTTGATCAAAATGCAATTATGTCCGCGGTATATGTTTCTTTTTCCTTCACCTATTCTGTATTCCTCACCGTGCCTTTTTAATTTAGAGTACCCTTCCATTTCAAATTTATTACATAATGTTTAGTGGTATTAGAACGGAAGATAATTATACAGACACTACTCTATACAGACATGTAAAAGTAATAACTGTGTATTTTGTTGAAACGCATTTAAGTAAAAATAATATGAACCAAGCAATCAATCAATCAATACAGATAATGTCAAATTTATAATGTATTCTTTAATTACATTGAAATTGAAATATAGCTATGCACATATATACAGACATATAAATTTATTAACTTTGTATTTCGTTAAAAGGGATTTACACAAAGATAATATAAAATCAATCAATCAATCAATCAATACAGATAATGTCAAATTTATAGTGTTCTTTTTAATTCCACTGAAATAGCTAAGCACATATATTTCATGTATTTACAGTTCATGTTGATCTAATTAATATGTTAATTTCCTACGATTAGAATATGAAAATGCATTTTGATGTTTATGTTTTACCGATGTATAGATTATAATTGTTTTTATTCGTAGGGCCCCTTGTAATTCCAGCATATTTTTGAAAGGGTACCCTCTTGAAACATTGTGTAAATAAATAAATAAATAAATAAAATATAGGCCTACGTGTATCACTTCTTTTTCTTCTTCTTCCCTTTTTAAACGTTAGATTCTTATGAAAAGAACTATACACATATAAAAAATAGTATGCAATTTTGAACCCTTGCGACCGTATTTGCACAAATAGATCACAGCACAACACTTCAACAACTTAACCGATGTAAATTGAATATTTGACCTTTTTTATTTTTGGTCCATCTGGCAAGAGTTTTTCAAGGTGCAAAAGCATAAGTAAGTAAAAAATTTGTTTGACAATTTAGCAAATAATTGTGCCAAATATTTTTACCTACTTGAAGAACATCTAACCCATATATTCTCTTCTAGGCTATTCGCATTCGGACATATTGCCCCGTTATCTAAATCCCCACTCAGATATGTACATGTCTGTATTTTTACTCAAATCTAAAGCGCTGAAATGCTATTTTGTTATTTTGTAAGTAGCCGAGCTTTTTTGAGGAGACGCTTCAGTTGTTTGAAAACTGTCTAGTTTAGCTTCTGTCTATTCATAGTCTGTTAGTGCCACGGCAACAATGAATAATTCCCCCTCCTTCGAGTCAAGCCATGATAGTCGGTAGGTCATCATCAATATACGATGGGTTTGTTAAATGTGTATCATGTAGACTCTGACTTTGTACAACAACTTTAATGAGGGTTTTCTCCCTCGCAAATGTCAAACTTGGATCTTCTTGTAACTCGGGAGTCCACGCTTCTCGTCTTGTAGTCGAGGACTTGGAACTGAAATGTTTGGACCAGTCGTGATCGTCTCCCTCTTCCTCGTCGAGGTTTCGATATCTTTTCATCTTCATGCAGACCAGGAGGGTGACGATGATGATGACGAAGCCTATGATGATGCTGCATAGAACTGTCAAAGCGATCACCACTTCTGTAGGAGACGCAAATAAATAAGACGTAAAATAAATTAAGTGAAGCTATTTTTCATCAATGAAGAAATACAATGGATTATTATGAAAATGACAGCCAATTATTTACAGCCAAGTGTAAAAATAAACACGTAGTATAATGATAAGTACTCAGAAATGGTCTTGAATATGCAAATGACCAGCATGCCTATAATTTATGATTCTTATTTGGATGATTTATTCATGTTCTAATATTGATATATTTATTTATTGACTAATGCCACTATGATACTTGCACGAATTTTAGGCCGGAAGAGTTTGGGCAATCGATGTGTGTCACTTGGTGGGCCATTCTTGGCCAGTGCTGGAGGATACGGGTTAGTGCTTAACAATGCTTGAAGTGCGTGCCGAAATTTTAAAATCGATTGCTCAAATTATCCCTAAACTATTCGGGCAAAAAATTCGTGGAAGTGTCATTGAGGCAATAGTTAAAAGGTTCAACGACATAATGGCTCCCGTGTTGTTGTTGTTGTTGTTTTATTTATTTATTATTTTTAGATGGATATATATCCTATACAAGGAAAGCAGGGGCCGCGGAACGTTTTTGAAAGTGGAGGGGCTGAGCCGAAAGTGGGGGGGGGGGGGGGGGGCTGCAGCCCCCAGCCCCCGGCTCTGCGGCCCCTGGAAAGTACTAATCAATGAAATAAAATGAGAAGTGAAGACGTACGAGCATTATACGGTGTAGGAGAACTAACACTATTGTCAGATGATTACCGTTTATTGTGTAGGTTATTGTTTGAAAGGGACAGTTTACAGGCAGTAACAAATAAATAAATAAATACATAAAATGGAAAAAATTATATCAACGAAGCAGAGAAAAGTGAGAAGAAGAACTTTGGACAATTCATATTTTTGGGGGTCAGAGTGTTTTGGTCAGAGCAAATGAACACGAAGCTCTTGGCAAAATCAGAGGTGAACAATTCAAATTCATTGGACATTGTCTCCTGAATTGAACAACTGGCTTTGATGGGAAATAAGAATGACCAAAAGAAATGCAGAGTGGATAACTCATCAATGAACACAGAACACAGGGGAAGGTTTTTTTTACCAAGCTGTTGTTAAGTCACTACAACCATGACAACTTAACGAACGAACGAACGACTTGAATTTAAAAAGGCCAAATAGGCTTTGATTTCCTGGTACTCACATTACCCAAAGTTGAAGTATGCAGATAGATATTAATAACATTATATTTGAATGAGAAGGATATTTTTAGCAAAAATTAAATTGAGATTATTGGATATACAGTTAAACTTATGAAATATTTTTTCCATCCCATTTGACTCTTCATATTTAAGTCGTGAGTAAAATTGTTTCGTAAAGATGAGAGCAGCTGGTGAAACAACCAAAGATGGTGTCTGTCCTCTTGCCGGTGAGACAAAGGTATTAGGGAGTTTTCGATTTGGGCCGACGTGCCACCTGAACGAGGTGAAGACTGAGGTTAAGAATGGAAGCTTTTAACAAATAATTATAATGGTGGCTTCTGGTGACCCCCACTGATCTTATCAGTGGTGATGCCATCGTACTGGTAGGCTAATACGAGGAATTTCAAGTTCTCGATTCAGCCTGTCGATATAGAAAGAACTTTAAGCGTCACGCGTGAAGAAGCCACTATTATTATTGTCAAAAGGTTTCATTCTCTCTCTCCACCTCTTTCAGATGGCGCGTCGACACATTTCGAAAACTCCCTTGTATAGCTGGTGACATACCTGTCATGATAATGTCCGCCATGATAAAGATTGTGAGCTAGCAACGTTCCTCGGACTCAAAATAATTATGTCCAAGCAGACTCGGTAGATTCTAAAAAAATAATAATTTGCAATTCAATGAGCTTTTATAATGACTTTAATACAAGGAATTCATAAAGAAAACTGCTATAAGTCAAATAAATTACATTTACATAGATCAAAGGTCACTTTGGCTACGTCACCTCTCGTTAATGAATGACGAGACGGTAGTAAATAGAACAAATATCCGTATAGGTTGGAATGAAAAATGTTAAATAATACAACTTCGTCATGATAACTTCCTTTCCCCCCCCCCTCTCTCTCTATAGCTTATTTCAACCCACTAATCTCCTATCCCCTTTTCGCTCTCTTTCCTCTCTCCCCCTTCCATCTTCATCTTTCTTTCCTTGGTGTTTCACCGTGTTTCACCTGGGATCATTCTGGGATAATGGGATAAAAAAAATGTAATAATAATAATAATTAAAAATAAACAAGGTCTACTCGTAAACACTGCATAGGAGAAGAAGTTCGACTAGGTAACCCCCTCCCCACACATACAGTGCATCGGTATTCTACAGTATAATAATTTTCATAAAAGTTGCCGAATTACAATTTCTTTTCGATTAAACACTTTAACATGTATACAGTACCTTACCTTCATTCACAGTGATGTCCCCAGAATTTAAATTGACGCTGTCTTTACTCAGATTGAGTTACTCATCGGGCTGTTGCACCACGAGTATGAAGACCGACTAACTTCGACTCTTAAATCGGTATGGGCATGACATTCGGAGAACATTATCCTATTGGTTTAATTTGTTATTTTCAGAGAAAATCCGCCCCGGAAGTATGCCAACATTGAACATGAAGAAGCAACACCGTGTCAATGGAACCACTGGTGTGTTGGATCTCGTTGGGGGAGGGGGGAGGGGGGGGGATGCTTGTTGTTTGCTGCGCTTTGATTGGTGGGGACTACCATATGCATCGACCAATCACGTATTGGGAAAAACTTTTGACATGACGTCTAGACATCGATGTCATTCTGAATTTGCTCTTGGGTTTTCCCCGGCTCCCTCCGTTTTATATGAATGACGTAAGCCAAATAGAATATGTTGCCATCTTTGCATGTGCAATTCAACTGAACTGGTTAGGACCTTCCAAATTTGACAAGAGCCATAAGAAAATACATGAAATATATCTTAAAGAAATAAAAAAATAAAAATAAATAAAGAAAATAATGCATTTTTTGTTGAGCTTTTATAGGGTTCGAATTATTTTTCCGCCAAAATATTGTCTTTAAATGGCCTCATCAGAGTGATCCTGAACCGAAGATTGCCGTTCCAGAGGTAAAGAATGGAAGATTTTATAATATACACAACAAAAAAAGTAAGTCCCCCTTTAATCAAAATGATGTAACTTTTGATCCAAGAGGATTTTTGCGAATTTTATTACATGTGCTTGTAGGTAATTTTATCAGCTTCCATTTTAATGAATTTTACTGAATTCGTTAAAGTCATGCTTCAATGAGCACAGTTAAAAGGCAAAAATGTCACTTTTTCGAAATCACAAGGTTAGTTTCATAACTTTAATTCAATAATATGGAAACAAATTGAAGCTTTTTCAACAAAAGATTTGTTCAGAAGGGTTTTTGCACTTAATTTCTAACAAACTAAATGACTTTTGCATTAAATTTCACTTTTGGTTGAACATGAAGGTAAAATTTGTAAAAACTGCATTTTTACAAATCTTTTACTTTTAAAATGATTGATTATGAAGGAATATGCAATCTGGAAGAGTATTTTAAACAATATCCATCAATTCCACTTGTGAATGAAACTTATAAAAACAAAAAGGATATTTCAAATTCTTAGGTAAGTATTGTTCCGTTTTGTGTAATAAAAATCATTTTATCAAATTTTTGTGTGATATGTGTGTCAAAATAATTTTTTCAAATGTATGATGCTATGGCATTTTATTAAAAATTCACGCTTCAAGAAACAAGTTAAAAGGCAAAAATGTCACTTTTTCGAAAGTCACAAGGTTAGTTTCATAACTTTAATTCAATAATATTGGAACAAATTGAAGCTTTTTAACAAAGATTTGTTCAGAGAGGTTTTTGCACTTAATTTCTAACAAACTAAATGACTTTTGCATTAAATTTCACGGTTGGGTTGAACATGAGGTAAAATTTGGTAAAAACTGCATTTTACAAAATTTTTACATTTTAAAAATGAATTGATTATGAGGAATATGCAATCTGGAAGAGTATTTATAAACAATATCCATCAATTCACGGTTGAATGAACACTGTATAAGAAAAAAACAAAAAGGATTTATTTTCAAATTCTTAGGTAAGTATTGTTCCGGTTTTGTGTAATAAAATCATTTATCAACATTTTTTGTGTGATATGTGTGTCAAATAATTTTTTTCAAATGATGCTATGGCATTTTATTAAAAATTCACGCTTCAATGAACACTTGATACGTGATAAAGCCATTTTTTCGTTTGCGGACTAAAATTCAATCGCTTACTTTCGATAATTGTCACAGACCTTCTTGGATGGTTCATTTGATTCGAGTTTCCAGTATTTTAATGCTTCAGTGAGCAGAAGTTATTAGAAAATATGAAAATAAGAAGAATTTCGAGCTTTTGCCCCACCCTGTGCCTTATCAGATTCTCAATTTAGCGTTTGTTCCTGGTTAGTTAACCAGATCCTGAAGTCGTTGTGTGCCAAGTTTCGTGAAAAAAACCCTAGTAGAATTAACAAAATCATCGATGAAATTAAAGCCGAATTTCAATTTTTGTGTCATTAATTTTGATTTCCCTCTCGCATTGAACATTGTGTACAATCTCGAAGAAAAAAACAAGCCCCAAATCAAACATGTGAACTTTTTAACAAAAGGGTGTTGAGTAATATTGTTTGGCGGTTATGTTAATAAACTCATCGACTAACGTATGTGCGAAAATGAGAATCAAACTTTTTGTGTCATGCATGAAAAACATTACGTTAAAAACAAAAATTGTCTTACAAAGTCACCTTTTAAAAGTGGTGCTCACTCGTCATGACACGACGAATAGTGCTCATTTTCTCACAAAATGTGGTTGATGATGTTGATGAATAATATCTGATTGTCAATTCTTTGAATAGAATTATTGGATTTTACCATTTTTGGAGCCTGGAAACATAATTCTTAATTGTCTCACTCATCCATGAAAAATAGTGAAAAGTATCGGGATTGGTGTTGGATGATCAAATTTTCCATGATAAATCCACCAAAAACAATTAAAAGACAAGGTTAAAAAAGAAAATTTACAAAATTGTTGATTTTACAGCCGCCCAAAATGACCCTTGTGACTTTTGAAAATGTCTACATTTTTGCTTTAAACGTTCGATCACTCATGCAATGTCTCAAGGACTCGATGTCGATTTTTTCACAGAAGGTACTCAATAAATGGATAAAACTTCCATCCAAATTATTGCACTCAAAACAAGCTCGTTCAAAAGTTACATCGTTTTGATTAGGGGGGGGCTTACTTTTTTTGTTGTGTATAATGGTGGTGATTCAGACAAACACCGGAGTAATATAATCATCACGTGTGAAAAAGTCACATTCGTTAAGATAATTATTTTATAAAAGCTGCCATAAGATTATATTATACCTCTAGAGCAGCGTTCTTGTTTGGGTCGACATTGGTTAGATAAATCCTTATTGACCAATGTTGATTGTTCTGAATAATAATTTTCTTTGTTTCTCCTACTTCCTTAACATAGATAATATTGTACAAAAAGAAACAAAGCGACATACAATTTGGTATATACGTAAAATGATTTATTACTACAATCATGCACTTATCAAGTTATAGAGCGGGCTGCAATATTTAAACGAACTGAATGATACATGGTAAGATGTTTATTGCACGAAACAAAGTTGAAATGTACTTTTGCATGAGTAGTAATGACATGTAGGTTTAATATTCATCGTTAAAAAATCTTAAATCTATTACCTTGTTTCCCTTTAAAGACAGTATGAAAAGAAGATTTAAAACAATAATAATAATTGATAAGTTATAATTTGCGATATGTGCATGCGACTACAACAGTAAACTGTGATACCGAATATTGGATATTTGTAAAAACAGAAAGTAGCTTCTTTTGCCTAAATTTGGATAATTTGATTTGGATTAAGCACTATACATTCAATTCGTATAGAAGAGTAAAAAGTCAGACAATGGCTATAAATGGTATATAATTATACAAAGCTAAACCAATAGAGCACTGATAATTTTAGTAATTACAATAGTAAGCGACAATACCACAATAAAAAAAAATAAATAGTGCTATATTTTTCGTCTGGATTATTCAAATATATATATATCGAGGGGAGGGTTGATAGAGGGAAAGATAGGGTTAATAAAGAGAAAGAAAGATATATATAAAGAAGGAATAGAGAGGGAGAGAGAGAGAGAGAGAGAGAGAGAAGGGGGAGTGGAAGAGAGAGAGAGAGAGAGAGAGAGAGAGAGAGAGAGAGAGAGAGAGAGAGAGAGAGTGAGAGGAAACGAGAGGGGGTCGCCAAGGAAATTTTTCATGAAAAATAAAGTTCTTTATATTTTACGAATTATTTTAAATCTGATAAAATTGAAATGCATTTCCCCACTAAAAGCCCATTTAGTCTTAAGACAAATGCATTTGAAATTGTGGATATTGATGAATAATTTTCGATAATCTCCGATCCTAATTCATAATAATTGTCGTAATTTATTGAAAATTAGTAATATAGCGAAAATTTGATTGAAAATAATTCCCGTAAAAATAATATTTTCTAAAGGCACAATCTTTCGACTAACACATATCGAAAGTACAAAATATTTATGTCAATTTTACAAAGATGATATACAAAAGATTATTGTAGTAAAAAATTGTAAACATACAATCATATTGATACGATATTATATTTCTTGAATTGAATGACACAACATGAATGATGTAGTTCATTTGAACGTAGGGCGTATACTGATCGTGATCATAACTGGCCTAATATAGACCTGTATTATGATAGAATAAGAGAGTTGCATGGTTTTAAACATTCGAGATAGATTAAATATTTGACATGAATGAGGCGGATCGGAGAGCAGATTTTCGACAAACCTTTGAGGGGTGGGGGCGCTGAAAACATGACGGTGTTGGTAAATTTGCATAATTATTATCAATTCTATTGGTCTCTTATGAAACACTCCAACTATGAAACAAGTACACTTAAACCAATCTTTTCTGAATAATTGTGAACATTTGAATTTGACCATTGGCAGATATAGACCAATCCGACTTCAAAGCAATGTAACTTCATGGCGGCCATAGTTGGGGGCTTCCAATGTACTATGCATGTTCCATGTGCGCGTATGTACATTTTCCTTTGTTACGCACACATGGAGCATGCGTAGTACATTGGAAGTCCCCCAGCAATGGCTGCCACCATGACAAAACATCACCATGATCACCTAAACCGAATTTGTCTATAGTTCTCTCTATCTCTACTTATAATAGGACTACCGAATGATCATTTCATAGTATGCAGAAGATGCACAGGTATGGGTCGGTAGGAATTGTGGGCGTAAGGTAATTATTGGAAAGTTTAACCCGCGAGGCGCAGCCGAGTGGGTTTACACTAGTTTCCACAGTTACTGCATGCCCACAATTATTCATCCTGAAGTTTTCCTCCCAGTCCGTGCCTGCAGAGTCTTTTTTTTTTTATTATAAAAAGAAAATATAGTTAATTTGCTGCGACTTATGATAAAGGAAATTTTCATAATGATATTATGCATATTTATCATGATATTTAGATCTCAGTTATTATGTGATAAGTGTTTCATAATAATCTTTTATTCTAGCTCAAATTCCAGATTTGAAATATATTTCAATATTTGCCAAAACTATATCCTAGTTTAAAGTATGTTGATGTTTTTTTGTTCTAACTCCTTACATAGGCCTATTCATGATAATGAAAACAAAGTGATGCGAGTGGAAAATTTGACTTGAGATAGTGGGGGTACATTGCCCCTCTCTTCGGCTCCACCGCCCCTGATTCAACCATCATCATGCGATGATGCAAATGGTTTGAATAATTATTGATTTCCATCTCGGTATAAAAGGTAGATATGATGTCACATCCATGTTTAAACGAAAGAAATCGCGGGGGTTGGTCGCCACCCGACGCAGGTTGCCGGACAGTCACGCACTTACAACGTACGGTTGCGGTTGCCACCATGACATTATACGGATGAGTCTCATGTCATGAAACAATCACGAATAAATAAATTTCTTATAAAACAACATCTAAATGACCAGCATCTATCAATATATAACTGCCGGTCCTCTGTGCATGGGGTTCCTAATAGCCTCCGTCTCCCAAAACTTTGCCGCCACCGACTTCTCCCTCACGTAATACAAAGGATAAGTGTCCCACACGCTCAGCACGTGACTCCTCTGTCCTTGAGGATGTCCATGAGGATGTCCTTGAGGGTGACCTTGAGGATGACCTTGTATATTTTTTCGTGCATGATTATAACTTTGTTGGCTTCCAGGCAAACTCTCCTCATCGCCGATATATTCGCCGTCATCTTCGTCCTCTTCTCGATGGATTCGCTTACAGTAGGCGAATAGAAATACGAAAGCAAGGCAGAAGATCAGTATAAGACTGCAGAATGCTGTGATAGCGATGACGAACTCTGTATGACAAAAA
>CALNVZ010003432.1:34035934-34060857 GCA_940671915.1 Paracentrotus lividus
CTTTACTGTATAGCGATTGAAAATAAAACCATTCAGAAACCACCACTTTGATTTTTATGTGTTTATGTTTTGAACTAGTTTTTATGTGTTAATTAACTGTTTAAAGTTTGCTGTAAATACGTTCCATGTATATATTACAATTTATAATTTTGTACTTGTATTAACTTTATTCTATTATGTTGGGACCCCGTTGTAAATAAGCTCTAGGGCTTTCATGGGTCGTCCCGTCAAGCTTATGTGAATGTTGTTTATACTTGACAAATAAATCAAATCAAATCAAATCAAACCAAAATGACGTCGCATAGGCCTAACTATTTATTTATTTTTTTTTTTTTAATCCCTTTATTTATAATTTCATTGGCGTTTGGAAAAATATCTTCGTTCTACTGATTTTGTTTACTCGATGAAAATTCTGTCAATACAACTATGTTGTTTGATCGTGATGTTATCACCTGGAGAATGGGTTTAACTTCACATTTTGCCCTCATTGGAAATACAAGAAAAAGAAGGGGAAGGAAAAGGGGGCCTGATCTATTTGACCATTGATCTAACAGTGATGACTATTATACAACATCTCTTCAATTTTGATTATTTCTAACTCTTAAAAATGAATGAAAAACTTGAAAAGACCTTACCTGTCATAACAGTTGGTTCACTGCTTTGCAATGCCCCTCCTTCCCCCGGGAGAGGCGTCGACGCTGGAGACAAGAAAAAAGAAAGAAAACACATTACATGAAGACAAGTTTGATGGAATAGAATGACCCACCGTAATACTCAATATCAGGAGACTGAAGATGGTGCGCACATTGTACTTTTCAAAGTCAAATTCATAAGTGGCAAAAAAAGAGTACATTTTTTCTTTAAGATTTTAGTATAATGTGAAAAATGTATTTCTTAACATGAATGCTGGAAATTTCGTGACAATACATGATACGCACAATATTGTCTTTCAAACATTAAGCACTATTACGTTGAAGACGAATTGTTATAATTGTATGGTCAGTTAAAGGGGAAGATAACCCTTTGGGTTTTTTTTAAATCAGAAAAATATGAGTGAAGAATTTTGAAGAAAATCCACCAAAGAATAATGAAGTTATAAATGTTTTCAAAAACTTTGATTTTGTGTCAGTCCGATGTGTTGTGTAATATATAAATTCCATAAATTGGTCTTTTTTCATGGTTCTTGATGAAGAAATCGATTTGATTCACAGAGGCATGCGTACAAACATAGCTTTTGTGATATAAGCAAAAGAACCCCCAAATATTCATCTGAAAATGGCTATTCATCGAATTTTTATTTTCGCAAGTGACGTCACAAAATCAAAATTAAACATTCATAATTCTTTGATGGATTTTTCTCAAACCTTCAATCATCTATTTCTTTTTATAGGTGATAGAACCTGAATGCAAGCAGTTTGAAATAATTTAAAGAAAAGTGTTAGGATTGGGGTAGGGGTACTTCTTCATTGGCTTTCATTTGTCTAGATTTAGTTTGATGAATATAGTTAAAGGAGTAATTGACAATTACATTATTGTGGGACGTGCAGTGTCTTTTTGTTATGATGGAGGGGTCTACACTGATTCGTAATTTTCTACAATACCACATTTTCTGTTTGAACTCGAATAATACTATCCATTCAAATATATTATACAATGCATATTATACGACATGAAATCGTTTGACTGGATTTGATTCGAAAAATACAAAACAGTATTGTGCACTAAGATCCCTGTGTCGCAGTATTATGGTTTATTGGTTATATTTAATGGGAAGTATGTTTTTTGATTTGACACACCCAGTCTACTGTACCGTAAAATCATTTTTACACATTTTTTTATGAACCAATGCTGCGTATGATGCGATGATTACAAAATAATTCTGAACCAGTTATAGTTCAAGTTTCAATGGTAAGAGATAAATCTTAATTCGATTCAATAAACAACAGGATGCAATGATTACAAAATAATTGAGAACCAGTTATAGGGAATTAAAAGTTTCAAGGGCAAAAGATAAATCATAATTCGATTCAATAAACAAATTTGTTAAACGTATACGCCTGGAAAAATCAAGAGCAGTTCTGAAAGTTCTTCTTTTCACTGCTTCAAACTCCAAGATCATAATAATCTAAATAAAGAAAAAAATGTTTTCGCTGCTTTTATGAATTATGTTATTGCAATATTCAGAACATTAGTTGGTTATAACTGTTCCTATTTCAGGCAAGGATCTAAAAGTCATATTTTTTTGCTCTTTAGAGAGAATGTACATGATATCGGCAAGAAGAATCACAATGAAGTCGAGTTTAAAGATTTTTATGAGAATAATGTGAATGAATTAATATACATACATACATTTAAGATATGATGAACACAATACAATACATTATTATAGTCCGTGACAAAGAAACATTCCATACACTACAGTCTGTATTAAAAAAAAATGGTTTCGTCGTGGGAAAATGGTTTAGGTATGAAATCTCCTTGGGCGACATGACTTGTGTGTATGTGTTATGCAATTAAAACTAGGGTTGGGCAAATAATGACTTTTTTCTGAAAAGTTATGTCAAACAAGTTATTTCTATAGTCAAATTTGATGTAGAATCCAAAAATGACAATGATTTTTGTGTACGATGAAGTCTGACGTCGCTAAAGTGCAAAAAAAACCAAAACAGTGTATTTTGCCCATTCATCACACACTTTATAGGTATAAACCGGTTTTATTTTGTTTCTTTATGGATTTTGATGGTTTAAAAGCTCAAATCTGACAATTTTATCATGACCAAATGTACCTAGTATGGTTATAGGTGTTAATTAGTGATTTTGATATGAGGTGATTTTTGCTCGATATTGACTGAAACTAACTACCAAACTACACTAACAGTCAACTTAGGTAGGATTAATCATGTTGGATTAATCATGTTGGGTTCCCTGACACCCAAAAGACATATAAAAACGCAATAAAAGTGGTTTATACGTATAAAAAGTATGATAATTGGGCATAATACGCTATTTTGGCGGCCATTTTGGTTTTTTGCACTTTAGCGACGTAAGACGTCATCGTATGCAAAAATAATTGTCATTTTCAGTTTCCACGTCGAATTTTACTATAGAAACAACTTGTTTGAAAAAAAAAGTTGAGATTCGCCCAACCCTATTAAAACCATTTCTCTTGCTGATACAAGTTTTTGCACGAGGAAGAAAAAAAAAATCGCAATTACACAAACCCTTTTCTCTATATGTCACCGAGTGAATTTCCACTCGTTAAGGAGTTCGAAACGAAGGACAAAATGTTTTTGAGTTGAAAACTACTCTGAGAGGAGTGAAAGTTATTGTTATTTGGATAACAAGTTTATACTCTTACGGAGCTAACAATTCACTTCCACACTCATTTTAGATTGAAATTTTACTACTCGAAAATGTGTTGTCCTAAGTTTCACTCCCTTCACTCCTTTTTCCACTCTTTCCACTCGTTTTACATTTAGAGAATTTGTTCACTGCTGTGCTCTGAATATCACGGCCTATTACGTTCAGAACCTATTTATAACCCTAAAAATTGATTTTCTTCATTGTAGAAAACTAATCATATCTAAGGATTTGCAATACCAAATAAGATGGAGGAAATGCAGAAGAAATTCTGTTTTCGTGATGTTAGGAACTACCACAATCTACCTGGTTGTGATTGATCTTCGTAATGTGAAAAAAAGTTTCTTCCTGTACCATTTTTATTGATACAGAATACATTCGGTACAATATTGTATTTTGGTCTCCGGCGCGGGAGCATCAACGGAATATGAATGGGACGGCATGCTGTGAACTGTAGATATTTTGACTGGGATGCGACTACAGTAAGTGTCAAAAATAAATATACGAATGAATACAAAAATGACAAAGGCCTGTCCTTCAATATATTATTTCACATCTTTGCGAATAGTTGTTGAAAAGCACCGAATTGTATCGCTATACAGTTTGATAAGCCACGCAAGGGACAAGGCTATGTGATTTTTATGTAAACAGAGACAGAGACATTCTATTATTGTTTTTCACGTTGGTGAACCATGCCTGTAGTTGAAAAGTCAATTTCATTTCTATAACAAAGTAATAGTCTGTAGCAAAAGAATAAAAACGAATCATGACTTTATGACCAGATGGTCTGATATTCTCACTGATAATAAAATTATGTTTTACCCCTGATAATATGTTCATCTGTTAGTCTAGCTTTCCTCTGATAAAATTCATTTGTTACTTTATATTATATGTTTATCTGTAAGTTTATAAGTTTATATTATATGTTTATATGTAAGTTTATATCATATATCATACATCTGTTGGTTAATACACTCTCTGTTCATCTGTTGGTTTTTATTCTCTTGGATATGTCCATGCATCTGTAGGCTTATATTATCTCTAATATGTTTATCTGTTGCTTTATTTTATCTCTGATAATATTCATCTCTTGGCTAATATTCTCTCTGATATGTAGGCTTATATTCTCTCTGATATGTTTATATGTTAACTTATATTTATCTGATATGTTCATCTGTTGGTTTATATTCTCCCTGATATGTTCATCTTTTGGTTTATATTCTCCATGATATGTTCATCTGCTGGTTTATATTTTCTATGATATGTTTATCTTTTGGCTTATATTCTCTCTGATAAATTATATATATATCTGTACGCTTATACTCTCTCTGATATATCCATCTGTTGGCTTATAGTCTCTCTCATTATGTTCATCTGTAGTCTATATCATCTCGGCTATGTTCATCTGTTGGTTATATTCTCTCTGATATGTTCATCTGTTGGTTTATATTCTCTGTCGTTTGTCCATCTGTTGGGTTATATTCTCTCTGATATGTTCATCTGTTGGTTTATATTCTCTCTGATATGTTCATCTGTTGGTTTATATTCTATCTGATATGTTCATCTGTAGGCTTATATTCTCTCTGATATGTTCATCTGTAGGCTTATAATCTCTCTGATATGTTTATCTGTCATGTCTGTTGGGTTATATTCTCTCTGATATGATATTTGTTATATCTTCTGATATGTTAATCTGTTGGTTATTCTCTCTTGTTAGTTCATCTGTTGGTTTAACATTCTATGATATGTTTTATGTTGGTTTATTCTCTCTGAACATGATTTCATCTGGATGGTTTATTTCTCTCTGATATGTTATCTTTTGGTTCTCTCTCATTATGTTTTTATCTGTTGGTTATATTCTCTCTTATATGTTCATCTGTTGGTTTATATATTCTTGATATTCATCTGTAGGCTTAATATTTCTCTGATTGTCATCTGTTGCTTATTTCTTCTATATTTATCTGTTGGCTTATATTCCCTCTGATATGTTAATCTGTTGGTTTATATTCTCTCTGTTATGTTCATCTGTTGGTTTATATTCTCTTTGATATGATAATTATCCTCATATTTAACATAAGAGATGGTGCCAAATGTGAATTTCTTTGTGTTCATAAAAGTGTTTACAATGGCGCTTCACTCCCATGTCACGCACTTATCCCTATTAAACCTCAGAACTAAAACTTTAGTTACATCACGTTTCTAACCCTATTATGTTGGCCATGTATAGGCGCCGGACATTATTTTCAAATATGTTTTTATTTCATTTTCATTCAAAAATCAAACAACAGATAAATAACAACAGGAAGAACTCTGCCACCGACTGGTACCTGTGAGGACATGGACAATGGCTTTCAAATATATTTTCTCTTTAATGATAGTCACAGGAATGGGTCTTTAGAAATCAAAGCCATATCGCTCCAGGCATATGTATAGGCATTAGGCTTATAGCCCATTCATTCCAGTGAAACCGTCTCCAAACCGACCACTAGCTTGCCAATCATGGTAATGTAATATTTTGTTCGGTTTGATGTCGGTTCGGGGTCGGTTTCACCGGTGTGACTGCATTAGAGTTTAGTCAACTGGTACTTTACTATACATGTAGCTTAGCAGCATGACGTATTCAGATTGGGTGTGTACCCTCAAGTCTAACCCAGTTTTACCCTTTCATTGAACATGTTGAATAATATCCCATACTTCTCACTACTATTGTATGTATATATAGATCTCTTTGTGATATTAGAAAGGGGGTCAACTGCTAAGACGTTCTCTTTAGTTTGTTAGCAAACTATTGTTACGTAACACCTGTCGGGCTAAAAAGGGTGCTGGTTTTAATTTCTTTCGATCCCTAGTAATGACAATTTAAGGCTTTTAGTGCATGTCTTCGTAATTGAAATTATGTGATGACGAAATTAATCTCATTGGATATAATATGTTTTTTCCAACTTATCTACATTTTCAGTATTCAAAAGGCATTGAACGTAAACTCACAAACATCATAATATATTCAAGGCACACTGTTAGAAATTTTCCCCTTAAAAAAACAACACAAAAGTTCTTGCAGCAGGGCTTCAAGAACACATGTAGACTTACTGCACAATAATTGCCGTAAAATTACAGAAAATTTGTATATGGGGTATGAAATTGTACAAATTTCCTGTAAAAATAAAAAATAAAATACTTTTTTTTCCTTTTTTAAAACAACCTGTTTAGTTAAATTGCAGAAAATTTCCAGAATATACAGAATGATTCTGTTTTTTTTTTCTCCTTAAAAAAAAACAAAAAAACAAAACAAAACAAAACAAAAACAAAAACAGAAAAGTCCTTGCAACAGGGCTTCAAGAACAACCGTAATAATATTGCTAACACAATTTACAGTAAAATTACAGTAAAATTATAGAAAATTAGTATATTCTGGAAATTTTCTGCAAATTAACAGAACAGGTCTCTTTTAAAAAAGGAAAAAAGTCTTTTATGACAGGAAATTAGAAAAAAATTACATACCCTATATACCCATTTTCTGTAATTTTAGTGCAAATTGTGCAGTAAGATTACAAGTGTTCTTGAAGCCCTGCTGCAAGAATTTTTCTGTTTTTTTTAAACAGTGCAGTGACATCTGCTTGTTTAATGTCGGGGAGGGAGACCCTCGGGTCACCGTTATCAAGTTAGCTTTTCCCAAACCCAGGCAGCTAAGCTACATGTACCCATCCACGGTTCTGTTTTTATTCATGTATTGTTGTATTCTAATTTTATATTGTAATATTACCGAATTTATAATAAATAAATAAATAAATTTAAACTTACATTTGAATAATGTCTTGGTTTGATCAACATGACATATATACTTTCTATTTTTGCTTGAAGCTGTTAAACAGTCTAGTCCAGTACCATATTTTCTGACTCACTCTGTACAATGATATCATGAATTTATTCCAGGGACAATGAATCGTATAATTATGAATGATCATTCTTCTATGATTTTATTACAAATTCGAAGATTCTGATAATTTCCCCCAATTTCATGTTCGCGCCCTGGCTTCTGTGTTGTGTCAATTGAGGACATCTGAATAACAAATTATATTGTTGGTCAAACTACATATTCACGTGGTGTCCACATGTAATTAGTTTACTCTTATTCTCTAATCCCCTTCAGTCAAGATGCACAATATTCTAACATTTTTGTTAATTTTCGGAGGTTAAATTAGGAGTAAACAAAAATTAAGTTTGAATCGAAGGAACCGAAGTCTTCTTCCTAGTCAAGTTTATTAAGATGCATAAAAGTTTTGCTCTGGTTAAAAATACACTAGATGAAGATGAGCAAAGATGGGGGTAATGGGTTTTAATTGGGAGATATATGAAAAAGTGATTATTAAGACAACGGGTCAGTTGCTCTTAACAACCAAATAAAGGAAAGTGCATGTTAGGCTTGTCAATCATAGCACCAAACAACCAAAGTTAAAGGAAATTGAGTACAATCATATATATGGTTCATCAAGTCAGATAGACAATAAATAATAATTAAGAACCTTCATATTTGTTTTAGCTATAATTGTACTAAACTATTTTAGGGGCAATGATTTTTACTTTACGTCCATTCCATGCACGTATTCGATCAACAATTGAAATTTTGATTATTAGTCTTCATAACAATGTATATGAGATTAAAAACTACAGGTATAGATATGGTTCGTGTAACTTTTGTTTTTTCAAGACAGATATTTTTTTTTTAATCTGTGTAATTTGTCAACTATTTAAAAGTTTTAAGGGCAATTATCTTTACTTTAAACGTGTTGTCATGTTATTCGATCAATAAAAATCGACATAATAAATACTTCGTAACCCGTTTACAGTTTAGAACTATATGTTCGTCGTGTATCTTTTGATCTCTCTTAACTGACTATATATCTAATTCACTCACCAGGCGTAGGACTGGCCGCCATCGCCCCTCCTCTAGTCCTGTCACTAGCGCCACGGTATCACCGATTCACACACAGTCTGCATTTAACAAGACATCCTTTGGGCTACAATCACGAAAAAAATGGCGACATCTTTATACTTCGGATAGTCGTACCATAGAAGTAGTACTAACGACGACAAAAGAACGGGGTAGAGTTCACAAAGTGCTGTAATATTCCTGAACTCGAACGTTATAGCCTAGCTCCTATGTGTACAGCTATCGTATGGTCCAACGAGATACATGTATGTGCATGAATATAGCTTTCTAAAAAGGCCGGTTACTGCATTTTGTCAAACAAAAGCCATTTCAATTGTTGGTCGCGGCAGGCTCACTGAAGCGAAATATGACTCTCAAAGGAGGGGAAATTAAAGAGCTCAATTCGAGATGTCCTCAGTTTGGCTTGGTTTTGTTTGGATCATTAAATAATTCTAAAAAAGATTAATTGAACTACTCCATCATCACACATTGTAATTTGACAGGCAATTTAAAACAGTTTGATTACAACATATTTTAAAAAAATAATTTTGATTGATATTATACCAAGCATCGCTATACGTTTTCCATAAGGTCTTACGCCAAAATAAGTATTAAACGTAATAAACTTTTAAAAGTGTTAATTACTTTAGATGTATTATGATGATGTTTATGGGATAGATATACTTGTTCAAGAATCATATGAGATCAAATGAAATTCACGCGTTTGCCCCGAAAATTTAATGCCTTTAGCGGGCCTTTAATCCAACGATGGCATTTGAAAATAAATTCAGTCTTGAGGTCTTATGGACCTTGTTTATTGTTATCAAAGAATTTTGTACAAAATGATAAATCATTTTAGTCTATCTGGGTAACTTCTGTAACTACACTTTCATGGAGAAACATATACGTTTTTATTTTTTTCAAATAAAAGTTTCAAGCAGTCTTTGCGATTTATACTGCAAAGTGTTAAAACATATAAGCTTTTGTTCTCTTATCAGAAGAGTACCTTTTGTTCTGTTCAAGTCTTGTGTATAACTTATAGAATTATTTCTTTAACAACCATGACAATGCGTTTCAAACCTTATTCAAAATGCATTTGTAGACTTCCAAACATTTTATATGCTATTACGTACTTTTTTCTTAAAAGATCCAAGAATTTGTTCTCCAAGTCTTCGTTCTCTGAATATGCGTTATATTAAAGTAATCAAATTACTTTTGCGAACTTATTCCAAATACAATATAGATTTGCAGACAATCTAAGTGTTCTTGTCATATGGTTTCACGACAACCTTACGATATAAAAGTTTCCACATTTTCCACTCTTTCCTCCTTAGCTTCATGACCCTCTAAACTTTTAATTTTAATTCCTTTGAAAGTTTCAAGACTTTCCAAACTTTCCTTTTCGATATCATTTCTCTTCATGAGACCGGTATTGATTACGGTAACTAGCCACTTGGTCTAAATCCACTTTGACTAATACCTGTTTGGTCTCATCCCGCATGGTCTAATTCCATTTCGTATTCATACAGTTGGTCAAATTACCTTGTGGTGTTATTGCCAATTCACTTATTTACCATTTTGTCTAATTTCCATTTCGTCTAATGTCAATTCGTCTGTTGTCCACTTGGTCTAACACCACTTTGTCAATTCATGTAAAAATGGTAATAGACCAAATATTCATATAGGAATTAGACGAAATGCAATTAGATGAATTGGCAATTAGACAAAGGTGAATTAGACCAGTTTACTAACATATTCAAATTGTATATGCATACTTTTTTTCAAGGTTGTTCTTGACAACCTGAATGCTTGCCATAGGCTTGCCTGACACAGCAACAACTAATGTATGCAAACTGGATTCCATGTATTGTAGTTCATTCTTACAGGTTGTTTGAATACCTTGTTACTATGTCCAGGAAAAGGTATGCATATAATTTGAATATGTTATGCGGCGGTCACAACTCGCCGTACCTTCGACGTGCAACTCCCTACGATGGATTTCGTAGAAAAATCGTGCAGCGCAGGTACCTCGCAGGCACGTTGCATGTACGACGTGCAGGAAGTTTTTCCAATACCCTTACTACAGAAACGCAGGAATCGCAGAAATTGACCAACCACCTGTGCATACATTGTGCATGCAACGCAGGCTACGTTGATGGCACGTGCCCCGTAGCCTACGACGAGTTGTGACCGCCGCATTAGTAAACTGGTCTATTAGACCAAATGAGTTTTAGCCCATTTGGTATTAGACAATGATGGAAATGAATCAACTTCTGTTAGACCAAGTGAATATAAACTTGAATGGCTCATTCTAGCCATCTTCTCACGGGTACTCGAAGTGAAGGACTTGAAACCTTTTATCTTGTCTTCCCGTCATAATAAAAGTGACACCAGTTTGAGAAGACGTTTCATTTTCTTATAAAACTCAGTTATAAATGGGCCAAGGTCTGTTTATGATAACTGACTCATTGCATTGACAATGCTATTCTTCTCTTGACAATTTGTCTTTATAACGCTAAATAAAATAGGAATCGTGATGATATAACAGTAATAAATCATGATGATAAGAGTTTAATCAAAAGAAGGTATTTCTTATAATATTCTGTTAATCAAAGCATGAACTATATTCAATACAAATTTCAAACAATCAACCTCATAAACCTCTTGTTTGTACCAAAATATTATTGAGCATTATCTATGAGTCAATAGACTGAGGTTAAGTCATGCGATTGTTAAATTTCAAAACATTTACTGTGTTGATCTTGTATCGTAAATATTGTATTCATGACATTTATATTTCGTGGGAATTGGTGCCATTTTATACAAATAAGCGCACTTTGTATATGCAATTAAAAAAAAAATTAAAAAAAGATTTTGTTTGAGATTATTATAGTATGGGAACACAACTTGTATGTCAAAACGAAAATGAAAGATTGGCTAGTGACACACAATTGAAATATTTAACTTTTTTTAACAATAATTTTCCAAGTTTCATTTTGAAAGGAAGCAATTATTGTGTAGGGCAGTATTGAGATACAGTATATATCTTACACTCGAAATGATTTATTCTATTGATTTTATTATGCAACTTTCGTGTTGATTAAATGGAAATTATTATAATGCAGTCAACTTTGTATACATGGTAAAATGGTCAGAAGGTAGATTTCTAAGTTGTCGAGGGGGAGGGGAAGTTGTCTCTCCAAAGTTATATATAACAAAATACGTGGACATATATAATTCTACTTGCTAAGGAATAAACAATAATAGTTAGGTTAATTATTAATAATAATATTGCAACATATTGAAAGGGATGGTGTATGTGTGTGTGTGTTGTGTGTGTTGTGTATGTGTGTGTGTGAGAGAGAGAGAATGAGAGAATTAGAAGAGAAGAAAGTTGGAGGTGATGGAAAGGAGAAATTGTAAAGCGCTCAGGGGATTAGGAAACCTTAAATATGTGAGATGATCTAAGCTTAAGATTAAATGCAAGACGGATTGCTGAATGAACCATAGCAATTGATAGTACACATAACAACTTTTGAAGCGTGAAGATATAGATAGGAGAGAGAGAGTGAGAGAGACGGGAAAAAAGGAGAAAATAAAGAGACGTATTATGTAGGTGGTATTTTATACAAAAGCAAGTGGTATGTTGTACAAACGCAAATGGTATATTAGTCGTTGTTCACCCACAAAAGATTAAATCTTTGTCGTCTTATGTCTGTGTTTATGCATGACATGGTATGTGGACAAATTGAGACACGAAAAAAAAAACGAACAAATAATTGCTTTGTTATACAAGGAGAATGTCCAATATTTTTGTAAATTTTCACAATACAAACTGAATTCATTACAAATAGAGAAGACATTTAATTACCAATGTAAGTGGGCCAGGGAATCAATTCATACGCCAACTACAGATTCAGATGTTATGCTTCTTACATTTGTAGGACAGATGGGATTTGAAAGAGGGATACCGACATGGCAGAAACGTGAATTGAAACATACATAATTCGAAAGCAATCATATCTACGCCTCTCTTTGCCTCCCCCCCCCCTCTCTCTCTCTCTCTCTCTCTCTCTCTCTCTCTCTCTCTCTCTCTCTCTCTCGTCATTCCTTCTAATTCATGTTTTATTCAATCAACCTGATATGGATATAAAAGAAAATAAAAACAGGTTATTCAAACCACACCCATATTTAGGTTACAATTTACCCATGCGTGGTATATGACCCCGTTATATAGCAATAACAATTTAGCCAATGATTATTGTTATAAATCTATGAAAATATTACGTATAGTGCTGGGCAATTCAGGGATTTTTTCGCAGGTTTCAGCCTCTTATCACGGTCTCGTTCATTTTGAATAAAAAAAAAACAACAAAAAAACGAAGAAAACATTAAAAAAACTCATAGCTGACCTCATTATAAGGGGACCTTCCTAAAATGGACTAATTTTGTCCTTTTTGCTTTTTATGAGTAGGAGACGTTATCTCGTTGACTTTTATTCTATTTTATTTTTTATTTTTTTATTTTTATAAATCATATTTTCTTATTCAATTAAGGGAATGCATACAGATACATATATTAGAACAATATCTAATATATTATATACATATATTAGAACAATGGAGAAAAAGTGTGTTATACCCATCAGAGGTTCAAACGATTTTGCATATTTCAATTCATCATTAAATGTAAGTTTTGTTAATTACAAAAATAACGTAGACCACTCTTATAAAAATTATATCTTTTTGCTTTTTGTAAAGTTATAGCAGGGGCCGCGAAGTTAAAGGCGGGGCTGCAAACCCACCCGCTTTATGATTTCATTTTAATAATGTAGTCCTGCAAAACAAACAAACAAACAAACGATGAACTTGTAATCTGATTATGCCTTTTTTGATCGTCATGTGTATACATTGAATCATTGCATTTCCGAGTTAGCATTCTATTTGCAAGTGCAATGTAAAGCTTTAAGGTGGTGTCTCACGTCACAGAGAAGTCGACTCCGACACTCGGAGACGTCTCATAAATAAAATTATGAACATGTTAGATTTCTCGCGACTCTGGAGACGTCGTGGAGACTTATTGAGTGAGACGTCTTGGAGACAGAGTCGCAAACTAGTCTCAAACCCGTCTCATGAAAAGTGAGATATCACCATAAGCATACGTGCATACTCCACGTGAGTCATACCCGTAAAACCTCCGCATGTCAATTGCATCTTAAATATTTATTTTACAAAAATACGTATTAATCGTTTGTATGTCTAGACGCAAACAAGTTTGGTTCTATTATACTCCGTACAATCATGCCAATAGTAAAGCCTGGTTTATTAGCCAATTTCAAAAACAATACAATGCATGATAATAATTTTCATTTTGCTATAAGCAGATGTGTAGGTATTACTGATTGTTGAGTGAAAAATTACTTTGGCTCTTTATAAAATGACGATTTTGCCCTTTTTGTTCTAAAGAGGTTCCTTTCAGGAATTTCGTGTTATTTTAGAAGGAAATAAATCACGACGAAAAAACGATAAGAAAATATTGGGTAATGTCTGATGGTCTGCATCATAATCTATCATATATTCTCTTCTTTCTTCCCCCACCCCCCCCCCCCCTCTCCTTCTCTTCTCTCTCCTCTCCCTTTCTTGTTATTTTCTCAAAATCAAAGACAAAAAAAAAACAGGGTGTAAAATATAAAAATTATTCTTTATTTCTTGCGATACACTTGTAAAAGAGTGGTATACATAACTACACAAGGCCATCGATTTGTTCAACCAAATCTAATTACCATAAGTAAACAAATCATTATAAACAGAATAGAATCATGGAGGAAAGAATGATAAAATTAAGAATCATGGAATGGAAGATTTTTTACTCCAATAGTCTGATAATGACTGGGAAATTGTGAAACGGCGAGCATATTTGCGAGATAAACGACTATCGAGTAAAATATTCATCTTGTAAAATAAGGACAAAAGTAGTTTAAAACCGAACTAAAATAAATACCAATGAAAAATAGTCATTAATTTTAGAGATGATAGGTCAAGAAAGCATTTTCTGGCAATACATTACGTTTTATTACTTTTGCTATAAACGTGATGAAAGCGACTGAATGTTTTGAAAGACAAATGGGACACACACACTATAATCTGATTGAAACCAAATATTATAAGTACTTTACAGGGCCGCGATACCGGGGGGGGGGGCGACAGTCCCCACCATTTTTTTCTTCAGAAATCCCAGCATTCCCTCTTTAAAAAATGCAGGATTAATTTTGTAAAATAGCAAATTGGCAAATTTATCTATATATAAGTAAAAATGCTTGAAAACAATAACTTGAAATAAGTGATAAAAATAGTACTGTAAATAGAGAAAGACAGCGTATATAAAACAGGGTACATGTTATAAGCAATGTTAAACAAAGTATAAGCCCGATTACTACTTTTCTAAAAATAAGCATGACGTTATTCAGTCGTCATAAGTCATTCAAAAAAGTATTTGCTAAAGCCTTGAAAGTATGCTATATCGTGTTTGTCAAAAAGGCTTATGAGAATAAGAGCACACTATACATTTTGAAAACTTTGGAAGAGAGAGAAAGAGAGAATATATTTCTCGATATTGAAATGATGACGTCAGACATACATTGTACATGTCTATCAGTTGTCAACAAAAAGAGCAAGGAACACAAAATAGTCAGCCTAATTTCATGTTGAATAAAGTCAAATTTGTAAAGCGCAATTTGAAACTCACAGTATAGATTTCCAAAAGATCGTCACGATAACGACTTTTAAAAAAAATACTAGAAAACATAAATAACATTTTTTTTAATGGAATTATTTCGCAGTACACAATTTCTTATAGATTATATAGAAATAATATAAAATAAAAACAATAAATGAATTATGAAATTAAAGACAAAGATAGCTTTAAACTCGTTGATTTGCCACTTTTTTCAAGATTTCTCAAATTAAATGCCATATCGCTTAATATGTCTATTGACATAACGTTACACAAACATCTTTATGCTACACTGCCCTACTTTGGCAAAAGGAAGCAAGTGACAAAAGTGACATTTCCTGTAAAAGAGCAAAATATGTCCGTCATTTACACTGATGTCAATGTAATATCCTAATGTCTTAACTTAAATATTTCAAAGATGGATAAACTTTGAGACATGAAATTTGGACAGCAAAAAGATGGCACCAAATGAAATATGGAAACATTAAAAAACTCAAATTTGATTAGTATGTCACTTGCTTCCTTTTGCCAAAGTAGGGCTAACAGTTGATTCATGGAATGAATATGTTTGCTAAATCGTGATTGCGGAGTTGCTTAATTATTTGAGCCACTGAGCTGTGTCCACTTCTTACATAAAGAATAGGTGAGAGTTTTGAATAATATTGATACTAAAGCTATTACAATACTGAGGGTCTTTTGAAGCTTTCATGACAAACAAAAATGGCATAGGAATAAGTAAACAGTAAGCTTTAGGCAAAATTAATGTTGTTTGTTGAAAATAGACGGAAACATTATGAATTGAATGTAAGACTTGGTGAAATTTAGTCTAAAAAATAAAGCAAAAACTCATATTCAAGACAAAGTAGAATTGAAATTATAATGATTAAAAAAAATCAAATAAAAACAAAATAATGGCTTTATCAAGGACAGTTCATGATAAAACCAACATCACTAGAGGGGGTACATGCGCACTTTTGGCATTGCACAGCTGAACTTAGGGGGGGGGGGGGGTGTCGATGGGGCATGCAACAGATATAATCATACTCTAGTTTTGAATGATAGAATCGTATTCATTCACGATCCTTTAAAATCCCATGAGCTAAATAAAATCAGAATTGTTATAAAAAGAGTCATACCGTCGAGAATAAAACATTGTAAGTAAAAAAAAAAAAAAAAAAAAACTAGCTGCAAGCTCATACATACACGCAGGTTTTACCATGTAAACGAAAACTTAGAGCCCAATCATGCTACTGCCTCAAAATATCTTTTTAAAAATTAATCACCCTTTGTTGTGGGAATTCAACATTTCCTATTAAATGGCCCGAGCCAACATACATGGTTATGATAACATAAAGTTCAGTATAGCTAATGAGGCATGTATTACAAAGGCTTTTGTATTTCAAAATGTGTGGGTTGCATGAAATATGCTGCTGCGATTCGTTTATGAAAATATTAAATATGGCGTAAAATATGAGAAGAACACGTTCATATTTTCAACATAACAATGATAACACCCTGCGTATGGTGGCATGGGTTATTAGTGCTTCTTTGTAGACTACTCTATTGCAACTAATCATTAAACATAACCATCTTTTGGAAATTTGAGTCTAAACTTAACAGAGTTAATGTTTTTATTTCTTTCATAAAATTTGATTATTATGATTAATTGTTTGGTTTGATTAATGATTTTTTTTCTTCCATTCACTCTCATCAATAACCGTCATTCGATCATTGCTGTGTTTCATGAGTATTGAGTAATAGCAGAAATTTCTTTTCGTTACACGATAACAATTGAGCACAATGTATTATCATCATTTCCATCCTTATATTAAAAGATTTGTAAAGGGGCATTCAGTAGTTCTCAACTTTCATGATTATACAAGGACAGATATTTTCATATTTAATCAGGTTTGACCAAATATAAATTGAGGCGAGGAATTTTAATACTGCATTATACCTAGTTATTGAATAAAACTTAGTAATGATATTTTGAAAAGTACATAAATATGATTGTAGTTTTCATCTATCCCTTTAAATGTAACATATTCTGATTCTTATTTCTTGAAATACACAATTTATATAAACATGATAAATAGGTTAGTCTATCAATGCACCGGTGAGTTGTCATTTCCTATATATCTAGCTAAATAATACATGATCTCCCCTCTTAAGAACAACATTTAAAAAAAAAATCTGAAAAATTGACACAAACAGAGATTGCATGGGAATGGATACTGTTCTTTGACCTCATGTCACACCATCTGCTGACCAATCAGTATCCTTGGGTAAAGAGTTCTTGCGGAAAAGTCTCATCCTGAACCAATCAGAATAGCTGTTTCAAGTCGATCACAAGTCAGCATCTACTCTAAAAGTCCAGTTCGCGCCAAATCCAAATTCCAAGATGATGGATCATTTTGATAGCAATACTATTATTTACAAACCTTTTAAACTTTAAAATCAGAAACAATATTCTTCTAGAGAGGATCTCATACTATATTATCTGATACCGGTGGTAAAGATATCTGCCGAACTCCGGGAACAATTCTATCCGTTGACGAAGTCGGTTCGACATTGATTGCTGACACTGTTCTTTTGTTTGGACTATCAGAAGGGTTAGTTTGTGGTTTGGTTTTCCTTCTCGTTGACGAGTTCATATTATCGTAGTGGTCGTTGCAGTAGAGCTCACGAAGAATATATATGACCACGGCTCCGAGAACGAAGATGACGATACCTCCAGCTATGCTTATCGAGATCACAGCTACAAGAGAAGAGAAATAGATTAAAAAGGGTTAAATGATTCTCGAATATGATAGGAAGTACTTTACCGTCAAAGAACATATTGTTGTCTCGATATGATTGGATTGAAATTCCCTGTTCAGACTTGGTTTCTGGTATTGTATCCTTGGACAATCTCATTCTAAAGACGCCAGGGAGTTAAAACTTGAGTGAGAAACAATAGTAAGAGACGAAACTGAGTAATAAAAAAGCTTTTGTCCTTAATATCACGAGGGTTAAAGATTCCCCTTATTTTTGGTATTATCAGGTTGTTTTACTTATACCAGTCACATACTTATAAATATTATTTCACCAATAAAAATAATGTGCTATAATACAAGTGAATCGTCCGAGAAAAATTGTATATATTGTTAAATATGTAATTTTGAATATTTATGGGCATCATGAAGAGTGGATGGATGCCGAAGGGGGGGGGGGGTCGTATTATATAACATTTATACAGTGTCTTCCTAAAAAAAAGGTAATCGAAGTTCAAAGGTCGGTCATTTCAAAAGTCTATGGTTTATTTTTGTGATTTGTTTACTAAAATACTAAGTAACTCATCAGCTTTAATTTGAGACATTGCTTATCCAAACTGTAATGGGTCACAGAGTTAGGGTCCTTTGAAGGTGATAGGTACAAAACCCATTTTTCCAAGTTTTTCATTTTTATGGTATGAAACCAACTTTTTATAAAATGTTGGTTTCATAGTTTTGGGGGTTTTGTCACACAAAGTTTCAATGAAATGCAATCTCATTTGTGAAAGGACCTATCTCACTGGCAATGACATGGGTCCTCGATTATGCATGAGTATCTGGAGTCTCGGAGAGGTCGCCGCGACGTCTCTTGATTCCGCAAGAAGTCGCGAGAAAAATCAAACAAATGTCAAACATGTCCAATCTTTTAGTAGACTTCTTTAATACGTGAGCAAGTCTCTGTGAAATCTTTGCGGACAGTTCCCTTAAAGGTCATGTATAGTTTTGGGAGAATAGATTTTTTGTTTTATTTCCAAAGCAGAATAATATGAATGAATACCTCAATTAACCTATGTGTGCAAAAGGATTTGTTATAAAATCCACTCTAACACCTGAATTTAGCAACAAAACTGTGTAAATATACCAATTGACAGTGCCACAATCGATAGGATCTCACAGGCACAATGCCAGCATACAGCGGTTTGTGTGCAAAGCATATGCTATTCCATACACAGACTGTACACACAGAATTCACTCACACTATACCAATCAGCTGCTGGTTGGCATGCCCAGAGTTCTGGGGTGAGAATGAAGGAAGTATGGCCTTATTTTGATGAACATCTCCCCGTGCTCATGCAAACTATTACATATCATGGAAAGACAGGCATGGAGCATGATTATATTCTTTGCCCATATATTTTTATGTCATTAGAACACTATGAGGACAAGTTGAGCAAGTTTTAAAAAAAAATCAATGTTTTCTACTACAACTATACTTGGGCTTTAAGTATCCACGACGTCGCAGAAACGTTGTCGGAACTTGCTAACGATTAAAAGAAATCGAACGGGCTAATAATTTTTACTTACTGGCGTCTTAAAGAAGTCTACTAAAAGATTGAACATGTTTGACTTTTGTTCCATTTTCCGTCGACGCCCTGAAATCTCAGGAGACATCACCACGACGTCTCCACTACTCAAGAGACTCATAATTGCGAACCCCTCTCATTGCCATTGAGATAGGTCCTTTGACAAATGAAATTGCATTTCATTGAAACTTTGTGTGACAAAACCCCCCAAAACTATGAAACCAAAAATTTATAAAAAGTTGGTTTCATACCCTAAAAACGAAAAACTCGGAAAAAAATGGGTTTTGTACCTATCACCTTCAAAGGACCCTAACTCTGTGACTCATTACAGTTTGGACGTGAGCAATATCTCAAATTAAAGCTGATGAGTTACTTAGTATTTTAGTACACAAATTACAAAAATAAACCATATACTTTTGAAATGACTGACCTTTGAACTTCGATTACCTTTTTTTAGGAACACACTGTATATCATATTCATGGGTTTTCAAAAGCAGGGGGTTAAACTGAGGTAGGCAAATTTTTTTTTTTTAGATGTGGATCGATATGTTTTGCATAATAATATCACCATTATGTTAATATCCAATAAACTATTTTTCGACAACTACCTGAAATGAAAAGCACACAAGGCGAAACTTACCTCCCCTTTCTACGCTTTCCATAGGTTCATCCATAGTGCGTCTATATCACGTATAATAGTTCATGTAAAGTTATGACATTAAACTCCTCAAATTACACCAGTTACAGGCGCCAAACTCTACTAACACTGTAAGTTCATTCCTGTGTAATGCAACTGTAGGATACACGGAATGTAGGACAACTTTCGGATCTAATGCTGATGTCGAAGTGTAGGATATTCGTGCGGTAAAGTTATACCTTCTTATATTTCAGGACACACACTCACAAGCAGTAAACCCGCTACACATTTATAAGTTCTATTCGTAATGGAATGTGTTTGTGTACACACAGCTGACTGGAAGAATAAAATATTGATCCGTCTACCCAGAATATACAGACACACACACGTCCGCCACGAACGGTCCTCCGAAAAGCAAATAACTTATAACTTTGCTGGAATATTCATTTAAGATCCGGCTTCAGTATATATCCTTCGTGTAAAGTGAAGACGAATCACGTTCGAGCATCAATGATCATTGAGCTGAGCTGAGAGAAAAGGAGGAAAAGGATTAGAATTGTGATTCACCTTTGTCGCACTTTTATGAGGCAAGGTCTTTCCGTGTGTACACAATACATCTTTGAGAGCACTGTCTCGCTTTTTACCCCTCGCCTGTGCTACGGCTGGGTTGGTCCCAACGTGGCTCATCCGATCCTCTCTTTTATGTAAATGCCCCTCTCGCTTTTGTTCCCTTTGAGGGGTGAATACATTTCAATGGTAAACACACCTTAACTCGTATCTATGCTTGAAGGTAGAATCGTATTGTTAAATAGCATGACCGCACCCGATGTAAATGAAAGGTTTCTAATGGAACCGTACTTGACATAAGATTACACCAAACTCTTATGGTAGAAGGCTGGTGTCATTTATATTTCTGCTGGGAGCACCCCATGATATATTAAATCGAGCTCGGGACATAGGCTTGCCAAAAACATCATCTCCCAAATAATTACCTCGAATAGAAAATAAATGAGACAGGCCCTTTAGGTATAACCTGCGGAACAAGTTGCAATGATGGATCCAGATGGGGGCGCATGGGACGCACTCCCTCCCTATAATTTGAAATCCACTAATTGACGGCGCATGTTAAATTCGAAAATTTCAGCGGCGCCCCCAATTTGAAAATCCTGGATCCGCCACTGAAGTTGTCTATTATCTGTTGTCTGTTTGTTATTATTCTTACCAACTGAACAAAACAAGCGGCTCTAAATGTATAATTGGCCAAAAGAATCATCAAAATATACTATTTAAAAAAAAGTAAAATAGGGCGGCCATTGAGAAAACCCCCGCCAGTAGAAAGGGACTCGGTACTTTAAGTCCAGAATAGTTCACATTATTCTGCTCATGACCAAAAAGCTCAATAGCCACAGCTAAAATGCAAGCTTTTTGACACTCGAGGCTTTGTACATTGTTTTTATATTCCATTCTCGTATATTATGTAATATCGGAGAGACGACTGTCGTGTCCCCTTTCTTTTGTGAGAGCAGCAGATGACTAGACACGGTCATTTATGAAACAAAGGGGAAGAGAAAAGTGGAATGACCCAAAATTGCCATTTTTGGAGGCGGTGCATGCTATGCATGAACGAAATTATTGAACTGTTTCATATTTCTCCTAAAATTGTTTACCGTTTCGTAAATATTTTTCAAAAGGAAATAATGCCCATTAGGTACCAAAAGGAGCAGGGGAAAATGGTGGGCCTTAAGAAGACATTATATCATTTTGTGCTAAACACAAGAAAACTGCAAAAAATATGACTACTCATCATTGATCTGAGTATAATGAAATGAAAACGAATTCTATTTTGATGGATCATGGTTTGCAAAGGTCATTGGTTTATTATCTTGCAAACCTGCAACGATTAGCAAGACAAATCGTGCGATTAAGGTTTTATTGTGTGATTCGATTGCTCTTCAAATCGTGTTTTTCCTTCAGAACTAATTGCTAATCGTTCTAATGCAGGTCACAAATCTTCCATATAGGGCTATAATTATGAATATACTGAAATGAATAGAATAATCTGACAATAAGACCATATCAATCAAAACAGTACAAAACAAGCCATCAATCATTTGAAATGCTCTTTTTTTTCTTAATTTTTTTCCAGGGGGGGGGGGGTATTTTTTTTTTTTTTTTTTTTTTTTTTTTTTTTTGTCTTTCAGGAAAGGTTTTGGTTGGCCAGTTTCTTGTCCAACGCCACTTGCCAATCCCAAACGAGCAAACTTACTTTTTGCAAGTTACTCTGAAAATACATGTAGTTCTTAAACTTTTTGTACTTCAATCTTCTTTCTACATTGTTATGCAGTATTTCGTGTTTTTTTAATATTAATATTTATTACATTTGAAATCACTTCTGAATTTAGATCGTTACACTGGTGCCTAAATTGAACTTTAACAAATTTTGTTCGTTAAGTCATGGAAACCAAAAGCACAAATCACCGTAAATTTGAGGCATAACGACATCACGACGAGAATGAAAATGGTGGATCTAGGAATTCCGACATCCTTTTGTTTCTGTGTAAATATTTTTTTGAATTCCATCACGCCATTAATGAAGCAATTCTTGACATCTATCAATCAAGATCTGTCATCACCAAGACGGGTATCGTAAGGGGATTCCCCTTATCAATTAAAAAGCAGTGCGCAAATTAATGCATGACGTCATAAGTCATCTTCTAATAAAAGGCTGCGTCTTTGAATGACTGTTAATTTGTTCCTCATTAAAATTCGAACACGAGGAGAAAGCATCATGGAAAAAAAAAATGATCAAGATAATTATATAGGCCCTATGTGAAAAAATCATAACGTATATTATATTTAAAAAAATAAAGAAATAAAGAAATGCATGTATTTTTTTAATACAGTAAACACTTAAAACTCTTGTGCAATTATTATTGCTCGGTCTTTGCTCCCTAATCTAATATTTACCTTGATTCTTTGTTCGATTTTTTTTTAAATCTAAATTATATTTAAATGAGATATAGATTGAACCCAAGTATTTCCATTCGAATTCCTTTCGGCTTCCGTTTAACTTTATATTTTAATGATTGATAATTCTGCCAATACTCAGAAAGATGTCATATACTGGTAGATAACAAAGCCAGGTCAAACAGAGAAGTGTGATTTTTTTTTTGCAGACGGTGTCCGTGGGATTTTGTTTTTAGTGGACATCGTTTAGCTATCGGATCACATGGAAACCGAAATCAATTGCGCCCCCATCATACACCATAACGAGAGACAGAAATCCAAATTTTCGAGATAGAGGGGCGCAATGCTTTCTTGGACATGCAATATTAAGCTGCCCTTGCAAAAAGTGGATGAGGGTTTCCTCTTGCGCCCCTTTTACCCCAGTGATGTTGCAAATAAGTAAAAGAACATGATGGTAAGATTAATAGTTGGTTCCGGGTTCGCACCCAATTTTATAGGCTAGTGCCCATTTGGTAAGGAAATAGTTGTCATTACCAATATGACTTGAACCCTTTTATGTCCCATTTTCATGTTGATTATTAATTAATAATATTACAAACAAAAGCCACCGGCCAAACAATCAGTCGTTGCGACATATGACTAACTTATTAAGAACCCATTTTATTGACAAAGTATTGGAAGCGACAATAAATGAAGGAGATCGTTCAGAGAAACGGAAATGTTCAACAAATTCAAATAATTATAAAGATGTTCAGGATTGTACTGTCAACATGATCTATTGCAAAAAAAATGATAAGCACTGGAAGTGAGGTAATAAATTTGGGATTTTCCCCGGAGAATATATTGACTCTGTCTGCCAGTCGAAAATTGCACATATTCATCTGATACCCGGACAACTACTCCTGGATAACAATCCGGGCAACTTCCACTGGAAAACTATTCCCGGACAAGCAATGATTAATTGGAGGTAGTTGTCCCGGGGTCATTTGTCAAGGGAAATTGTCCACAGGGGAATATTGTCTGAAATTAATAATCCTAAAATCTACTTAATGTTGTTAACACTCCATTTTGATTTTTGAATAATTATGATATCGTATTAATATTGTCATGATTGTACCATACATGAAAAAGACGCTTTATGAATACCAACAATTACATTATTGCTATCATAACGCTGTAACAAAGAAATATAAGGAATAGTAGATATACCCGAAAAGAATTTCGGGTATTTCTATTATTCATTAGAGAATTCTTTCCGCAAAACGGGAAACTAATATATCGACATGTTGATGTATAAAATGATGGGTTTCTGAGCTTTATACTTCGCTCGGTGATGGCAGTAGACCACTAACAGAATATTCAAAACTTGTTTCATTTAAACAATCGTGTGTCACGATATATTACAAGGGCCTTGGAGCCGGAGAGCTAAATTTTGATTCTACCACTTTTTGACTGCAGTCCCTACATTTTTTTTTAGTAGGCATACTTTTCTCATACTGACCACCATCCCACTTTCAAAAACGCGCGTATTAGATGATCAAAATAGATATAGCTGTGACTTTAAATTTTGCCCCACTTGTGTTTACCAAATTTTGGCAATATTAACCAATTAATTCGTTATGTGTATGCATAACAAGTCCTAGTTTTTTTTATGAATTATGCCTATTTAAACTATTTAGATCAGACATCGTAAGCACGTCTTGATCAACACTGATGAAATGACAAATGTAATTATGAGTAATAGGAGAAGGGGTCAAGGTGATCGTTAGCTCCCTTTTCAATTAAAAAAATAATAAAAGGTACGAGAAGGAAATTCCATTGTATTAAATGGATATGTTTTTCTTAAACAGAATATAAGCCTCTAAATTTTAATAGTAGGAAATCGAGTGATTGAAAGGACATTTGTTCAGGTAAAGAGGCATGAAGTATTATACCGAGAGCAATGATTCACCAAGGGATAT